>JANJXV010000948.1:0-252009 GCA_024803745.1 Megascapheus bottae | reverse complement strand
TCATAGAATGGAGGTGTGTGAAGTCAGAATGGAGGTGTGTGAAGTCATAGATGGAGGTGTGTGAAGACATAGTATGGAGGTGGGTGGAATCATAGAATGGAGTTTTGTGAAGTCACAGAATGGAGCTGTGTGAAGTCAGAATGGAGGTGTGTGAACTCATAGAATGGAGGTGTGTGAAGTCACAATGGAGGTGTGTGAAATCTTAGAATGAAGGTGTGTGAAGACAAAAAATGGAGGTGTGTGAAGTCATAGAATAGAGGTGTATGAAGTCATAAAATGGATTTTTGTGAAATAAGTATGAAGGTGTGTGAAGTCATAGAATGGAGGTGTGTGACGTCACAGAATGGAGTTGTGTGAAGTCATAGAATGGAGCTGTGTGAAGTGAGAATGGAGGTGTGTGAAGTCACAGAATGGAGGTGTGTCAAATCAGAATGGAGGTGTGTGAAGTCACAGAATGAGGTGTGTGAAGACATAGAATGGAGGTGTGTGAAGTCATAGAATGGAGGTGTGTGAAGTCACAGAATGGGGGTGTGTGAAGTCACACAATGGAGGTGTGTGAAGTCTCGAATGGAGGTGTGCGGTCATAGAAGGAGGTGGGTGAAGTCATAGAAAGAGGTGAGAGAAGTCATAGAATGGAGGAGTGTGAAGTCATACAGTGGAGGTGACTGAAGACACAGATTCGAGGTTTGTGAAATCATAGAATGGAGGTGTGTAAAGTCAGAATTGAGGTGTGTGAAGTCATAGAATGGAGATTTGTGAATTCATAGAATGGAGGTGTGTGACGTCAAATTGAAGTGTGTGAAGTCATACAATGGAGGTGAGTGAAATCAGAATGGAGGTGTGTGAAGTCACAGAATGGAGGTGTGTGAACTCAAAATGGAGGTGTGTGAAGTCATAGATGGAGGTGTGTGAAGTCATAGTATGGAGGTGTGTGAATTCATAGAATGGAGGTGTGTGAAGTCATAGAATGGAGGTGTGTGAATTCATAGAATTGAGGTGTGTGAAGTCACAGAATGGAGGTGTGTGAATTCATAGAATGGAGGTGTGTGAAGTCAGAATGGAGGTGTGTGAAGTCAGAATGGAGGTGTGTGAAGTGAGAATGGAGGTGTGTGAAGTCACAGAAAGGAGGTGTGTGAAGTCATAGAATGGAGGTGTGTGAAATCATAGAATGAAAGTGTGTGAAGTCAGAATGGAGGTGTGTCACGTCACAGAATTGAGGTCTGTGAAGTCAGAGAATGGAGTTGTGTGAAGTCAGAATGAAGGTGTTTGAAGTCATAGAATGGAGGTGTGTGAAGTCACAGAATGGAGGTGTGTGAAGTCATAGAATGGAGGTTTGTCAAGTCATAGAATTGAGGTGTGTCAAGTCAGAGAATGGAGGTGTGTGAAGTCACAGAATGGAGGTCTGTGAAGTGAGAATGGAGGTGTGTGAAGTCATACACTGAGGTGGGTGAAGTCATATAAAGGAGGTGTGGGAAGTCATAGAATGGAGGAGTGTGAAGTCATAGAGTGGAGGTGAGTGAAGTCACAGATTCGAGGTCTGTGATGTCATAGAATGGAGGTGTGTGAAGTCAGAATGGAGGTGTGTGAAATCATAGAATGGAGATGTGTGAACTCATAGAATGGAGTTGTGTGAACTCAAAAATGGAGGTGTGTGAAGTCACAATGGAGGTGTGTGAAGTCATAGAATTTAGGTGTGTGAAGTCACAAAATGGAGGTGTGTGAAGTCATAGAATGGAGGTGAGTGAAGTCATAGAATGGAGGTGTGTGAAGTCAGAATGGAGGTGTGTGAAGTCACAGAATTGAGGTGTGTGAAGTCACAGAATGGAGGTGTGTGAAGTCAGAATGAAGGTTTGTGAAATCACAGAATGGAGGTGTGTGAAGTCACGGAATGGATGTTTGTGAAGTAAGAATGAAGGTGTTTGAAGTCATAGAGTGGAGGTGTGTGAAGTCACAGAATAGAGATGTGTGAAGTCATAGAATGGAGGTGTGTGAAGTCATAGAATTGAAGTGTTTGAAGTCATAGAATGAAGGTGTGTGAAGTCATAAAATGGAGGTGTGTGAAGTCATAGAATGGAGTTGTGTGAAGTTAAAATGGAGTTGTGTGAAGTCATAGAATGGTGGTTTTTGATGTCAACGAATGGAGGTGTGTGAAGTCACAGAATGGAGGTTTGTGAACTCAGAATGGAGGTGTGTGAAGTCACATAATGGAGGTTTGTGAAGTCATAGAATGGAGGTGTGTGAAGTCAGAGAATGGATGTTTCTGAAGTAAGAATGAAGGTGTGTGAAGTCATAGAATGGAGGTGTGTGAAGTCACAGAATGGAGGTGTGTGAAGTCACAGAATGGAAGTGTGTGAAGTCAAAACGGAGGTGTGTGAAGTCACAGAATGGAAGTGTGTGAAGTCACAGAATGGAGGTGTGTGAAGTCAAAAAGGTGGTGTGTGAAGTCACAGAATGGAGGTGTGAGAAGTCATAGAATGGAGGTGTGTGAAATCATAGAATGGAGGTATGTGAAGTCAGAATGGAGGTGTGTGAAGTCACAGAAGGAGGTGTGTGAAGTCACAGAATGGATGTTTGTGAAGTCAGAATGAAGGTGTGTGAAGTCATAGAGTGGAGGTGTGTGAAGTCACAGAATGGAGGTGTGTGAAGTCATAGAATGGAGGTGTGTGAAGTCATAGAATTGAGGTGTGTGAAGTCATAGAATGGAGGTGTGTGAAGTCATAAAATGGAGGTGTGTGAACTCATAGAATGGAGGTGTGTGAAGTCAAAATGGAGTTGTGTCAAGTCATAGAATGGTGTTTTTTGATGTCAACGAATGGAGGTTTGTGAAGTTAGAATGGAGGTGTGTGAAGTCAGAATGGAGGTGAGTGAAGTCATAGAATGGAGGTGTGTGAAGTCATAGAATGGAGGTGTGTGAAGTCATAGAATGGAGGTGTGTGAAGTCATAAAATGGAGGTGTGTGAACTCATAGAATGGAGGTGTGTGAAGTCAAAATGGAGTTGTGTGAAGTCATAGAATGGTGTTTTTTGATGTCAACGAATGGAGGTTTGTGAAGTTAGAATGGATGTGTGTGAAGTCAGAATGGAGGTGAGTGAAGTCATAGAATGGAGGTGTGTGAAGTCATAGAATGGAGGTCTGTGAACTCAGAATGGAGGTTTGTGAAGTCATAGAATGGAGGTGTGTGAAGTCACAGAATGGAGGTGTGTGAAGTCATAGAATGGAGGTGTGTGAAGTCATAAAATGGATGTGTGTGAATTCATACAACGGAGGTGTGTGAAGTCACAATGGAGTTGTGTGAATTCATAGAATGGTTGTTTTTGATGTCAACGAATGGAGGTGTGTGAAGTCATAGAATGGAGGTGTGTGAAGTCAGATTGGAGGTGTGTGAAATCTCAGAATGGAGGTGTGTCAACTCAGAAATGAGGTGTGTGAAGTCATAGAATGGAGGTTTGTGAAGTCATAGAATGGAAGTGTGTGAAATCATAGAATGGAGGTGTGTGAAGTCAAAGAATGGAGGTGTGTGAAGTCAGAATGGAGGTGTGTGAAGTCAAAATGGAGGTGTGTGAAGTCATAGAATGGAAGTGTGTGAAGTCATAGAATGGAAGTCTGTGAACTCAGAATGGGGGTTTGTGAAGTCATAGAATGGAGGTGTGTGAAGTCACAATGGAGGTGTGTGAAGTCATAGAATGGAGGTGTGTGAAGTCAGAATGGAGGTATGTGAAATCATAGAATCAAGGTGTGTGAAGTCACAGAATGGAGGTGTGTGAAGTCATAGAATGGAGGTGCGTGAAGTCACAGAATGGAGGTGTGTGAAGTCATAGAATGGAGGTGTGTGAAGTCAAAGAATGGAGGTGAGTGAAGTCAAAGAATGGAGGTGTGTGAAGTCAGAATGGAGGTGTGTAAAGTCACAAAATGGAGGTGTGTGTAGTCATAGAAGGGAGGTGTGTGAATTCATAGAATGGAGGTGTGTGAAGTGAGAATGAAGGTGTGTGAAGTCACAGAATTGAGGTGTGTGAAGTCACAGAATGGAGGTGTGTGAAGTCAGAATGAAGGTGTGTGAAATCACAGAATCGAGGTGTGTGAAGTCACAGAATGGATGTTTGTGAAGTAAGAATGAAGGTGTTTGAAGTCATAGAGTGGAGGTGTGTGAAGTCACAGAATGGAGGTGTGTGAAGTCATAGAATGGAGGTGTGTGAAGTCATAAAATTGAGGTGTGTGAAGTCATAGAATGGATTTTTGTCAAATAAGAATGAAGGTGTGTGAAGTCATAGAATGGAGGTGTGTGACGTCACAGAATGGAGTTGTGTGAAGTCATAGAATGGAGGTGTGTGAAGTCATAATGGAGTTTTGTGAAGTCATAGAGTGGAGGTGTGTGAAGTCACCGAATGGAGGTGTATGAATTCACAGAATGGAGGTGTGTGAAGTCATAGAATGTAGGTGTGTGAAGTCACAGAATGAAGGTGTGTGAAGTCACAGAATGGAGGTGTGTGAACTCAGGATGGAGGTGGGTGAAGTCACAGAATGGACGTGTGTGAAGTCATAGAATGCAGGTGTGTGAAGTCACAGAATTGAGGTGTGTGAATTCATAGAATGTAGGTGTGTGAAATCATAAAATGGAAGTGTTTGAAGTCACAGAATGGAGGTGTGTGAAGTCAGAATGGAGGTGTGTGAAGTCACAGAATTGAGGTGTGTGAATTCACAGGATAGAGGTGTGAGAAGTCAGAATGCAGGTGTGAAGTCACAGGAGGGAGGTGTGTGAAGTCACAGAATGGATGTTTGTGAAGTAAGAATGAAGGTGTTTGAAGTCATAGAATGGAGGTGTGTGACATCACAGAATGGAGGTGTGTGAAGTTATAGAATGTAGGTGTGTGATATTATAGAATTGAGGTGTGTGAAGTCATACAGTGAAGGTGTGTGAAGTCAGAATGGAGGTGTGTGAAGTCACAGAGTGGAGGTGTGTGAACTCAGAATGGAGGTGTGTGAAGTCATAGATGGAGGTGTGTGAAGTCACAATGGAGGTGTGTGAAATTTTAGAATGGAGGTGTGTGAAGTCAAAAAATGGAGGTGTGTGAAGTCATAGAATGGAGGTGTGTGAAGTCATAGAATGGATTTTTGTGAAATAAGAATGAAGGTGTGTGAAGTCATAGAATGGAGGTGTGTGACGTCACAGAATGGAGTTGTGTGAAGTCATAGAATGGAGCTGTGTGAAGTCAGAATGGAGGTGTGTGAAGTCACAGAATGGAGGTGTGTCAACTCAGAATGGAGGTGCGTGAAGTCACAGAATGGAGGTGTGTGATGTTATAGAATGGAGGTGTTTGAAGTCAGAATGGAGGTTGTGAAGTCACAGAATTGAGGTGTGTGAAAACAGAATGCAGGTGTGTGAATCACAGAATGGAGGTGTGTGAAATCATAGAATGGAGGTGTGTGAAGTCATAGAATGGATGTTTGTGAAGTAAGAATGAAGGTGTGTGAAGTCATAGAATAGAGGTGTGTGAAGTCAAAGAATGGAGGTGTGTGAAGTCATAGAATGGAGGTGTGTGAAGTCATAAAATGGAGGTTTGTGAACTCATAGAATGGAGGTGTGTGAAGTCAAAATGGAGTTATGTGAAGTCATAGAATGGTGGTTTTTGATGTCAACGAAAGGAGGTGTGTGAAGTCATAGAATGGAGGTGTGTGAAGTCAGATTGGAGGTGTGTGAAATCACAGAATGGAGGTGTGTCAACTCAGAAATGAGGTGTGTGAAGTCATAGAATGGAGGTATGTGAAGTCATAGAATGGAAGTGTGTGAAATCATAGAATGGAGGTGTGTGAAGTCACAGAATTGAGGTGTGAGAAGTCAGAATGGAGGTGAGTGAAGTCATAGAATGGAGGTGTGTGAAGTCATAGAATGGAGGTCTGTGAACTCAGAATGGAGGTGTGTGAAGTCATAGAATGGAGGTGTGTGAAGTCATAGAATGGAGGTGTGTGAAGTCACAGAATGGAGGTGTGTGAAGTCATAGAATGGAGGTGTGTGAATTCATAGAATGGAGGTGTGTGAAGTCACAGAATGGAGGTGGGTGAATTCATAGAATGGAGGTGTGTGAAATCATAGAATGAAAGTGTGTGAAGTCAGAATGCCGGTGTGTGAAGTCAGAATGGAGGTGTGTGAAGTCAGAATGGAGGTGTGTGAAGTCACAGAATGGAGGTGTGTGAAGTCATAGAATGGAGGTGTGTGAAGTCATAGAATGAAAGTGTGTGAAGTCAGAATGGAGGTGTGTCACGTCACAGAATTGAGGTCTGTGAAGTCACAGAATGGAGGTGTGTGAAGTCAGAATGAAGGTGTTTGAAGTCATAGAATGGAGGTGTGTGAAGTCACAGAAAGGAGGTGTGTGAAGTCATAGAATGGAGGTTTGTCAAGTCATAGAATTGAGGTGTGTGAAGTCATAGAATGGAGGTGTGTGAAGTCACAGAATGGAGGTGTGTGAAGTGAGAATGGAGGTGTGTGAAGTCATAGACTGAGGTGGGTGAAGTCATAGAAAGGAGGTGTGGGAAGTCATAGAATGGAGGAGTGTGAAGTCATAGAGTGGAGGTGAGTGAAGTCACAGATTCGAGGTCTGTGATGTCATAGAATGGAGGTGTGTGAAGTCAGAATGGAGGTGTGTGCAATCATAGAATGGAGATGTGTGAACTCATAGAATGGAGTTGTGTGACGTCACAATGGAAAAGTGTGAAGTCATAGAATGGAGGTGTTACAAGTCACAAAATGGAGGTGTGTGAAGTCATAAAATGAAAGTGTGTGAAGTCAGAATGGAGGTGTGTGAAGTCACAGAATGGAGGTGTGTGAACTCAGAATGCAGGTGTGTAAAGTCATAGATGGAGGTGTGTGAAGTCATAGTATGGAGGTGTGTGAAATCACAGAATGGAGTTTTGTGAAGTCACAGAATGAATCTGTGTGAAGTCAGAACGGAGGTGTGTGAAGTCATAGAATGCAGGTGTGTGAAATCAGAATGGAGGTGTGTGAACTCAAAAATGGAGGTGTGTGAAGTCACAATGGAGGTGTGTGAAGTCATAGAATTTAGGTGTGTGAAGTCACAAAATGGAGGTGTGTGAAGTCATAGAATGGAGGTGAGTGAAGTCATAGAATGGAGGTGTGTGAAGTCAGAATGGAGGTGTGTGAAGTCATAGATGGAGGTGTGTGAAGACATAGTATGGAGGTGGGTGGAATCATAGAATGGAGTTTTGTGAAGTCACAGAATGGAGCTGTGTGAAGTCAGAATGGAGGTGTGTGAACTCATAGAATGGAGGTGTGTGAAGTCACAATGGAGGTGTGTGAAATCTTAGAATGAAGGTGTGTGAAGACAAAAAATGGAGGTGTGTGAAGTCATAGAATAGAGGTGTATGAAGTCATAAAATGGATTTTTGTGAAATAAGTATGAAGGTGTGTGAAGTCATAGAATGGAGGTGTGTGACGTCACAGAATGGAGTTGTGTGAAGTCATAGAATGGAGCTGTGTGAAGTGAGAATGGAGGTGTGTGAAGTCACAGAATGGAGGTGTGTCAAATCAGAATGGAGGTGTGTGAAGTCACAGAATGGAGGTGTGTGAAGACATAGAATGGAGGTGTGTGAAGTCATAGAATGGAGGTGTGTGAAGTCACAGAATGGGGGTGTGTGAAGTCACACAATGGAGGTGTGTGAAGTCTCGAATGGAGGTGTGCGGTCATAGAAGGAGGTGGGTGAAGTCATAGAAAGAGGTGAGAGAAGTCATAGAATGGAGGAGTGTGAAGTCATACAGTGGAGGTGACTGAAGACACAGATTCGAGGTTTGTGAAATCATAGAATGGAGGTGTGTAAAGTCAGAATTGAGGTGTGTGAAGTCATAGAATGGAGATTTGTGAATTCATAGAATGGAGGTGTGTGACGTCAAATTGAAGTGTGTGAAGTCATACAATGGAGGTGAGTGAAATCAGAATGGAGGTGTGTGAAGTCACAGAATGGAGGTGTGTGAACTCAAAATGGAGGTGTGTGAAGTCATAGATGGAGGTGTGTGAAGTCATAGTATGGAGGTGTGTGAATTCATAGAATGGAGGTGTGTGAAGTCATAGAATGGAGGTGTGTGAATTCATAGAATTGAGGTGTGTGAAGTCACAGAATGGAGGTGTGTGAATTCATAGAATGGAGGTGTGTGAAGTCAGAATGGAGGTGTGTGAAGTCAGAATGGAGGTGTGTGAAGTGAGAATGGAGGTGTGTGAAGTCACAGAAAGGAGGTGTGTGAAGTCATAGAATGGAGGTGTGTGAAATCATAGAATGAAAGTGTGTGAAGTCAGAATGGAGGTGTGTCACGTCACAGAATTGAGGTCTGTGAAGTCAGAGAATGGAGTTGTGTGAAGTCAGAATGAAGGTGTTTGAAGTCATAGAATGGAGGTGTGTGAAGTCACAGAATGGAGGTGTGTGAAGTCATAGAATGGAGGTTTGTCAAGTCATAGAATTGAGGTGTGTCAAGTCATAGAATGGAGGTGTGTGAAGTCACAGAATGGAGGTCTGTGAAGTGAGAATGGAGGTGTGTGAAGTCATACACTGAGGTGGGTGAAGTCATATAAAGGAGGTGTGGGAAGTCATAGAATGGAGGAGTGTGAAGTCATAGAGTGGAGGTGAGTGAAGTCACAGATTCGAGGTCTGTGATGTCATAGAATGGAGGTGTGTGAAGTCAGAATGGAGGTGTGTGAAATCATAGAATGGAGATGTGTGAACTCATAGAATGGAGTTGTGTGAACTCAAAAATGGAGGTGTGTGAAGTCACAATGGAGGTGTGTGAAGTCATAGAATTTAGGTGTGTGAAGTCACAAAATGGAGGTGTGTGAAGTCATAGAATGGAGGTGAGTGAAGTCATAGAATGGAGGTGTGTGAAGTCAGAATGGAGGTGTGTGAAGTCACAGAATTGAGGTGTGTGAAGTCACAGAATGGAGGTGTGTGAAGTCAGAATGAAGGTTTGTGAAATCACAGAATGGAGGTGTGTGAAGTCACGGAATGGATGTTTGTGAAGTAAGAATGAAGGTGTTTGAAGTCATAGAGTGGAGGTGTGTGAAGTCACAGAATAGAGATGTGTGAAGTCATAGAATGGAGGTGTGTGAAGTCATAGAATTGAAGTGTTTGAAGTCATAGAATGAAGGTGTGTGAAGTCATAAAATGGAGGTGTGTGAAGTCATAGAATGGAGTTGTGTGAAGTTAAAATGGAGTTGTGTGAAGTCATAGAATGGTGGTTTTTGATGTCAACGAATGGAGGTGTGTGAAGTCACAGAATGGAGGTTTGTGAACTCAGAATGGAGGTGTGTGAAGTCACATAATGGAGGTTTGTGAAGTCATAGAATGGAGGTGTGTGAAGTCAGAGAATGGATGTTTCTGAAGTAAGAATGAAGGTGTGTGAAGTCATAGAATGGAGGTGTGTGAAGTCACAGAATGGAGGTGTGTGAAGTCACAGAATGGAAGTGTGTGAAGTCAAAACGGAGGTGTGTGAAGTCACAGAATGGAAGTGTGTGAAGTCACAGAATGGAGGTGTGTGAAGTCAAAAAGGTGGTGTGTGAAGTCACAGAATGGAGGTGTGAGAAGTCATAGAATGGAGGTGTGTGAAATCATAGAATGGAGGTATGTGAAGTCAGAATGGAGGTGTGTGAAGTCACAGAAGGAGGTGTGTGAAGTCACAGAATGGATGTTTGTGAAGTCAGAATGAAGGTGTGTGAAGTCATAGAGTGGAGGTGTGTGAAGTCACAGAATGGAGGTGTGTGAAGTCATAGAATGGAGGTGTGTGAAGTCATAGAATTGAGGTGTGTGAAGTCATAGAATGGAGGTGTGTGAAGTCATAAAATGGAGGTGTGTGAACTCATAGAATGGAGGTGTGTGAAGTCAAAATGGAGTTGTGTCAAGTCATAGAATGGTGTTTTTTGATGTCAACGAATGGAGGTTTGTGAAGTTAGAATGGAGGTGTGTGAAGTCAGAATGGAGGTGAGTGAAGTCATAGAATGGAGGTGTGTGAAGTCATAGAATGGAGGTGTGTGAAGTCATAGAATGGAGGTGTGTGAAGTCATAAAATGGAGGTGTGTGAACTCATAGAATGGAGGTGTGTGAAGTCAAAATGGAGTTGTGTGAAGTCATAGAATGGTGTTTTTTGATGTCAACGAATGGAGGTTTGTGAAGTTAGAATGGATGTGTGTGAAGTCAGAATGGAGGTGAGTGAAGTCATAGAATGGAGGTGTGTGAAGTCATAGAATGGAGGTCTGTGAACTCAGAATGGAGGTTTGTGAAGTCATAGAATGGAGGTGTGTGAAGTCACAGAATGGAGGTGTGTGAAGTCATAGAATGGAGGTGTGTGAAGTCATAAAATGGATGTGTGTGAATTCATACAACGGAGGTGTGTGAAGTCACAATGGAGTTGTGTGAATTCATAGAATGGTTGTTTTTGATGTCAACGAATGGAGGTGTGTGAAGTCATAGAATGGAGGTGTGTGAAGTCAGATTGGAGGTGTGTGAAATCTCAGAATGGAGGTGTGTCAACTCAGAAATGAGGTGTGTGAAGTCATAGAATGGAGGTTTGTGAAGTCATAGAATGGAAGTGTGTGAAATCATAGAATGGAGGTGTGTGAAGTCAAAGAATGGAGGTGTGTGAAGTCAGAATGGAGGTGTGTGAAGTCAAAATGGAGGTGTGTGAAGTCATAGAATGGAAGTGTGTGAAGTCATAGAATGGAAGTCTGTGAACTCAGAATGGGGGTTTGTGAAGTCATAGAATGGAGGTGTGTGAAGTCACAATGGAGGTGTGTGAAGTCATAGAATGGAGGTGTGTGAAGTCAGAATGGAGGTATGTGAAATCATAGAATCAAGGTGTGTGAAGTCACAGAATGGAGGTGTGTGAAGTCATAGAATGGAGGTGCGTGAAGTCACAGAATGGAGGTGTGTGAAGTCATAGAATGGAGGTGTGTGAAGTCAAAGAATGGAGGTGAGTGAAGTCAAAGAATGGAGGTGTGTGAAGTCAGAATGGAGGTGTGTAAAGTCACAAAATGGAGGTGTGTGTAGTCATAGAAGGGAGGTGTGTGAATTCATAGAATGGAGGTGTGTGAAGTGAGAATGAAGGTGTGTGAAGTCACAGAATTGAGGTGTGTGAAGTCACAGAATGGAGGTGTGTGAAGTCAGAATGAAGGTGTGTGAAATCACAGAATCGAGGTGTGTGAAGTCACAGAATGGATGTTTGTGAAGTAAGAATGAAGGTGTTTGAAGTCATAGAGTGGAGGTGTGTGAAGTCACAGAATGGAGGTGTGTGAAGTCATAGAATGGAGGTGTGTGAAGTCATAAAATTGAGGTGTGTGAAGTCATAGAATGGATTTTTGTCAAATAAGAATGAAGGTGTGTGAAGTCATAGAATGGAGGTGTGTGACGTCACAGAATGGAGTTGTGTGAAGTCATAGAATGGAGGTGTGTGAAGTCATAATGGAGGTGTGTGAAGTCATAAAATTGAGGTGTGTGAAGTCATAGAATGGATTTTTGTGAAATAAGAATGAAGGTGTGTGAAGTCATAGAATGGAGCTGTGTGAAGTCAGAATGGAGGTGTGTGAAGTCATAGAATGGAGGTGTGTGAAGTCAGAATGGAGGTGTGTGAATTCACAGAATTGAGGTGTGTGAACACAGAATGCAGGTGTGTGAATCACAGAATGGAGGTGTTTGAAATCATAGAATGGAGGTGTGTGAAGTCATAGAAAGGATGTTTGTGAAGTAAGAATGAAGGTGTGTGAAGTCATCGAATAGAGGTGTGTGAAGTCAAAGCATGGAGGTGTGTGAAGTCACAGAATGGAGGTGTGTGAAGTCACACAATGGAGGTGTGTGAAGTCTCGAATGGAAGTGTGTGAAGTCATAGAATGGAGGTGACTGAAGACACAGATTCGAGGTTTGTGAAGTCATAGAAAGGAGGTGTGTAAAGTCAGAATGGAGGTGTGTGAAATCATAGAATGGAGATTTGTGAATTCATAGAATGGAGGTGTGTGACGTCAAATTGAAGTGTGTGAAGTCATAGAATGGAGGTGTGTGAAGTCACAGAATGGAGGTGTGTGAAGTCATACAATGGAGGTGAGTGAAGTCAGAATGGAGGCGTGTGAAGTCACAGAATGGAGCTGTGTGAAGTCAGAATGGAGGTGTGTGAAGTCATAGAATGGAGGTGTGTGAAGTCAGAATGGAGGTATGTGAAATCATAGAATCAAGGTGTGTGAAGTCACAGAATGGAGGTGTGTGAAGTCATAGAATGGAGGTGCGTGAAGTCACAGAATGGAGGTGTGTGAAGTCATAGAATGGAGGTGTGTGAAGTCACAGAATGGAGGTGTGTGAATTCATAGAATGGAGGTGTGTGAAGTCATAGAATCGAGGTGTGTGAAGTCATAGAATGGAGGTGTGTGAATTCATAGAATGGAGGTGTGTGAAGTCACAGAATGGAGGTTTGTGTACTCAAAATGGAGGTGTTTGAAGTCAAAGAATGGAGGTGTGTGAAGTCATAGAATGGAAGTGTGTGAAGTGATAGAATGGAGGTGTGTGAACCCAGAATGCAGGTTTGTGAAGTCACAGAATGGAGGTTTGTGAAGTCATACAATGGAGGTGTGTGAAATCATAGAATGGATGTTTCTAAAGTAAGAATGAAGGTGTGTGAAGTCATAGAATGGAGGTGTGTGAAGTCAAAATAGAGGTGTGTGAACTCATAGAATGGAGGTGTGTGAACTCATAGAATGGTGGTGTGTGAAGTCATGGAATGGAGGTGTGTGAAGTCCAAGAATGGAGGTGTGTGAAGTCAAAGAATGGAGGTGTGTGAACTCACAATATGGAGGTTGCCGGGGCCAACCGGCGGCAAACCAGGGTTCGCAGATTGGGGTTCCTGAAATCGGGGGCAAGGACTAGCAAGAAATAGAACAGAGACAGACACAGCGGGTCCGGGATGTCCGCAGTCCAGGTAAAGACTGCCGAGACTGCCGGTTTATTTTCCACTCCCCCTTCTTCCCTCCTCCTGACCCAGGGAACCTCCAGGTGTTACATTCATATGGTAATTCTCAGGTCATTTGCATAGAATAGGGCCAGAAAGCAATAAGACAATAAAGCCATCGTCTGATGCAAGCCAAGGTACAGTTTGATTCCCCTCTAGCTCACAACAGGAGGTGTGTGAAGTCACAGAATTGAAGTGTGTGAAGTCAAAATGGAGGTGTGTGAAGTAACAGAATGGAGGTCAGTGAAGACACAGAATAGAGGTGTGTGAAGTCAGAATGGAGGTGTGTGAAGTCAGAATGGAGGTGTGTGAAATCATAGAATGGAGGTGTGTGAAGCCACAACGCAGGTGTGTGAACTCATGGAATGAAGGTGTGTGAAGTAAAATTGCAGGTGTGTGAAGTCATAGAATGGAGGTGTGTGAAGTCACAGAATGGAGGTGTGTGAAGTCATAGAATGGAGGTGTGTGAAGTCACAGAATGGAGGTGTGTGAAGTCATAGAATGGAGGACTGTGAACTCAGAATGGAGGTTTGTGAAGTCATAGAATGGAGGTGTGTGAAGTCACAGAATGGAGGTGTGTGAAGTCATAGAATGGAGGTGTGTGAAGTCATAAAATGGAGCTGTGTCAATTCATAGAATGGAGGTGTGTGAAGTCACAATGGAGTTGTGTGAAGTCATAGAATGGTTGTTTTTGATGTCAACGAATGGAGGTGTGTGAAGTCATGGAATGGAGGTGTGTGAAGTCAGATTGGAGGTGTGAGAAATCACAGAATGGAGGTGTGTCCACTCAGAAATGAGGTGTGTGAAGTCATAGAATGGAGGTGTGTGAAGACATAGAATGGACCTGTGTGAAATCATAGAATGGAGGTGAGTGAAGTCAAAGAATTGAGGTGTGTGAAGTCAGAATGGAGGTGTGTGAAGTCAGAATGGAGGTGTGTGAAGTCATAGAATGGAAGTGTGTGAAGTCATAGAATGGAGGTCTGTGAACTCAGAATGGGGGTTTGTGAAGTCATAGAACGGAGGTGTGTGAACTCAGAATGGAGGTGTGTGAAGTCGCAGAATGGAGGTGTGTGAAGTCATAGAATGGAGGTGTGTGAAATCACAGAATGGAGGTGGGTGAATTCATAGAATATAGGTGTGTGAAGTCATAGGATCGAGGTGTGTGAAGTCACAGAATGGAGGTGTGTGAAGTCACAGTATGGATGTGTGTGAAGTCACAGAATGGAGGTGTGTGAACTCAGAATGGAGGTGTGTGAAGCCACAGAATGGAGGTGTGTGAAGTCCTAGAATGGAAGTGTGTGAAGTCATAGAATGGAGGTGTGTGAAGGAAGAATGGAGGTGTGTGAAGTCACAGAATGGAGGAGTGTGAACTCAGAATGGAGGTGTGTGAAGTCACAGAATGGAGGTTTGTGAAGTCATAGAATGGAGGTGTGTGAAGTCAGAGAATGGATGTTTCTGAAGTAAAAATGAAGGTGTGTGAACTCAGAATGGAGGTGTGTGAAGTCACAGAATGGAGGTTTGTGAAGTCATAGAATGGAGGTGTGTGAAGTCAGAGAATGGATGTTTCTGAAGTAAAAATGAAGGTGTGTGAAGTCATAGAATGGAGGTGTGTGAAGTCAAATTGGAGGTGTGTGAACTCATAGAATGGAGGTGTGTGAACTCATAGAATGGAAGTGTGTGAAGTCATGGAATGGAGGTGTGTGAAGTCAAAGAATGGAGGTGTGTGAAATGAAACAATAGAGGTGTGTGAAGTCACAGAATGGAAGTGTGTGAAGTCACAGAATGGAGGTGTGTGAAGTCAGAGAATGGAGGTGTGTGAAGTCATAGAATGGAGGTGTGTGAAGTCATAAAATGGAGGTGTGTGAACTCATAGAATGGAGGTGTGTGAAGTCAAAATGGAGTTGTGTGAAGTCATAGAATGGTGTTTTTTGATGTCAACGAATGGAGATGTGTGAAGTCATAGAATGGAGGTGTGTGAACTCAGATTGGAGGTGTGTGAAATCACAGAATGGAGGTGTGTGAAGTCACAGAATGGAGGTGTGTGAACTCAGAATGTAGGTGTGTGAAGTCACAGAATGGAGGTGTGTGAAGTCATAGAATGAAAGTGTGTAAAATCATAGAATGGATGTGTGTGAAGTCACAGAATTAAGGTGTGTGAAGTCAGAAAGGAGGTGTGTGAAGTCAGAATGGAGGGGAGTGAAGTCATAGAATGGAGGTGTGTGAAGTCATAGAATGGAGGTCTGTGAACTCAGAATGGAGGTTTGTGAAGTCATAGAATGGAGGTGTGTGAACTCAGAATGGAGGTGTGTGAAATCACAGAATGGAGGTGTGTGAAGTCATAGAATGGAGGTTTGTGAAATCACAGAATGGAGGTGTGTTAATTCATTGAATGAAGTTGTGTGAAGTCATAGGATCGAGGTGTGTGAAGTCACAGAATGGAGTTGTGTGAAGTCACAGAATGGAGGTATGTGAAGTCACAGAATGGAGGTGTGTGAACTCAGAATGTAGGTGTGTGAAGCCACAGAATGGAGGTGTGTGAAGTCATAGAATGGAAGTGTGTGAAGTCATAGAATGGATATGTGTGAACTCAGAATGGAGGTGTGTGAAGTCACAGAATGGAGGTTTGTGAAGTCATAGAATGGACGTGTGTGAAGTCAGAGAATGGATGTTTCTGAAGTAAGAATGAAGGTGTGTGAAGTCATAGAATGGAGATGTGTGAAGTCAAATTGGAGGTATGTGAACTCATAGAATGGAGGTGTGTGAACTCATAGAATGGAGGTTTGTGAAGTCATGGAATGGCGGTGTGTGAAGTCAAAGAATGGAGGTGTGTGAAGTGAAACAATAGAGGTGTGTGAAGTCACAGAATGGAGGTGTGTGAAGTCACGGATTGGAAGTGTGTGAAGTCAAAACGGAGGTTTGTGAAGTCACAGAATGGTGGTGTGTGAAGTCACAGAATAGAGGTGTGTAAAGTCAAAAAGGTGGTGTGTGAAGTCACAGAATGGAGGTGTGTGAATTCATAGAATGGAGCTGTGTGAAGTCACAGAATGGAGGTGTGTGAAGTCATAGAATTGAGGTGTGTGAAGTCATAGAATGGAGGTATGTGAAGTCATAGAATGGAGGTGTGTGAAGTCACAGAATGGAGGTGTGTGAAGTCAGAATGGAGGTGTGTGAAGTCATAGACTGAGGTGGGTGAAGTCATAGAAAGGAGGTGTGGGAAGTCATAGAATGGAGGAGTGTGAAGTCATAGAGTGGAGGTGAGTGAAGTCACAGATTCGAGGTCTGTGATGTCATAGAAGGGATGTGTGTGAAGTCAGAATGGAGGTGTGTGAAATCATAGAATGGAGATGGGTGAACTCATAGAATGGAGTTGTGTGACGTCACAATGGAAGAGTATGAAGTCATAGAATGGAGGTGTGATAAGTCACAGAATGGAGGTGTGTGAAGTCATAAAATGAAGGTGTGTGAAATCAGAATGGAGGTGTGTGAAGTCACAGAATGGAGGTGTGTGAACTCAGAATGGAGGTGTGTAAAGTCATAGATGGAGGTGTGTGAAGTCATAGTATGGAGGTGTGTGAAATCACAGAATGGAGTTTTGTGAAGTCACAGAATGAATCTGTGTGAAGTCAGAACGGAGGTGTGTGAAGTCATAGAATGGAGGTGTGTGAAGTCAGAATGGAGGTGTGTGAACTCAAAAATGGAGGTGTGTGAAGTCACAATGGAGGTGTGTGAAGGCATAGAATTTAGGTGTGTGAAGTCACAAAATGGAGGTGTGTGAAGTTATAGAATGGAGGTGAGTGAAGTCATAGAATGGAGGTGTGTGAACTCAGAATGGAGGTGTGTGAAGTCATAGAATGGAGGTGTGGGAAGTCACAGAATTGAGGTGTGTGATGTCACAGAATGGAGGTGTGTGAAGTCAGAATGAAGGTTTGTGAAATCACAGAATGGAGGTGTGTGAAGTCACAGAATGGATGTTTGTGAAGTAAGAATGAAGGTGTTTGAAGTCATAGAATGGAGGTGTGTGAAGTCACTGAATGGAGGTGTGTGAAGTCATAGAATGGAGGTGTGTGAAGTCATAGAATTGAGGTGTGTGAAGGCATAGAATGGAGGTGTGTGAAGTCATAAAATGGAGGTGTGTGAAGTCACAGAATGGAGGTGTGTGAAGTTAAAATGGAGTTGTGTGAAGTCATAGAATGGTGGTTTTTGATGTCAACGAATGGAGGTGTGTGAAGCCACAGAATGGAGGTGTGTGAACTCAGAATGGAGGTGTGTGAAGTCACATAATGGAGGTTTGTGAAGTCATAGAATGGAGGTGTGTGAAGTCAGAGAATGGATGTTTCTGAAGGAAGAATGAAGGTGTGTGAAGTCATAGAATGGAGGTGTGTGAAGTCAAATTGGAGGTGTGTGAACTCATAGAATGGAGGTGTGTGAACTCATAGAATGGAGGTGTGTGAAGTCATGGAATGGAGGTGTGTGAAGTCAAAGAAAGGAGGTGTGTGAAGTGAAACAATATAGGTGTGTGAAGTCACAGAATGGAGGTGTGTGAAGTCACAGAATGGAAGTGTGTGAAGTCAAAACGGAGGTGTGTGAAGGCACAGAATGGAGGTGTGTGAAGTCACAGAATGGAGGTGTGTGAAGTCAAAAAGGTGGTGTGTGAAGTCACAGAATGGAGGTGCGAGAAGTCATAGAATGGAGGTGTGTGAAGTCATAGAATGGAGGTATGTGAAGTCAGAATGGAGGTGTGTGAAGTCACAGAATTGAGGTGTGTGAAGTCACAGAATGGAGGTGTGTGAAGACAGAATGGAGGTGTGTGAAGTCACAGAATGGAGGTGTGTGAAGTCACAGAATGGATGTTTGTGAATTCAGAATGAAGGTGTGTGAAGTCATAGAGTGGAGGTGTGTGAATCATAGAATTGAGGTGAGTGAAGTCATAGAATGGAGGTGTGTGAAGTCATAAAATGGAGGTGTGTGAACTCATAGAATGGAGGTGTGTGAAGTCATAAAATGGAGGTGTGTGAACTCATAGAATGGAGGTGTGTGAAGTCATAGAATGGAGGTCTGTGAACTCAGAATGGAGGTTTGTGAAGTCATAGAATGGAGGTGTGTGAAGTCACAGAATGGAGGTGTGTGAAGTCATAGAATGGAGGTGTGTGAATTCATAAAATGGAGGTGTGTGAATTCATAGAATGGAGGTGTGTGAAGTCAGAGAATGGATGTTTCTGAAGTAAGAATGAAGGTGTGTGAAGTCATAGAATGGAGGTGTGTGAAGTCAGATTGGAGGTGTGTGAAATCACAGAATGGAGGTGTGTCAACTCAGAAATGAGGTGTGTGAAGTCATAGAATGGAGGTGTGTGAAGTCATAGAATGGAAGTGTGTGAAATCATAGAATGGAGGTGTGTGAAGTCAAAGAATGGAGGTGTGTGAAGTCAGAATGGAGGTGTGTGAAGTCAAAATGGAGGTGTGTGAAGTCATAGAATGGAAGTGTGTGAAGTCATAGAATGGAGGTCTGTGAACTCAGAATGGGGGTTTGTGAAATCATAGAATGGAGGTGTGTGAACTCAGAATGGAGGTGTGTGAACTCATAGATGGAGGTGTGTGAAGTCATAGTATGGAGGTGTGTGAAATCACAGAATGGAGTTTTGTGAAGTCACAGAATGGAGTTGTGTGAAGTCATAGAATGGAGGTGTGTGAAGTCAGAATGGAGGTGTGTGAACTCATAGAATGGAGGTGTGTGAAATCACAATGGAGGTGTGTGAAGTCATAGAATTTAGGTGTGTGAAGTCACAAAATGGAGGTGTGTGTAGTCATAGAATGGAGGTGTGTGAAGTCATAGAATGGAGGTCTGTGAAGTCAGAATGAAGGTGTGTGAAGTCACAGAATTGAGGTGTGTGAAGTCACAGAATTGAGGTGTGTGAAGTCAGATGGAAGGTGTGTGTAATCACAGAATGGAGGTGTGTGAAGTCACAGAATGGATGTTTGTGAAGTAAGAATGAAGGTGTTTGAAGTCATAGAGTGGAGGTGTGTGAAGTCACAGAATGGAGGTGTGTGAAGTCATAGAATGGAGGTGTGTGAAGTCATAAAATTGAGGTGTGTGAAGTCATAGAATGGAGGTGTGTGAAGTCATAAAATGGAGGTGTGTGAACTCATAGAATGGAGGTGTGTGAACTCAAAATGGAGTTGTGTGAAGTCATAGAATGGTGGTTTTTAATGTCAACGAATGGAGGTGTGTGAAGTCATAGAATGGAGGTGTGTGAAGTCATAGAATGGAGGTGTGTGAAATCACAGAATGGAGGTGTGTCAACTCAGAAATGAGGTGTGTGAAGTCATAGAATGGAGGTGTGTGAAGTCATAGAATGGAAGTATTTGAAATCATAGAATGGAGATGTGGGAAGTCACAGAATTGAGGTGTGTGAAGTCAGAATGGAGGTGTGTGAAGTCAGAATGGAGGTGAGTGAAGTCATACACTGGAGATGTGTGAAGTCATAGAATGGAGGCCTGTGAACTGAGAATGGAGGTTTGTGAAGTCATAGAATGGAGGTTTGTGAACTCAGAATGGAGGTGTGTGAAGTCACAGAATGGAGGTGTGTGAAGTCATAGAATGGAGGTGTGTGAAATCACAAAATGGAGGTGTGTGAATTCATAGAATGGAGGTGTGAAGTCATAGGATCGAGGTGTGTGAAGTCACAGAATGGAGGTGTGTGAAGTCACAGAATGGAGGTGTGTGACGTCACAGAATGGAGGTGTGTGAACTCAGAATATAGGTGTGTGAAGCCACAGAATGGAGGAGTGTGAAGTCATAGAATGGAAGTGTGTGAAGTCATAGAAAGGAGGTGTGTGAACTCAGAATGGAGGTGTGTGAAGTCACAGAATGGAATTTTGTGAAGTCATAGAATGGAGGTGTGTGAAGTCATAGAAAGGATGTTTGTGAAGTAAGAATGAAGGTGTGTGAAGTCATCGAATAGAGGTGTGTGAAGTCAAAGAATGGAGGTGTGTGAAGTCACAGAATGGAGGTGTGTGAAGTCACACAATGGAGGTGTGTGAAGTCTCGAATGGAGGTGTGCGGTCATAGAAGGGAGGTGGGTGAAGTCATAGAAAGAGGTGAGAGAAGTCATAGAATGGAGGAGTGTGAAGTCATACGGTGGAGGTGACTGAAGACACAGATTCGAGGTTTGTGAAGTCATAGAATGGAGGTGTGTAAAGTCAGAATGGAGGTGTGAAAAGTCATAGAATGGAGATTTGTGAATTCATAGAATGGAGGTGTGTGACGTCAAATTGAAGTCTGTGAAGTAATAGAATGGAGGTGTGTGAAGTCACAGAATGGAGGTGTGTGAAGTCATACAATGGAGGTGAGTGAAGTCAGAATGGAGGTGTGTGAAGTCACAGAACGGAGGTGTGTGAACTCAGAATGGAGGTGTGTGAAGTCATACATGGAGGTGTGTGAAGTCATAGTATGGAGGTGTGTGAAACCATAGAATGGAGTTTTGTGAAGACACACAATGGAGCTGTGTGAAGTCAGAATGGAGGTGTGTGAAATCATAGAATCAAGGTGTGTGAAGTCACAGAATGGAGGTGTGTGAAGTCATAGAATGGAGGTGTGTGAAGTCACAGAATGGAGGTGTGTGAAGTCATAGAATGGAGGTGTGTGAAGTCATAGAATGGAGGTGTGTGAAGTCACAGAATGAAGGTGTGTGAATCACAGAATGGAGGTATGTGAACTCACAATGGAGGTGGGTGAAGTAAGAGAATGGAGGTGTGTGAAGTCATAGAATTTAGGTGTGTGAAGTCACAGAATGGAGGTGTGTGAATTCATAGAATGGAGGTGTGTGAAGTCATAGAATGGAGGTGTGTGAAGTCATAGAATGGAGGTGTGTGAATTCATAGAATGGAGGTGTGTGAAGTCACAGAATGGAGGTTTGTGTACTCAAAATGGTGGTGTTTGAAGTCAAAGAATGAAGGTGTGTGAAGTCATAGAATGGATGTTTCTAAAGTAAGAATGAAGGTGTGTGAAGTCATAGAATGGAGGTGTGTGAAGTCAAAATGGAGGTGTGTGAACTCATAGAATGGAGGTGTGTGAACTCATAGAATGGAGGTGTGTGAAGTCATGGAATGGAGGTGTGTGAAGTCCAAGAATTGAGGTGTTTGAAGTCAAAGAATGGAGGTGTGTGAACTCACAATATGGAGGTTGCCGGGGCCAACCGGCGGCAAACCAGGGTTCGCAGATTGGGGTTCCTGAAATCGGGGGCAAGGAATAGCAAGAAATAGAACAGAGACAGACACAGCGGGTCCGGGATGTCCGCAGTCCAGGTAAAGACTGCCGAGACTGCTGGTTTACTTTCCACTCCCCCTTCTTCCCTCCTCCTGACCCAGGGAACCTCCAGGTGTTACATTCATATGGTAATTCTCAGGTCATTTGCATAGAATAGGGCCAGAAAGCAATAAGACAATAAACCCATCGTCTGATGCAAGCCAAGGTACAGTTTGATTCCACTCGGGCTCACAACAGGAGGTGTGTGAAGTCACAGAATTGAAGTGTGTGTAGTCAAAATGGAGGTGTGTGAAGTAACAGAATGGAGGTCTGTGAAGACACAGAATAGAGGTGTGTGAAGTCAGAATGGAGGTGTGTGAAGTCAGAATGGAGGTGTGTGAAATCATAGAATGGAGGTGTGTGAAGCCACAACGCAGGTGTGTGAACTCATGGAATGAAGGTGTGTGAAGTAAAATTGCAGGTGTGTGAAGTCATAGAATGGAGGTGTGTGAAGTCATAGAATGGAGGTGTGTGAAGTCACAGAATGGAGGTGTGTGAAGTCATAGAATGGAGGTGTGTGAAGTCACAGAATGGAGGTGTGTGAAGTCATAGAATGGAGGTGTGTGAAGTCATAGAATGGAGGTGTGTGAAGTCATAGAATGGAGGACTGTGAACTCAGAATGGAGGTTTGTGAAGTCATAGAATGGAGGTGTGTGAAGTCACAGAATGGAGGTGTGTGAAGTCATAGAATGGAGGTGTGTGAAGTCATAAAATGGAGGTGTGTGAATTCATAGAATGGAGGTGTGTGAAGTCACAATGGAGTTGTGTGAAGTCATAGAATGTTTGTTTTTGATGTCAACGAATGGAGGTGTGTGAAGTCATAGAATGGAGGTGTGTGAAGTCAGATTGGAGGTGTGTGAAATCACAGAATTGAAGTGTGTCAATTCAGAAATGAGGTGTGTGAAGTCATAGAATGGAGGTGTGTGAAGTCATAGAATGGAGCTGTGTGAAATCATAGAATGGAGGTGTGTGAAGTCAAAGAATTGAGGTGTGTGAAGTCAGAATGGAGGTGTGTGAAGTCAGAATGGAGGTGTGTGAAGTCAAAGAATGGAAGTGTGTGAAGTCATACAATGGAGGTCTGTGAACTCAGAATGGGGGTTTGTGAAGTCATAGAATGGAGGTGTGTGAAGTCACAATGGAGGTGTGGGAAGTCATAGAATGGAGGTGTGTGAAGTCATAATGGAGGTATGTGAAATCATAGAATCAAGGTGTGTGAAGTCACAGAATGGAGGTGTGGGAAGTCATAGAATAGAGGTGCGTGAAGTCACAGAATGGAGGTGTGTGAAGTCATAGAATGGAGGTGTGTGAAGTCAAAGAATGGAGGTGTGTGAAGTCAAAGAATGGAGGTGTGTGAAGTCAGAATGGAGGTGTGTAAAGTCACAAAATGGAGGTGTGTGTAGTCATAGAATGGAGGTGTGTGAAGTCATAGAATGGAGGTGTGTGAAGTCAGAATGAAGGTGTGTGAAGTCACAGAATTGAGGTGTGTGAAGTCACAGAATGGAGGTGTGTGAAGTCAGAATGAAGGTGTGTGAAATCACAGAATCGAGGTGTGTGAAGTCACAGAATGGATGTTTGTGAAGTAAGAATGAAGGTGTTTGAAGTCATAGAGTGGAGGTGTGTGAAGTCACAGAATGGAGGTGTGTGAAGTCATAGAATGGAGGTGTGTGAAGTCACAGAATGGAGGTGTGTGAAGTCAGAATGGAGGTGTGTGAAGTCATAGACTGAGGTGGGTGAAGTCATAGAAAGGAGGTGTGGGAAGTCATAGAATGGAGGAGTGTGAAGTCATAGAGTGGAGGTGAGTGAAGTCACAGATTCGAGGTCTGTGATGTCATAGAAGGGATGTGTGTGAAGTCAGAATGGAGGTGTGTGAAATCATAGAATGGAGATGGGTGAACTCATAGAATGGAGTTGTGTGACGTCACAATGGAAGAGTATGAAGTCATAGAATGGAGGTGTGATAAGTCACAGAATGGAGGTGTGTGAAGTCATAAAATGAAGGTGTGTGAAATCAGAATGGAGGTGTGTGAAGTCACAGAATGGAGGTGTGTGAACTCAGAATGGAGGTGTGTAAAGTCATAGATGGAGGTGTGTGAAGTCATAGTATGGAGGTGTGTGAAATCACAGAATGGAGTTTTGTGAAGTCACAGAATGAATCTGTGTGAAGTCAGAACGGAGGTGTGTGAAGTCATAGAATGGAGGTGTGTGAAGTCAGAATGGAGGTGTGTGAACTCAAAAATGGAGGTGTGTGAAGTCACAATGGAGGTGTGTGAAGGCATAGAATTTAGGTGTGTGAAGTCACAAAATGGAGGTGTGTGAAGTTATAGAATGGAGGTGAGTGAAGTCATAGAATGGAGGTGTGTGAACTCAGAATGGAGGTGTGTGAAGTCATAGAATGGAGGTGTGGGAAGTCACAGAATTGAGGTGTGTGATGTCACAGAATGGAGGTGTGTGAAGTCAGAATGAAGGTTTGTGAAATCACAGAATGGAGGTGTGTGAAGTCACAGAATGGATGTTTGTGAAGTAAGAATGAAGGTGTTTGAAGTCATAGAATGGAGGTGTGTGAAGTCACTGAATGGAGGTGTGTGAAGTCATAGAATGGAGGTGTGTGAAGTCATAGAATTGAGGTGTGTGAAGGCATAGAATGGAGGTGTGTGAAGTCATAAAATGGAGGTGTGTGAAGTCACAGAATGGAGGTGTGTGAAGTTAAAATGGAGTTGTGTGAAGTCATAGAATGGTGGTTTTTGATGTCAACGAATGGAGGTGTGTGAAGCCACAGAATGGAGGTGTGTGAACTCAGCATGGAGGTGTGTGAAGTCACATAATGGAGGTTTGTGAAGTCATAGAATGGAGGTGTGTGAAGTCAGAGAATGGATGTTTCTGAAGGAAGAATGAAGGTGTGTGAAGTCATAGAATGGAGGTGTGTGAAGTCAAATTGGAGGTGTGTGAACTCATAGAATGGAGGTGTGTGAACTCATAGAATGGAGGTGTGTGAAGTCATGGAATGGAGGTGTGTGAAGTCAAAGAAAGGAGGTGTGTGAAGTGAAACAATATAGGTGTGTGAAGTCACAGAATGGAGGTGTGTGAAGTCACAGAATGGAAGTGTGTGAAGTCAAAACGGAGGTGTGTGAAGGCACAGAATGGAGGTGTGTGAAGTCACAGAATGGAGGTGTGTGAAGTCAAAAAGGTGGTGTGTGAAGTCACAGAATGGAGGTGCGAGAAGTCATAGAATGGAGGTGTGTGAAGTCATAGAATGGAGGTATGTGAAGTCAGAATGGAGGTGTGTGAAGTCACAGAATTGAGGTGTGTGAAGTCACAGAATGGAGGTGTGTGAAGACAGAATGGAGTTGTGTGAAGTCACAGAATGGAGGTGTGTGAAGTCACAGAATGGATGTTTGTGAATTCAGAATGAAGGTGTGTGAAGTCATAGAGTGGAGGTGTGTGAAGTCATAGAATTGAGGTGAGTGAAGTCATAGAATGGAGGTGTGTGAAGTCATAAAATGGAGGTGTGTGAACTCATAGAATGGAGGTGTGTGAAGTCATAAAATGGAGGTGTGTGAACTCATAGAATGGAGGTGTGTGAAGTCATAGAATGGAGGTCTGTGAACTCAGAATGGAGGTTTGTGAAGTCATAGAATGGAGGTGTGTGAAGTCACAGAATGGAGGTGTGTGAAGTCATAGAATGGAGGTGTGTGAATTCATAAAATGGAGGTGTGTGAATTCATAGAATGGAGGTGTGTGAAGTCAGAGAATGGATGTTTCTGAAGTAAGAATGAAGGTGTGTGAAGTCATAGAATGGAGGTGTGTGAAGTCAGATTGGAGGTGTGTGAAATCACAGAATGGTGGTGTGTCAACTCAGAAATGAGGTGTGTGAAGTCATAGAATGGAGGTGTGTGAAGTCATAGAATGGAAGTGTGTGAAATCATAGAATGGAGGTGTGTGAAGTCAAAGAATGGAGGTGTGTGAAGTCAGAATGGAGGTGTGTGAAGTCAAAATGGAGGTGTGTGAAGTCATAGAATGGAAGTGTGTGAAGTCATAGAATGGAGGTCTGTGAACTCAGAATGGGGGTTTGTGAAATCATAGAATGGAGGTGTGTGAACTCAGAATGGAGGTGTGTGAACTCATAGATGGAGGTGTGTGAAGTCATAGTATGGAGGTGTGTGAAATCACAGAATGGAGTTTTGTGAAGTCACAGAATGGAGTTGTGTGAAGTCATAGAATGGAGGTGTGTGAAGTCAGAATGGAGGTGTGTGAACTCATAGAATGGAGGTGTGTGAAATCACAATGGAGGTGTGTGAAGTCATAGAATTTAGGTGTGTGAAGTCACAAAATGGAGGTGTGTGTAGTCATAGAATGGAGGTGTGTGAAGTCATAGAATGGAGGTCTGTGAAGTCAGAATGAAGGTGTGTGAAGTCACAGAATTGAGGTGTGTGAAGTCACAGAATTGAGGTGTGTGAAGTCAGATGGAAGGTGTGTGTAATCACAGAATGGAGGTGTGTGAAGTCACAGAATGGATGTTTGTGAAGTAAGAATGAAGGTGTTTGAAGTCATAGAGTGGAGGTGTGTGAAGTCACAGAATGGAGGTGTGTGAAGTCATAGAATGGAGGTGTGTGAAGTCATAGAAAGGATGTTTGTGAAGTAAGAATGAAGGTGTGTGAAGTCATCGAATAGAGGTGTGTGAAGTCAAAGAATGGAGGTGTGTGAAGTCACAGAATGGAGGTGTGTGAAGTCACACAATGGAGGTGTGTGAAGTCTCGAATGGAGGTGTGCGGTCATAGAAGGGAGGTGGGTGAAGTCATAGAAAGAGGTGAGAGAAGTCATAGAATGGAGGAGTGTGAAGTCATACGGTGGAGGTGACTGAAGACACAGATTCGAGGTTTGTGAAGTCATAGAATGGAGGTGTGTAAAGTCAGAATGGAGGTGTGAAAAGTCATAGAATGGAGATTTGTGAATTCATAGAATGGAGGTGTGTGACGTCAAATTGAAGTCTGTGAAGTAATAGAATGGAGGTGTGTGAAGTCACAGAATGGAGGTGTGTGAAGTCATACAATGGAGGTGAGTGAAGTCAGAATGGAGGTGTGTGAAGTCACAGAACGGAGGTGTGTGAACTCAGAATGGAGGTGTGTGAAGTCATACATGGAGGTGTGTGAAGTCATAGTATGGAGGTGTGTGAAACCATAGAATGGAGTTTTGTGAAGACACACAATGGAGCTGTGTGAAGTCAGAATGGAGGTGTGTGAAATCATAGAATCAAGGTGTGTGAAGTCACAGAATGGAGGTGTGTGAAGTCATAGAATGGAGGTGTGTGAAGTCACAGAATGGAGGTGTGTGAAGTCATAGAATGGAGGTGTGTGAAGTCATAGAATGGAGGTGTGTGAAGTCACAGAATGAAGGTGTGTGAATCACAGAATGGAGGTATGTGAACTCACAATGGAGGTGGGTGAAGTAAGAGAATGGAGGTGTGTGAAGTCATAGAATTTAGGTGTGTGAAGTCACAGAATGGAGGTGTGTGAATTCATAGAATGGAGGTGTGTGAAGTCATAGAATGGAGGTGTGTGAAGTCATAGAATGGAGGTGTGTGAATTCATAGAATGGAGGTGTGTGAAGTCACAGAATGGAGGTTTGTGTACTCAAAATGGTGGTGTTTGAAGTCAAAGAATGAAGGTGTGTGAAGTCATAGAATGGATGTTTCTAAAGTAAGAATGAAGGTGTGTGAAGTCATAGAATGGAGGTGTGTGAAGTCAAAATGGAGGTGTGTGAACTCATAGAATGGAGGTGTGTGAACTCATAGAATGGAGGTGTGTGAAGTCATGGAATGGAGGTGTGTGAAGTCCAAGAATTGAGGTGTTTGAAGTCAAAGAATGGAGGTGTGTGAACTCACAATATGGAGGTTGCCGGGGCCAACCGGCGGCAAACCAGGGTTCGCAGATTGGGGTTCCTGAAATCGGGGGCAAGGAATAGCAAGAAATAGAACAGAGACAGACACAGCGGGTCCGGGATGTCCGCAGTCCAGGTAAAGACTGCCGAGACTGCTGGTTTACTTTCCACTCCCCCTTCTTCCCTCCTCCTGACCCAGGGAACCTCCAGGTGTTACATTCATATGGTAATTCTCAGGTCATTTGCATAGAATAGGGCCAGAAAGCAATAAGACAATAAACCCATCGTCTGATGCAAGCCAAGGTACAGTTTGATTCCACTCGGGCTCACAACAGGAGGTGTGTGAAGTCACAGAATTGAAGTGTGTGAAGTCAAAATGGAGGTGTGTGAAGTAACAGAATGGAGGTCTGTGAAGACACAGAATAGAGGTGTGTGAAGTCAGAATGGAGGTGTGTGAAGTCAGAATGGAGGTGTGTGAAATCATAGAATGGAGGTGTGTGAAGCCACAACGCAGGTGTGTGAACTCATGGAATGAAGGTGTGTGAAGTAAAATTGCAGGTGTGTGAAGTCATAGAATGGAGGTGTGTGAAGTCATAGAATGGAGGTGTGTGAAGTCACAGAATGGAGGTGTGTGAAGTCATAGAATGGAGGTGTGTGAAGTCACAGAATGGAGGTGTGTGAAGTCATAGAATGGAGGTGTGTGAAGTCATAGAATGGAGGTGTGTGAAGTCATAGAATGGAGGACTGTGAACTCAGAATGGAGGTTTGTGAAGTCATAGAATGGAGGTGTGTGAAGTCACAGAATGGAGGTGTGTGAAGTCATAGAATGGAGGTGTGTGAAGTCATAAAATGGAGGTGTGTGAATTCATAGAATGGAGGTGTGTGAAGTCACAATGGAGTTGTGTGAAGTCATAGAATGTTTGTTTTTGATGTCAACGAATGGAGGTGTGTGAAGTCATAGAATGGAGGTGTGTGAAGTCAGATTGGAGGTGTGTGAAATCACAGAATTGAAGTGTGTCAATTCAGAAATGAGGTGTGTGAAGTCATAGAATGGAGGTGTGTGAAGTCATAGAATGGAGATGTGTGAAATCATAGAATGGAGGTGTGTGAAGTCAAAGAATTGAGGTGTGTGAAGTCAGAATGGAGGTGTGTGAAGTCAGAATGGAGGTGTGTGAAGTCAAAGAATGGAAGTGTGTGAAGTCATACAATGGAGGTCTGTGAACTCAGAATGGGGGTTTGTGAAGTCATAGAATGGAGGTGTGTGAAGTCACAATGGAGGTGTGGGAAGTCATAGAATGGAGGTGTGTGAAGTCATAATGGAGGTATGTGAAATCATAGAATCAAGGTGTGTGAAGTCACAGAATGGAGGTGTGTGAAGTCACAGAATGGAGGTGTGTGAAGTCAGAATGAAGGTGTGTGAAATCACAGAATCGAGGTGTGTGAAGTCACAGAATGGATGTTTGTGAAGTAAGAATGAAGGTGTTTGAAGTCATAGAGTGGAGGTGTGTGAAGTCACAGAATGGAGGTGTGTGAAGTCATAGAATGGAGGTGTGTGAAGTCATAAAATTGAGGTGTGTGAAGTCATAGAATGGATTTTTGTGAAATAAGAATGAAGGTGTGTGAAGTCATAGAATGGAGGTGTGTGACGTCACAGAATGGAGTTGTGTGAAGTCATAGAATGGAGCTGTGTGAAGTCAGAATGGAGGTGTGTGAAGTCATAGAATGGAGGTGTGTGAAGTCAGAATGGAGGTGTGTGAATTCACAGAATTGAGGTGTGTGAACACAGAATGCAGGTGTGTGAATCACAGAATGGAGGTGTTTGAAATCATAGAATGGAGGTGTGTGAAGTCATAGAAAGGATGTTTGTGAAGTAAGAATGAAGGTGTGTGAAGTCATCGAATAGAGGTGTGTGAAGTCAAAGCATGGAGGTGTGTGAAGTCACAGAATGGAGGTGTGTGAAGTCACACAATGGAGGTGTGTGAAGTCTCGAATGGAGGTGTGTGAAGTCATAGAATGGAGGTGACTGAAGACACAGATTCGAGGTTTGTGAAGTCATAGAATGGAGGTGTGTAAAGTCAGAATGGAGGTGTGTGAAATCATAGAATGGAGATTTGTGAATTCATAGAATGGAGGTGTGTGACGTCAAATTGAAGTGTGTGAAGTCATAGAATGGAGGTGTGTGAAGTCACAGAATGGAGGTGTGTGAAGTCATACAATGGAGGTGAGTGAAGGCAGAATGGAGGTGTGTGAAGTCACAGAATGGAGGTGTGTGAACTCAGAATGGAGGTGTGTGAAGTCATAGATGGGGGTGTGTGAAGTCATAGTATGGAGGTGTGTGAAACCATACAATGGAGTTTTGTGAAGACACACAATGGAGCTGTGTGAAGTCAGAATGGAGGTGTGTGAAGTCATAGAATGGAGGTGTGTGAAGTCAGAATGGAGGTATGTGAAATCATAGAATCAAGGTGTGTGAAGTCACAGAATGGAGGTGTGTGAAGTCATAGAATGGAGGTGCGTGAAGTCACAGAATGGAGGAGTGTGAAGTCATAGAATGGAGGTGTGTGAAGTCATACAATGGAGGTGTGTGAAGTCACAGAATGAAGGTGTGTGAATCACAGAATGGAGGTATGTGAACTCACAATGGAGGTGGGTGAAGTCACAGAATGGAGGTGTGTGAAGTCATAGAATGGAGGTGTGTGAAGTCATAGAATGGAGGTGTGTGAAGTCATAGTATGGAGGTGTGTGAAACCATAGAAAGGAGTTTTGTGAAGACACACAATGGAGCTGTGTGAAGTCAGAATGGAGGTGTGTGAATTCACAGAATTGAGGTGTGTGAACACAGAATGCAGGTGTGTGAATCACAGAATGGAGGTGTTTGAAATCATAGAATGGAGGTGTGTGAAGTCATACAAAGGATGTTTGTGAAGTAAGAATGAAGGTGTGTGAAGTCATCGAATAGAGGTGTGTGAAGTCAAAGCATGGAGGTGTGTGAAGTCACAGAATGGAGGTGTGTGAAGTCACACAATGGAGGTGTGTGAAGTCTCGAATGGAGGTGTGTGAAGTCATAGAATGGAGGTGACTGAAGACACAGATTCGAGGTTTGTGAAGTCATAGAATGGAGGTGTGTAAAGTCAGAATGGAGGTGTGTGAAATCATAGAATGGAGATTTGTGAATTCATAGAATGGAGGTGTGTGACGTCAAATTGAAGTGTGTGAAGTCATAGAATGGAGGTGTGTGAAGTCACAGAATGGAGGTGTGTGAAGTCATACAATGGAGGTGAGTGAAGGCAGAATGGAGGTGTGTGAAGTCACATAATGGAGGTGTGTGAACTCAGAATGGAGGTGTGTGAAGTCATAGATGGGGGTGTGTGAAGTCATAGTATGGAGGTGTGTGAAACCATACAATGGAGTTTTGTGAAGACACACAATGGAGCTGTGTGAAGTCAGAATGGAGGTGTGTGAAGTCATAGAATGGAGGTGTGTGAAGTCAGAATGGAGGTATGTGAAATCATAGAATCAAGGTGTGTGAAGTCACAGAATGGAGGTGTGTGAAGTCATAGAATGGAGGTGGGTGAAGTCACAGAATGGAGGTGTGTGAAGTCATAGAATGGAGGTGTGTGAAGTCACAGAATGGAGGTGTGTGAATTCATAGAATGGAGGTGTGTGAAGTCATAGAATCGAGGTGTGTGAAGTCATAGAATGGAGGTGTGTGAATTCATAGAATGGAGGTGTGTGAAGTCACAGAATGGAGGTTTGTGTACTCAAAATGGAGGTGTTTGAAGTCAAAGAATGGAGGTGTGTGAAGTCATAGAATGGAAGTGTGTGAAGTGATAGAATGGAGGTGTGTGAACCCAGAATGCAGGTTTGTGAAGTCACAGAACGGAGGTTTGTGAAGTCATACAATGGAGGTGTGTGAAATCATAGAATGGATGTTTCTAAAGTAAGAATGAAGGTGTGTGAAGTCATAGAATGGAGGTGTGTGAAGTCAAAATAGAGGTGTGTGAACTCATAGAATGGAGGTGTGTGAACTCATAGAATGGAGGTGTGTGAAGTCATGGAATGGAGGTGTGTGAAGTCCAAGAATGGAGGTGTGTGAACTCACAATATGGAGGTTGCCGGGGCCAACCGGCGGCAAGCCAGGGTTCGCACATTGGGGTTCCTGAAATCGGGGGCAAGGACTAGCAAGAAATAGAACAGAGACAGACACAGCGGGTCCGGGATGTCCGCAGTCCAGGTAAAGACTGCCGAGACTGCCGGTTTATTTTCCACTCCCCCTTCTTCCCTCCTCCTGACCCAGGGAACCTCCAGGTGTTACATTCATATGGTAATTCTCAGGTCATTTGCATAGAATAGGGCCAGAAAGCAATAACACAATAAAGCCATCCTCTGATGCAAGCCAAGGTACAGTTTGATTCCACTCTAGCTCACAACAGGAGGTGTGTGAAGTCACAGAATTGAAGTGTGTGAAGTCAAAATGGAGGTGTGTGAAGTAACAGAATGGAGGTCCGTGAAGACACAGAATAGAGGTGTGTGAAGTCAGAATGGAGGTGTGTGAAGTCAGAATGGAGGTGTGTGAAATCATAGAATGGAGGTGTGTGAAGCCACAACGCAGGTGTGTGAACTCATGGAATGAAGGTGTGTGAAGTAAAATTGCAGGTGTGTAAAGTCATAGAATGGAGGAGTGTGAAGTCACAGAATGGAGGTGTGTGAAGTCATAGAATGGAGGTGTGTGAAGTCATAGAATGGAGGTGTGTGAAGTCATAGAATGGAGGACTGTGAACTCAGAATGGAGGTTTGTGAAGTCATAGAATGGAGGTGTGTGAAGTCACAGAATGGAGGTGTGTGAAGTCATAGAATGGAGGTTTGTGAAGTCATAAAATGGAGGTGTGTCAATTCATAGAATGGAGGTGTGTGAAATCACAATGGAGTTGTGTGAAGTAATAGAATGGTTGTTTTTGATGTCAACGAATGGAGGTGTGTGAAGTCATAGAATGGAGGTGTGTGAAGTCAGATTGGAGGTGTGTGAAATCACAGAATGGAGGTGTGTCAACTCAGAAATGAGGTGTGTGATGTCATAGAATGGAGGTGTGTGAAGACATAGAATGGACCTGTGTGAAATCATAGAATGGAGGTGTGTGAAGTCAAAGAATTGAGGTGTGTGAAGTCAGAATGGAGGTGTGTGAAGTCAGAATGGAGGTGTGTGAAGTCATAGAATGGAAGTGTGTGAAGTCATAGAATGGAGGTCTGTGAACTCAGAATGGGGGTTTGTGAAGTCATAGAATGGAGGTGTGTGAACTCAGAATGGAGGTGTGTGAAGTCACAGAATGGAGGTGTGTGAAGTCATAGAATGGATGTGTGTGAAATCACAGAATGGAGGTGTGTGAATTCATAGAATGGAGGTGTGTGAAGTCATAGGATCGAGGTGTGTGAAGTCACAGAATGGAGGTGTGTGAAGTCACAGAATGGAGGTGTGTGAAGTCACAGAATGGAGGTGTGTGAACTCAGAATGGAGGTGTGTTAAGCCACAGAATGGAGGTGTGTGAAGTCCTAGAATGGAAGTGTGTGAAGTCATAGAAAGATATGTGTGAACTCAGAATCGAGGTGTGTGAAGTCAGAATGGAGGTGTGTGAAATCATAGAATGGAGGTGTGTGAAGCCACAACGCAGGTGTGTGAACTCATGGAATGAAGGTGTGTGAAGTAAAATTGCAGGTGTGTGAAGTCATAGAATGGAGGTGTGTGAAGTCATAGAATGGAGGTGTGTGAAGTCACAGAATGGAGGTGTGTGAAGTCATAGAATGGAGGTGTGTGAAGTCACAGAATGGAGGTGTGTGAAGTCATAGAATGGAGGTGTGTGAAGTCATAGAATGGAGGTGTGTGAAGTCATAGAATGGAGGACTGTGAACTCAGAATGGAGGTTTGTGAAGTCATAGAATGGAGGTGTGTGAAGTCACAGAATGGAGGTGTGTGAAGTCATAGAATGGAGGTGTGTGAAGTCATAAAATGGAGGTGTGTGAATTCATAGAATGGAGGTGTGTGAAGTCACAATGGAGTTGTGTGAAGTCATAGAATGTTTGTTTTTGATGTCAACGAATGGAGGTGTGTGAAGTCATAGAATGGAGGTGTGTGAAGTCAGATTGGAGGTGTGTGAAATCACAGAATTGAAGTGTGTCAATTCAGAAATGAGGTGTGTGAAGTCATAGAATGGAGGTGTGTGAAGTCATAGAATGGAGCTGTGTGAAATCATAGAATGGAGGTGTGTGAAGTCAAAGAATTGAGGTGTGTGAAGTCAGAATGGAGGTGTGTGAAGTCAGAATGGAGGTGTGTGAAGTCAAAGAATGGAAGTGTGTGAAGTCATACAATGGAGGTCTGTGAACTCAGAATGGGGGTTTGTGAAGTCATAGAATGGAGGTGTGTGAAGTCACAATGGAGGTGTGGGAAGTCATAGAATGGAGGTGTGTGAAGTCATAATGGAGGTATGTGAAATCATAGAATCAAGGTGTGTGAAGTCACAGAATTGAGGTGTGTGAAGTCACAGAATGGAGGTGTGTGAAGTCAGAATGAAGGTGTGTGAAATCACAGAATCGAGGTGTGTGAAGTCACAGAATGGATGTTTGTGAAGTAAGAATGAAGGTGTTTGAAGTCATAGAGTGGAGGTGTGTGAAGTCACAGAATGGAGGTGTGTGAAGTCATAGAATGGAGGTGTGTGAAGTCATAAAATTGAGGTGTGTGAAGTCATAGAATGGATTTTTGTGAAATAAGAATGAAGGTGTGTGAAGTCATAGAATGGAGGTGTGTGACGTCACAGAATGGAGTTGTGTGAAGTCATAGAATGGAGCTGTGTGAAGTCAGAATGGAGGTGTGTGAAGTCATAGAATGGAGGTGTGTGAAGTCAGAATGGAGGTGTGTGAATTCACAGAATTGAGGTGTGTGAACACAGAATGCAGGTGTGTGAATCACAGAATGGAGGTGTTTGAAATCATAGAATGGAGGTGTGTGAAGTCATAGAAAGGATGTTTGTGAAGTAAGAATGAAGGTGTGTGAAGTCATCGAATAGAGGTGTGTGAAGTCAAAGCATGGAGGTGTGTGAAGTCACAGAATGGAGGTGTGTGAAGTCACACAATGGAGGTGTGTGAAGTCTCGAATGGAGGTGTGTGAAGTCATAGAATGGAGGTGACTGAAGACACAGATTCGAGGTTTGTGAAGTCATAGAATGGAGGTGTGTAAAGTCAGAATGGAGGTGTGTGAAATCATAGAATGGAGATTTGTGAATTCATAGAATGGAGGTGTGTGACGTCAAATTGAAGTGTGTGAAGTCATAGAATGGAGGTGTGTGAAGTCACAGAATGGAGGTGTGTGAAGTCATACAATGGAGGTGAGTGAAGGCAGAATGGAGGTGTGTGAAGTCACAGAATGGAGGTGTGTGAACTCAGAATGGAGGTGTGTGAAGTCATAGATGGGGGTGTGTGAAGTCATAGTATGGAGGTGTGTGAAACCATACAATGGAGTTTTGTGAAGACACACAATGGAGCTGTGTGAAGTCAGAATGGAGGTGTGTGAAGTCATAGAATGGAGGTGTGTGAAGTCAGAATGGAGGTATGTGAAATCATAGAATCAAGGTGTGTGAAGTCACAGAATGGAGGTGTGTGAAGTCATAGAATGGAGGTGCGTGAAGTCACAGAATGGAGGAGTGTGAAGTCATAGAATGGAGGTGTGTGAAGTCATACAATGGAGGTGTGTGAAGTCACAGAATGAAGGTGTGTGAATCACAGAATGGAGGTATGTGAACTCACAATGGAGGTGGGTGAAGTCACAGAATGGAGGTGTGTGAAGTCATAGAATGGAGGTGTGTGAAGTCATAGAATGGAGGTGTGTGAAGTCATAGTATGGAGGTGTGTGAAACCATAGAAAGGAGTTTTGTGAAGACACACAATGGAGCTGTGTGAAGTCAGAATGGAGGTGTGTGAATTCACAGAATTGAGGTGTGTGAACACAGAATGCAGGTGTGTGAATCACAGAATGGAGGTGTTTGAAATCATAGAATGGAGGTGTGTGAAGTCATACAAAGGATGTTTGTGAAGTAAGAATGAAGGTGTGTGAAGTCATCGAATAGAGGTGTGTGAAGTCAAAGCATGGAGGTGTGTGAAGTCACAGAATGGAGGTGTGTGAAGTCACACAATGGAGGTGTGTGAAGTCTCGAATGGAGGTGTGTGAAGTCATAGAATGGAGGTGACTGAAGACACAGATTCGAGGTTTGTGAAGTCATAGAATGGAGGTGTGTAAAGTCAGAATGGAGGTGTGTGAAATCATAGAATGGAGATTTGTGAATTCATAGAATGGAGGTGTGTGACGTCAAATTGAAGTGTGTGAAGTCATAGAATGGAGGTGTGTGAAGTCACAGAATGGAGGTGTGTGAAGTCATACAATGGAGGTGAGTGAAGGCAGAATGGAGGTGTGTGAAGTCACATAATGGAGGTGTGTGAACTCAGAATGGAGGTGTGTGAAGTCATAGATGGGGGTGTGTGAAGTCATAGTATGGAGGTGTGTGAAACCATACAATGGAGTTTTGTGAAGACACACAATGGAGCTGTGTGAAGTCAGAATGGAGGTGTGTGAAGTCATAGAATGGAGGTGTGTGAAGTCAGAATGGAGGTATGTGAAATCATAGAATCAAGGTGTGTGAAGTCACAGAATGGAGGTGTGTGAAGTCATAGAATGGAGGTGCGTGAAGTCACAGAATGGAGGTGTGTGAAGTCATAGAATGGAGGTGTGTGAAGTCATACAATGGAGGTGTGTGAAGTCACAGAATGAAGGTGTGTGAATCACAGAATGGAGGTATGTGAACTCACAATGGAGGTGGGTGAAGTCACAGAATGGAGGTGTGTGAAGTCATAGAATGGAGGTGTGTGAAGTCACAGAATGGAGGTGTGTGAATTCATAGAATGGAGGTGTGTGAAGTCATAGAATCGAGGTGTGTGAAGTCATAGAATGGAGGTGTGTGAATTCATAGAATGGAGGTGTGTGAAGTCACAGAATGGAGGTTTGTGTACTCAAAATGGAGGTGTTTGAAGTCAAAGAATGGAGGTGTGTGAAGTCATAGAATGGAAGTGTGTGAAGTGATAGAATGGAGGTGTGTGAACCCAGAATGCAGGTTTGTGAAGTCACAGAACGGAGGTTTGTGAAGTCATACAATGGAGGTGTGTGAAATCATAGAATGGATGTTTCTAAAGTAAGAATGAAGGTGTGTGAAGTCATAGAATGGAGGTGTGTGAAGTCAAAATAGAGGTGTGTGAACTCATAGAATGGAGGTGTGTGAACTCATAGAATGGAGGTGTGTGAAGTCATGGAATGGAGGTGTGTGAAGTCCAAGAATGGAGGTGTGTGAACTCACAATATGGAGGTTGCCGGGGCCAACCGGCGGCAAGCCAGGGTTCGCACATTGGGGTTCCTGAAATCGGGGGCAAGGACTAGCAAGAAATAGAACAGAGACAGACACAGCGGGTCCGGGATGTCCGCAGTCCAGGTAAAGACTGCCGAGACTGCCGGTTTATTTTCCACTCCCCCTTCTTCCCTCCTCCTGACCCAGGGAACCTCCAGGTGTTACATTCATATGGTAATTCTCAGGTCATTTGCATAGAATAGGGCCAGAAAGCAATAACACAATAAAGCCATCCTCTGATGCAAGCCAAGGTACAGTTTGATTCCACTCTAGCTCACAACAGGAGGTGTGTGAAGTCACAGAATTGAAGTGTGTGAAGTCAAAATGGAGGTGTGTGAAGTAACAGAATGGAGGTCCGTGAAGACACAGAATAGAGGTGTGTGAAGTCAGAATGGAGGTGTGTGAAGTCAGAATGGAGGTGTGTGAAATCATAGAATGGAGGTGTGTGAAGCCACAACGCAGGTGTGTGAACTCATGGAATGAAGGTGTGTGAAGTAAAATTGCAGGTGTGTAAAGTCATAGAATGGAGGAGTGTGAAGTCACAGAATGGAGGTGTGTGAAGTCATAGAATGGAGGTGTGTGAAGTCATAGAATGGAGGTGTGTGAAGTCATAGAATGGAGGACTGTGAACTCAGAATGGAGGTTTGTGAAGTCATAGAATGGAGGTGTGTGAAGTCACAGAATGGAGGTGTGTGAAGTCATAGAATGGAGGTTTGTGAAGTCATAAAATGGAGGTGTGTCAATTCATAGAATGGAGGTGTGTGAAATCACAATGGAGTTGTGTGAAGTAATAGAATGGTTGTTTTTGATGTCAACGAATGGAGGTGTGTGAAGTCATAGAATGGAGGTGTGTGAAGTCAGATTGGAGGTGTGTGAAATCACAGAATGGAGGTGTGTCAACTCAGAAATGAGGTGTGTGATGTCATAGAATGGAGGTGTGTGAAGACATAGAATGGACCTGTGTGAAATCATAGAATGGAGGTGTGTGAAGTCAAAGAATTGAGGTGTGTGAAGTCAGAATGGAGGTGTGTGAAGTCAGAATGGAGGTGTGTGAAGTCATAGAATGGAAGTGTGTGAAGTCATAGAATGGAGGTCTGTGAACTCAGAATGGGGGTTTGTGAAGTCATAGAATGGAGGTGTGTGAACTCAGAATGGAGGTGTGTGAAGTCACAGAATGGAGGTGTGTGAAGTCATAGAATGGAGGTGTGTGAAATCACAGAATGGAGGTGTGTGAATTCATAGAATGGAGGTGTGTGAAGTCATAGGATCGAGGTGTGTGAAGTCACAGAATGGAGGTGTGTGAAGTCACAGAATGGAGGTGTGTGAAGTCACAGAATGGAGGTGTGTGAACTCAGAATGGAGGTGTGTTAAGCCACAGAATGGAGGTGTGTGAAGTCCTAGAATGGAAGTGTGTGAAGTCATAGAAAGATATGTGTGAACTCAGAATCGAGGTGTGTGAAGTCACAGAATGGAGGTTTGTGAAGTCATAGAATGGAGGTGTGTGAAGTCAGAGAATGGATGTTTCTGAAGTAAGAATGAAGGTGTGTGAAGTCATAGAATGGAGATGTGTGAAGTCAAATTGGAGGTGTGTGAACTCATAGAATGGAGGTGTGTGAACTCATAGAATGGAGGTTTGTGAAGTCATGGAATGGCGGTGTGTGAAGTCAAAGAATGGAGGTGTGTGAAGTGAAACAATAGAGGTGTGTGAAGTCACAGAATGGAGGTGTGTGAAGTCACAGATTGGAAGTGTGTGAAGTCAAAACGGAGGTGTGTGAAGTCACAGAATGGAGGTGTATGAAGTCACAGAATGGAGGTGTGTTAAGTCAAAAAGGTGGTGTGTGAAGTCACAGAATGGAGGTGTGTGAAATCATAGAATGGAGTTGTGTGAAGTCACAGAGTGGAGGTGTGTGAAGTCATAGAATTGAGGTGTGTGAAGTCATAGAATGGAGGAGTGTGAAGTCATAGAGTGGAGGTGAGTGAAGTCACAGATTCGAGGTCTGTGATGTCATAGAATGGAGGTGTGTGAAGTCAGAATGGAGGTGTGTGAAATCATAGAATGGAGATGTGTGAACTCATAGAATGGAGTTGTGTGACGTCACAATGGAAGAGTGTGAAGTCATAGAATTGAGGTGTGAGAAGTCACAGAATGGAGGTGTGTGAAGTCATAAAATGAAGGTGTGTGAAGTCAGAATGGAGGTGTGTGAAGTCACAGAATGGAGGTGTGTGAACTCAGAATGGAGGTGTGTAAAGTCATAGATGGAGGTGTGTGAAGTCATAGTATGGAGGTGTGTGAAATAACAGAATGGAGTTTTGTGAAGTCACAGAATGAATCTGTGTGAAGTCAGAACGGAGGTGTGTGAAGTCATAGAATGGAGGTGTGTGAACTCAAAAATGGAGGTGTGTGAAGTCACAATGGAGGTGTGTGAAAGCATAGAATTTAGGTGTGTGAAGTCACAAAATGGAGGTGTGTGAAGTCATAGAATGGAGGTGAGTGAAGTCATAGAATGGAGGTGTGTGAAGTCAGAATGGAGGTGTGTGAAGTCATAGAATGGAGGTGTGTGAAGTCACAGAATTGAGGTGTGTGAAGTCACAGAATGGAGGTGTGTGAAGTCAGAATGAAGGTTTGTGAAATCACAGAATGGAGGTGTGTGAAGTCACAGAATGGATGTTTGTGAAGTAAGAATGAAGGTGTTTGAAGTCATAGAGTGGAGGTGTGTGAAGTCACAGAATGGAGGTGTGTGAAGTCATAGAATGAAGGTGTGTGAAGTCATAGAATTGAGGTGTGTGAAGTCATAGAATGGAGGTGTGTGAAGTCATAAAATGGAGGTGTGTGAAGTCATAGAATGGAGGTGTGTGAAGTCAAATCGGAGGTGTGTGAACTCATAGAATGGAGGTGTGTGAACTCATAGAATGGAGGTGTGTGAAGTCATGGAATGGAGGTGTGTGAAGTCAAAGAATGGAGGTGTGTGAAGTGAAACAACAGAGGTGTGTGAAGTCACAGAATGGAGGTGTGTGAAGTCACAGAATGGAGGTGTGTGAAGACAGAATGGAGGTGTGTGAAGTCACAGATTGGAGGTGTGTGAAGTCACAGAATGGATGTTTGTGAAGTCAGAATGAAGGTGTGTGAAGTCATAGAGTGGAGGTGTGTGAAGACACAGAATGGAGGTGTGTGAAGTCATAGAAGGGAGGTGTGTGAAGTCATAGCATTGAGGTGAGTGAAGTCATAGAATGGAGGTGTGTGAAGTCATAAAATGGAGGTGTGTGAACTCATAGAATGGAGGTGTGTGAAGTCAAAATGGAGTTGTGTGAAGTCATAGAACGGTGTTTTTTGATGTCAACGAATGGAGGTGTGTGAAGTCAGAATGGAGGTGAGTGAAGTCCTAGAATGGAGGTGTGTGAAGTCATAGAATGGAGGTCTGTGAACTCAGAATGGAGGTTTGTGAAGTCATAGAATGGAGGTGTGTGAAGTCACAGAATGGAGGTGTGTGAAGTCATAGAATGGAGGTGTGTGAAGTCATAAAATGGAGGTGTGTGAATTCATAGAATGGAGGTGTGTGAAGTCAGAGAATGGATGTTTCTGAAGTAAGAATGAAGGTGTGTGAAGTCATAGAATGGACTTGTGTGAAGTCAAATTGGAGGTGTGTGAAATCACAGAATGGAGGTGTGTCAACTCAGAAAGGAGGTGTGTGAAGTCATAGAATGGAGGTGTGTGAAGTCATAGAATGGAAGTGTGTGAAATCATAGAATGGAGGTGTGTGAAGTCAAAGACTGGAGGTGTGTGAAGTCAGAATGGAGGTGTGTGAAGTCAAAATGGAGGTGTGTGAAGTCATAGAATGGAAGTGTGTGAAGTCATAGAATGGAGGTCTGTGAACTCAGAATCGGGGTTTGTGAAGTCATAGAATGGAGGTGTGTGAACTCAGAATGGAGGTGTGTGAAGTCATAGATGGAGGTGTGTGAAGTCATAGTATGGAGGTGTGTGAAATCACAGAATGGAGTTTTGTGAAGTCACAGAATGGAGTTGTGTGAAGTCAGTACGGAGGTGTGTGAAGTCATAGAATGGAGGTGTGTGAAGTCAGAATGGAGGTGTGTGAACTCATAGAATGGAGGTGTGTGAAGTCACAATGGAGGTGTGTGAAGTCATAGAATTTAGGTGTGTGAAGTCACAAAATGGAGGTGTGTGTAGTCATAGAATGGAGGTGTGTGAAGTCATAGAATGGAGGTGTGTGAAGTCAGAATGAAGGTGTGTGAAGTCACAGAATTGAGGTGTGTGAAGTCAAAGAATGGAGGTGTGTATAGTCAAATGGAAGGTGTGTGAAATCACAGAATGGAGGTGTGTGAAGTCACAGAATGGATGTTTGTGAAGTAAGAATGAAGGTGTTTGAAGTCATAGAGTGGAGGTGTGTGAAGTCACAGAATGGAGGTGTGTGAAGTCATAGAATGGAGGTGTGTGAAGTCATAAAATTGAGGTGTGTGAAGTCATAGAATGGAGGTGTGTGAAGTCATAAAATGCAGGTGTGTGAACTCATAGAATGGAGGTGTGTGAACTCAAAATGGAGTTGTGTGAAGTCATAGAATGGTGGTTTTTGATGTCAACGAATGGAGGTGTGTGAAGTCATAGAATGGAGGTGTGTGAAGTCATAGAATGGAGGTGTGTGAAATCACAGAATGGAGGTGTGTCAACTCAGAAATGAGGTGTGTGAAGTCATAGAATGGAGGTATGTGAAATCACAGAATGGAGGTGTGTGAAGTCATAGAATGAAGGTGTGTGAAGTCATAGAATTGAGGTGTGTGAAGTCATAGAATGGAGGTGTGTGAAGTCACAGAATGGAGGTGTGTGAAGTCATAGAATGGAGGTGGGTGAAGTTAAAATGGAGTTGTGTGAAGTCATAGAATGGTGGTTTTTGATGTCAACGAATGGAGGTGTGTGAAGTCACAGAATGGAGGAGTGTGAACTCAGAATGGAGGTGTGTGAAGTCACATAATGGAGGTTTGTGAAGTCATAGAATGGATGTGTGTGAAGTCAGAGAATGGATGTTTCTGAAGTAAGAATGAAGGTGTGTGAAGTCATAGAATGGAGGTATGTGAAGTCAAATTGGAGGTGTGTGAACTCATAGAATGGAGGTGTGTGAACTCATAGAATGGAGGTGTGTGAAGTCATGGAATGGAGGTGTGTGAAGTCAAAGAATGGAGGTGTGTGAAGTGAAACAATAGAGGTGTGTGAAGTCACAGAATGGAGGTGTGTGAAGTCATAGAATGGAGGTGTGTGAAATCACAGAATGGAGGTGTGTCAACTCAGAAATGAGGTGTGTGAAGTCATAGAATGAAGGTGTGTGAAGTCATAGAATGGTGGTGTGTGAACTCATAGAATGGAGGTGTGTGAAGTCACAATGGAGGTGTGTGAAGTCATAGAATTTAGGTGTGTGAAGTCACAAAATGGAGGTGTGTGTAGTCATAGAATGGAGGTGTGTGAAGTCATAGAATGGAGGTGTGTGAAGTCAGAATGAAGGTGTGTGAAGTCACAGAATTGAGGTGTGTGAAGTCAAAGAATGGAGGTGTGTATAGTCAGATGGAAGGTGTGTGAAATCACAGAATGGAGGTGTGTGAAGTCACAGAATGGATGTTTGTGAAGTAAGAATGAAGGTGTTTGAAGTCATAGAGTGGAGGTGTGTGAAGTCACAGAATGGAGGTGTGTGAAGTCATAGAATGGAGGTGTGTGAAGTCATAAAATTGAGGTGTGTGAAGTCATAGAATGGAGGTGTATGAAGTCATAAAATGGAGGTGTGTGAACTCATAGAATGGAGGTGTGTGAACTCAAAATGGAGTTGTGTGAAGTCATAGAATGGTGGTTTTTGATGTCAACGAATGGAGGTGTGTGAAGTCATAGAATGGAGGTGTGTGAAGTCATAGAATGGAGGTGTGTGAAATCACAGAATGGAGGTGTGTCAACTCAGAAATGAGGTGTGTGAAGTCATAGAATGGAGGTATGTGAAGTCACAGAATGGAGGTGTGTGAAGTCATAGAATGAAGGTGTGTGAAGTCATAGAATTGAGGTGTGTGAAGTCATAGAATGGAGGTGTGTGAAGTCACAGAATGGAGGTGTGTGAAGTCATAGAATGGAGGTGGGTGAAGTTAAAATGGAGTTGTGTGAAGTCATAGAATGGTGGTTTTTGATGTCAACGAATGGAGGTGTGTGAAGTCACAGAATGGAGGTGTGTGAACTCAGAATGGAGGTGTGTGAAGTCACATAATGGAGGTTTGTGAAGTCATAGAATGGATGTGTGTGAAGTCAGAGAATGGATGTTTCTGAAGTAAGAATGAAGGTGTGTGAAGTCATAGAATGGAGGTATGTGAAGTCAAATTGGAGGTGTGTGAACTCATAGAATGGAGGTGTGTGAACTCATAGAATGGAGGTGTGTGAAGTCATGGAATGGAGGTGTGTGAAGTCAAAGAATGGAGGTGTGTGAAGTGAAACAATAGAGGTGTGTGAAGTCACAGAATGGAGGTGTGTGAAGTCACAGAATTGAGGTGTGTGAAGTCAAAAAGTTGGTGTGTGAAGTCACAGAATGGAGGTGTGAGAACTCATAGAATGGAGGTGTGTGAAATCATAGAATGGAGGTGTGTGAAGTCACAGAATTGAAGTGTGTGAAGTCACAGAATGGAGGTTTGTGAAGACAGAATGGAGGTGTGTGAAGTCACAGATTGGAGGTGTGTGAAGTCACAGAATGGATGTTTGTGAAGTCAGAATGAAGGTGTGTGAAGTCATAGAGTGGAGGTGTGTGAAGACACAGAATGGAGGTGTGTGAAGTCATAGAAGGGAGGTGTGTGAAGTCATAGCATTGAGGTGAGTGAAGTCATAGAATGGAGGTGTGTGAAGTCATAAAATGGAGGTGTGTGAACTCATAGAATGGAGGTGTGTGAAGTCAAAATGGAGTTGTGTGAAGTCATAGAATGGTGTTTTTTCATGTCAACGAATGGAGGTGTGTGAAGTCAGAATGGAGGTGTGTGAAGTCAGAATGGAGGTGAGTGAAGTTCTAGAATGGAGGTGTGTGAAGTCATAGAATGGAGGTCTGTGAACTCAGAATGGAGGTTTGTGAAGTCATAGAATGGAGGTGTGTGAAGTCACAGAATGGAGGTGTGTGAAGTCATAGAATGGAGGTGTGTGAAGTCATAAAATGGAGGTGTGTGAATTCATAGAATGGAGGTGTGTGAAGTCAGAGAATGGATGTTTCTGAAGTAAGAATGAAGGTGTGTGAAGTCATAGAATGGACTTGTGTGAAGTCAGATTGGAGGTGTGTGAAATCACAGAATGGAGGTGTGTCAACTCAGAAAGGAGGTGTGTGAAGTCATAGAATGGAGGTGTGTGAAGTCATAGAATGGAAGTGTGTGAAATCATAGAATGGAGGTGTGTGAAGTCAAAGACTGGAGGTGTGTGAAGTCAGAATGGAGGTGTGTGAAGTCAAAATGGAGTTGTGTGAAGTCATAAAATGGAAGTGTGTGAAGTCATAGAATGGAGGTCTGTGAACTCAGAATGGGGGTTTGTGAAGTCATAGAATGGAGGTGTGTGAACTCAGAATGGAGTTGTGTGAAGTCATAGATGGAGGTGTGTGAAGTCATAGTATGGAGGTGTGTGAAATCACAGAATGGAGTTTTGTGAAGTCACAGAATGGAGTTGTGTGAAGTCAGTACGGAGGTGTGTGAAGTCATAGAATGGAGGTGTGTGAAGTCAGAATGGAGGTGTGTGAACTCATAGAATGGAGGTGTGTGAAGTCATAATGGAGGTGTGTGAAGTCATAGAATTTAGGTGTGTGAAGTCACAAAATGGAGGTGTGTGTAGTCATAGAATGGAGGTGTGTGAAGTCATAGAATGGAGGTGTGTGAAGTCAGAATGAAGGTGTGTGAAGTCACAGAATTGAGGTGTGTGAAGTCAAAGAATGGAGGTGTGTATAGTCAGAAGGAAGGTGTGTGAAATCACAGAATGGAGGTGTGTGAAGTCACAGAATGGATGTTTGTGAAGTAAGAATGAAGGTGTTTGAAGTCATAGAGTGGAGGTGTGTGAAGTCACAGAATGGAGGTGTGTGAAGTCATAGAATGGAGGTGTGTGAAGTCACAAAATGGAGGTGTGTGAAGTCATAGAATGGAGGTGTGTGAAGTCATAAAATGGAGGTGTGTGAACTCATAGAATGGAGGTGTGTGAACTCAAAATGGAGTTGTGTCAAGTCATAGAATGGTGGTTTTTGATGTCAACGAATGGAGGTGTGTGAAGTCATAGAATGGTGGTTTTTGATGTCAACGAATGGAGGTGTGTGAAGTCATAGAATGGAGGTGTGTGAAGTCATAGAATGGAGGTGTGTGAAATCACAGAATGGAGGTGTGTCAACTCAGAAATGAGGTGTGTGAAGTCAGAATGGAGGTGTGTGAAGTCAGAATGGAGGTGATAGAAGTCATACACTGGAGATGTGTGAAGTCATAGAATGGAGGCCTGTGAACTGAGAATGGAGGTTTGTGAAGTCATAGAATGGAGGTTTGTGAACTCAGAATGGAGGTGTGTGAAGTCACAGAATGGAGGTGTGTGAAGTCAGAATGGAGGTGTGAAGTCGCTGAATGGAGGTGGGTGAAGTCATAGAAAGGAGGTGTGGGAAGTCATAGAATGGAGAAGTGTGAAGTCATAGGGTTGAGATGAGTGAAGTCACAGATTCGAGGTCTGTGAAATCATAGAATGGAGGTGTGTGAAGTGAGAATGGAGGTGTGTGAAATCATAGAATGCAGATGTGTGAACTCATAAAATGGAGGTGTGTGATGTCACAATGGAAGTGTGTGAAGAAATAGAATGGATTTGTGTGAAGTCATAGAATGGAGGTCTGTGAAGTCAGAATGGAGGTGTGTGAAGTCATAGATTGGAGGTGTGTGAAGTCACAGAATGGAGGTGTGTAAAGTCACAGAATGGAGGTGTGTGAACTCACAATGGAGGTGCGTGAAGTCACAGAATGGAGGCGAGTGAAGTCACAGAATGGAGGTGTGAGAATTCATAGAATTGAAGTGTGTGAAGTCATAGAATGGATGTGTGTGAAGTCAAAATGGAGGTGTGTGAAGTCACAGAATGGAGGTGTGTGAACTCAGAATGGAGGTGTGTGAAGTCACAGAATGGAGGTTTGTGAAGTCATATAATGGAGATGTGTGAAGTCATAGAATGGATGTTTCTGAAGTAAGAATGAAGGTGTGTGAAGTCATAGAATGGAGTTGTGTGAAGTCAAAATGAAGGTGTGTGAACTCATAGAATGGAGGTGTGTGAAGTCATGGAATGGATGTGTGTGAAGTCAGAATGGAGGTGTGAGAAGTCACAGAATGGAGGTGTGTGAATTCAGAATGGAGGTGAGTGAAGTCATAGAATGGAGGTGTGTGAAGTCATAGAATGGAGGTGTGTGAAATCATACCATGGAGGTGTCTGAAATCATAGAATGGAGGTGTTTGAAGTCACAGAATGGAGGTGTGTGAAGTCAGAATTGAGGTGTGTTAAGTCATAGAACTGAGGTGTCTGAAGTCACAGAATGCAGGTGTGTGAAGTCATACAATGGAGCCGGGTGAAGTCATAGAAAGGAGGTGTGTGAAATCATAGAATGGAGGTGTGTGAAGTCACAATGGAAGTGTGTGAAGTCACAGAATTGAGGTATGTGAAGACACAGAATAGAGGTGAGTGAAGTCAGAATGGAGGTGTGTGAAGTCACAGAATGGAGGTGTGTGAAGTCATAGAATGGAGTTGTGTGAAGTCATAGAATTTAGGTGTTTGAAGTCATAGAATGGAGGTGTGTGAAGTCACAGAATGGAGGTGTGTGAAGTCATAGAATGGAGTTGTGTGACGTCATAGAATTTAGGTTTGTGAACTCATAGAATGGAGGTGTCTGAAGTCACAGAATGGAGGTTTGTGACGTCAGAATGGAGGTGTGTGAAGTCATAGAATGGAGTTGTGTGAAGTCATAGAATGGAGGTCTGTGAAGTCAGAATGGAGGTGTGTGAAATCATAGAATGGAGATGTGTGAACTCATAAAATGGAGGTCTGTGCGTCACAATGGAAGTGTGTGAAGTCATAGAAGGGAGGTGTGTGAAGTCACAGAATGGAGGTGTGTGAAGTCATGCAATGAAGGTGTGTGAAGTCAGAATGGAGGTGTTCGAAGTCACAGAATGGAGGTGTGTGAACTCTGAATGGAGGTGTGTGAAGTCATAGATGGAGGTGTGTGAAGTCATAGTATGGACGTGTATGAAATCATAGAATGGAGTTTTGTGAAGTCATAGAATGGAGCTGTGTGAAGTCAGAATTGAGGTGTGTGACGTCTTAGAATGGAGGTGTGTGAAGTCAGAATGGAGGTGTGTGAACTCATAGAATGGAGGTGTGTGAAGTCACAATGGAGGTGTGTGAAATCATATAATGGAGGTGTGTGAAGTCACAAAATGGAGGTGTGTGAAGTCATAGAATGGAGGTGTGTGAAGTCATAGAATTGATGTTTTTGAAGTAAGAATGAAGGTGTGTGAAGTCATAGAATGGATGTGTGTGACGTCAGAGAATGGAGTTGTGTTAAGTCATAGAATGGAGCTGTGTGAAGTCAGAATGGACGTGTGTGAAGTCACAGAATGGAGGTGTGCCAACTCAGAATGGAGGTGTGTGAAGTCACAGAATGGAGGTGTGTGTAGTTATAGAATGCAGGTGTGTGAAGTCATAGAATGGAGATGTGTGAAGTCAGAATGGAGGTGTGTGAAGTCACAGAATTGAGGTGCGTGAACACAGAATGGAGGTTTGTGAAGTCACATAATGGAGGTGTTTGAAGTCATAGAATGGAGGTGTGTGAAGTCAAAGAATGGAGGTGTGTGTAGTTATAGAATGGAGGTGTGTGAAGTCATAGAATGGAGGTGTGTGAAGTCATAAAATTGAGGTGTGTGAAGTCATAGAATGGAGGTGTGTGAAGTCATAAAATGCAGGTGTGTGAACTCATAGAATGGAGGTGTGTGAACTCAAAATGGAGTTGTGTGAAGTCATAGAATGGTGGTTTTTGATGTCAACGAATGGAGGTGTGTGAAGTCATAGAATGGAGGTGTGTGAAGTCATAGAATGGAGGTGTGTGAAATCACAGAATGGAGGTGTGTCAACTCAGAAATGAGGTGTGTGAAGTCATAGAATGGAGGTATGTGAAATCACAGAATGGAGGTGTGTGAAGTCATAGAATGAAGGTGTGTGAAGTCATAGAATTGAGGTGTGTGAAGTCATAGAATGGAGGTGTGTGAAGTCACAGAATGGAGGTGTGTGAAGTCATAGAATGGAGGTGGGTGAAGTTAAAATGGAGTTGTGTGAAGTCATAGAATGGTGGTTTTTGATGTCAACGAATGGAGGTGTGTGAAGTCACAGAATGGAGGAGTGTGAACTCAGAATGGAGGTGTGTGAAGTCACATAATGGAGGTTTGTGAAGTCATAGAATGGATGTGTGTGAAGTCAGAGAATGGATGTTTCTGAAGTAAGAATGAAGGTGTGTGAAATCATAGAATGGAGGTATGTGAAGTCAAATTGGAGGTGTGTGAACTCATAGAATGGAGGTGTGTGAACTCATAGAATGGAGGTGTGTGAAGTCATGGAATGGAGGTGTGTGAAGTCAAAGAATGGAGGTGTGTGAAGTGAAACAATAGAGGTGTGTGAAGTCACAGAATGGAGGTGTGTGAAGTCATAGAATGGAGGTGTGTGAAATCACAGAATGGAGGTGTGTCAACTCAGAAATGAGGTGTGTGAAGTCATAGAATGAAGGTGTGTGAAGTCATAGAATGGTGGTGTGTGAACTCATAGAATGGAGGTGTGTGAAGTCACAATGGAGGTGTGTGAAGTCATAGAATTTAGGTGTGTGAAGTCACAAAATGGAGGTGTGTGTAGTCATAGAATGGAGGTGTGTGAAGTCATAGAATGGAGGTGTGTGAAGTCAGAATGAAGGTGTGTGAAGTCACAGAATTGAGGTGTGTGAAGTCAAAGAATGGAGGTGTGTATAGTCAGATGGAAGGTGTGTGAAATCACAGAATGGAGGTGTGTGAAGTCACAGAATGGATGTTTGTGAAGTAAGAATGAAGGTGTTTGAAGTCATAGAGTGGAGGTGTGTGAAGTCACAGAATGGAGGTGTGTGAAGTCATAGAATGGAGGTGTGTGAAGTCATAAAATTGAGGTGTGTGAAGTCATAGAATGGAGGTGTGTGAAGTCATAAAATGGAGGTGTGTGAACTCATAGAATGGAGGTGTGTGAACTCAAAATGGAGTTGTGTGAAGTCATAGAATGGTGGTTTTTGATGTCAACGAATGGAGGTGTGTGAAGTCATAGAATGGAGGTGTGTGAAGTCATAGAATGGAGGTGTGTGAAATCACAGAATGGAGGTGTGTCAACTCAGAAATGAGGTGTGTGAAGTCATAGAATGGAGGTATGTGAAGTCACAGAATGGAGGTGTGTGAAGTCATAGAATGAAGGTGTGTGAAGTCATAGAATTGAGGTGTGTGAAGTCATAGAATGGAGGTGTGTGAAGTCACAGAATGGAGGTGTGTGAAGTCATAGAATGGAGGTGGGTGAAGTTAAAATGGAGTTGTGTGAAGTCATAGAATGGTGGTTTTTGATGTCAACGAATGGAGGTGTGTGAAGTCACAGAATGGAGGTGTGTGAACTCAGAATGGAGGTGTGTGAAGTCACATAATGGAGGTTTGTGAAGTCATAGAATGGATGTGTGTGAAGTCAGAGAATGGATGTTTCTGAAGTAAGAATGAAGGTGTGTGAAGTCATAGAATGGAGGTATGTGAAGTCAAATTGGAGGTGTGTGAACTCATAGAATGGAGGTGTGTGAACTCATAGAATGGAGGTGTGTGAAGTCATGGAATGGAGGTGTGTGAAGTCAAAGAATGGAGGTGTGTGAAGTGAAACAATAGAGGTGTGTGAAGTCACAGAATGGAGGTGTGTGAAGTCACAGAATTGAGGTGTGTGAAGTCAAAAAGTTGGTGTGTGAAGTCACTGAATGGAGGTGTGAGAACTCATAGAATGGAGGTGTGTGAAATCATAGAATGGAGGTGTGTGAAGTCACAGAATTGAAGTGTGTGAAGTCACAGAATGGAGGTTTGTGAAGACAGAATGGAGGTGTGTGAAGTCACAGATTGGAGGTGTGTGAAGTCACAGAATGGATGTTTGTGAAGTCAGAATGAAGGTGTGTGAAGTCATAGAGTGGAGGTGTGTGAAGACACAGAATGGAGGTGTGTGAAGTCATAGAAGGGAGGTGTGTGAAGTCATAGCATTGAGGTGAGTGAAGTCATAGAATGGAGGTGTGTGAAGTCATAAAATGGAGGTGTGTGAACTCATAGAATGGAGGTGTGTGAAGTCAAAATGGAGTTGTGTGAAGTCATAGAATGGTGTTTTTTCATGTCAACGAATGGAGGTGTGTGAAGTCAGAATGGAGGTGTGTGAAGTCAGAATGGAGGTGAGTGAAGTTCTAGAATGGAGGTGTGTGAAGTCATAGAATGGAGGTCTGTGAACTCAGAATGGAGGTTTGTGAAGTCATAGAATGGAGGTGTGTGAAGTCACAGAATGGAGGTGTGTGAAGTCATAGAATGGAGGTGTGTGAAGTCATAAAATGGAGGTGTGTGAATTCATAGAATGGAGGTGTGTGAAGTCAGAGAATGGATGTTTCTGAAGTAAGAATGAAGGTGTGTGAAGTCATAGAATGGACTTGTGTGAAGTCAGATTGGAGGTGTGTGAAATCACAGAATGGAGGTGTGTCAACTCAGAAAGGAGGTGTGTGAAGTCATAGAATGGAGGTGTGTGAAGTCATAGAATGGAAGTGTGTGAAATCATAGAATGGAGGTGTGTGAAGTCAAAGACTGGAGGTGTGTGAAGTCAGAATGGAGGTGTGTGAAGTCAAAATGGAGTTGTGTGAAGTCATAAAATGGAAGTGTGTGAAGTCATAGAATGGAGGTCTGTGAACTCAGAATGGGGGTTTGTGAAGTCATAGAATGGAGGTGTGTGAACTCAGAATGGAGTTGTGTGAAGTCATAGATGGAGGTGTGTGAAGTCATAGTATGGAGGTGTGTGAAATCACAGAATGGAGTTTTGTGAAGTCACAGAATGGAGTTGTGTGAAGTCAGTACGGAGGTGTGTGAAGTCATAGAATGGAGGTGTGTGAAGTCAGAATGGAGGTGTGTGAACTCATAGAATGGAGGTGTGTGAAGTCACAATGGAGGTGTGTGAAGTCATAGAATTTAGGTGTGTGAAGTCACAAAATGGAGGTGTGTGTAGTCATAGAATGGAGGTGTGTGAAGTCATAGAATGGAGGTGTGTGAAGTCAGAATGAAGGTGTGTGAAGTCACAGAATTGAGGTGTGTGAAGTCAAAGAATGGAGGTGTGTATAGTCAGAAGGAAGGTGTGTGAAATCACAGAATGGAGGTGTGTGAAGTCACAGAATGGATGTTTGTGAAGTAAGAATGAAGGTGTTGGAAGTCATAGAGTGGAGGTGTGTGAAGTCACAGAATGGAGGTGTGTGAAGTCATAGAATGGAGGTGTGTGAAGTCACAAAATGGAGGTGTGTGAAGTCATAGAATGGAGGTGTGTGAAGTCATAAAATGGAGGTGTGTGAACTCATAGAATGGAGGTGTGTGAACTCAAAATGGAGTTGTGTGAAGTCATAGAATGGTGGTTTTTGATGTCAACGAATGGAGGTGTGTGAAGTCATAGAATGGTGGTTTTTGATGTCAACGAATGGAGGTGTGTGAAGTCATAGAATGGAGGTGTGTGAAGTCATAGAATGGAGGTGTGTGAAATCACAGAATGGAGGTGTGTCAACTCAGAAATGAGGTGTGTGAAGTCAGAATGGAGGTGTGTGAAGTCAGAATGGAGGTGATAGAAGTCATACACTGGAGATGTGTGAAGTCATAGAATGGAGGCCTGTGAACTGAGAATGGAGGTTTGTGAAGTCATAGAATGGAGGTTTGTGAACTCAGAATGGAGGTGTGTGAAGTCACAGAATGGAGGTATGTGAAGTCAGAATGGAGGTGTGAAGTCGCTGAATGGAGGTGGGTGAAGTCATAGAAAGGAGGTGTGGGAAGTCATAGAATGGAGAAGTGTGAAGTCATAGGGTTGAGATGAGTGAAGTCACAGATTCGAGGTCTGTGAAATCATAGAATGGAGGTGTGTGAAGTGAGAATGGAGGTGTGTGAAATCATAGAATGCAGATGTGTGAACTCATAAAATGGAGGTGTGTGATGTCACAATGGAAGTGTGTGAAGAAATAGAATGGATTTGTGTGAAGTCACAGAATGGAGGTGTGTGAAGTCATAGGATGGAGGTTTGTGAAGTCACAGAATGGAGCTGTGTGAAGTCAGAATGGCGGTGTGTGAAGGCATAGAATGGAGGTGTGTGAAGTCACAATGGAGGTGTGTGAAATCATAGTATCATGGTGTGTGAAGTCACAATGGAGGTGTGTGAAGTCATGGAATGGAGGTGCGTGAAGTCACAGAAAGGAGGTGTGTGAAGTCATAGAATGGAGGTGTGTGAAGTCATAGATTGGAGGTGTGTGAAGTCACAGAATGGAGGTGTGTAAAGTCACAGAATGGAGGTGTGTGAACTCACAATGGAGGTGCGTGAAGTCACAGAATGGAGGCGAGTGAAGTCACAGAATGGAGGTGTGAGAATTCATAGAATTGAAGTGTGTGAAGTCATAGAATGGATGTGTGTGAAGTCAAAATGGAGGTGTGTGAAGTCACAGAATGGAGGTGTGTGAACTCAGAATGGAGGTGTGTGAAGTCACAGAATGGAGGTTTGTGAAGTCATATAATGGAGATGTGTGAAGTCATAGAATGGATGTTTCTGAAGTAAGAATGAAGGTGTGTGAAGTCATAGAATGGAGTTGTGTGAAGTCAAAATGAAGGTGTGTGAACTCATAGAATGGAGGTGTGTGAAGTCATGGAATGGATGTGTGTGAAGTCAGAATGGAGGTGTGAGAAGTCACAGAATGGAGGTGTGTGAATTCAGAATGGAGGTGAGTGAAGTCATAGAATGGAGGTGTGTGAAATCATACCATGGAGGTGTCTGAAATCATAGAATGGAGGTGTTTGAAGTCACAGAATGGAGGTGTGTGAAGTCAGAATTGAGGTGTGTTAAGTCATAGAACTGAGGTGTCTGAAGTCACAGAATGCAGGTGTGTGAAGTCATAGAATGGAGCCGGGTGAAGTCATAGAAAGGAGGTGTGTGAAATCATAGAATGGAGGTGTGTGAAGTCACAATGGAAGTGTGTGAAGTCACAGAATTGAGGTATGTGAAGACACAGAATAGAGGTGAGTGAAGTCAGAATGGAGGTGTGTGAAGTCACAGAATGGAGGTGTGTGAAGTCATAGAATGGAGTTGTGTGAAGTCATAGAATTTAGGTGTTTGAAGTCATAGAATGGAGGTGTGTGAAGTCACAGAATGCAGGTGTGTGAAGTCATAGAATGGAGTTGTGTGACGTCATAGAATTTAGGTTTGTGAACTCATAGAATGGAGGTGTCTGAAGTCACAGAATGGAGGTTTGTGACGTCAGAATGGAGGTGTGTGAAGTCATAGAATGGAGTTGTGTGAAGTCATAGAATGGAGGTCTGTGAAGTCAGAATGGAGGTGTGTGAAATCATAGAATTGAGATGTGTGAACTCATAAAATGGAGGTCTGTGCGTCACAATGGAAGTGTGTGAAGTCATAGAAGGGAGGTGTGTGAAGTCACAGAATGGAGGTGTGTGAAGTCATGCAATGAAGGTGTGTGAAGTCAGAATGGAGGTGTTCGAAGTCACAGAATGGAGGTGTGTGAACTCTGAATGGAGGTGTGTGAAGTCATAGATGGAGGTGTGTGAAGTCATAGTATGGACGTGTGTGAAATCATAGAATGGAGTTTTGTGAAGTCATAGAATGGAGCTGTGTGAAGTCAGAATTGAGGTGTGTGACGTCTTAGAATGGAGGTGTGTGAAGTCAGAATGGAGGTGTGTGAACTCATAGAATGGAGGTGTGTGAAGTCACAATGGAGGTGTGTGAAATCATATAATGGAGGTGTGTGAAGTCACAAAATGGAGGTGTGTGAAGTCATAGAATGGAGGTGCGTGAAGTCATAGAATTGATGTTTTTGAAGTAAGAATGAAGGTGTGTGAAGTCATAGAATGGATGTGTGTGACGTCAGAGAATGGAGTTGTGTTAAGTCATAGAATGGAGCTGTGTGAAGTCAGAATGGACGTGTGTGAAGTCACAGAATGGAGGTGTGCCAACTCAGAATGGAGGTGTGTGAAGTCACAGAATGGAGGTGTGTGTAGTTATAGAATGCAGGTGTGTGAAGTCATAGAATGGAGATGTGTGAAGTCAGAATGGAGGTGTGTGAAGTCACAGAATTGAGGTGCGTGAACACAGAATGGAGGTTTGTGAAGTCACATAATGGAGGTGTTTGAAGTCATAGAATGGAGGTGTGTGAAGTCAAAGAATGGAGGTGTGTGTAGTTATAGAATGGAGGTGTGTGAAGTCATAGAATGGAAGTGTGTGAAGTCATAGAATGGAGGTGATTGAAGTCAGAGAATAGAGGTGTGTGAAGTCATAATGGAGGTGTGAAGTCGTAGAATGTAGGTGGGTGAAGTCATAGAAAGAAGGTGTGGGAAGTCATAGAATGGAGGTCTGTGAAGTCATACAATGGAGGTCTGTGAAGTCATACAATGGAGGTGTGTGAGTCAGAATGGAGGTGTGTGAAGTCATAGAATGGACATGTGTGAACTCATAGAATGGAGGTGTGTGATGTCACAATGGAAGTGTGTGAACTCATAGAATGGAGGTGTGTGAAGTCATACAATGGAGGTGTGTTAAGTCAGAATGGAGGTGTGTGAAGTCACAGAATGGAGGTGTGAGAACTAAAAATGGAGGTGTGTGAAGTCATAGATGGAGGTGTGTGAAGTCATAGTATGGAGGTGTGTGAAATCATAGAATGGAGTTTTGTGGAGTCACAGAATGGAGCTGTGTGAAGTCAGAATGGAGCTGTGTGAAGTCAAAGAATGGAGGTATGTGAATTCACAATGGAGGTGTGTGAAGTCATAGTATGGAGGTGTGTGAAATCATAGAATGGAGTTTTGTGGAGTCACAGAATGGAGCTGTGTGAAGTCAGAATGGAGCTGTGTGAAGTCAAAGAATGGAGGTATGTGAATTCACAATGGAGGTGTGTGAAGTCATAGAATGGAGGTGTGTGAAGTCATAGAATGGAACTGTGTGAAGTCACAAAATGGAGGTGTGTGAAGTCATAGAATGGAGGTGTGCGAAGTCATAGAATGGAGGTGTGTGAAGTCACAATGGAGGTGTGTGAAGTCATAGAATTTAGGTGTGTGAAGTCATAAAATTGAGGTGTGTGAAGGCATCGAATGGAGGTGTGTGAAATCACAGAATGGAGGGGTGTGAAGTCAGAATGGAGGTGTGTGAAGTCACAGAATTCAGGTGTGTGAAGTCACAGAATGTAGGTGTGTGAAGTCAAAATAAAGGTGTGTGAAGTCACAGAATGGAGGTGTGTGAAGTCACAGAATGGATGTTTGTGAAGTAAGAATGAAGGTGTTTGAAGTCATAGAGTGGAGGTGTGTGAAGTCACAGAATGGAGGTGTGTGAAGTTATAGAATGGAGGTGTGTGAAGTCATAGAATTGAGGTGTGTGAAGTCATAGAATGGAGGTGTGTGAAGTCATAAAATGGAGGTTTGTGAACTCATAGAATGGAGGTGTGTGAAGTCAAAATGGAGTTATGTGAAGTCATAGAATTGTGGTTTTTGATGTCAACGAAAGGAGGTGTGTGAAGTCATAGAATGGAGGTGTGTGAAGTCAGATTGGAGGTTTGTGAAGTCATAGAATGGAGGTATGTGAAGTCATAGAATGGAAGTGTGTGAAATCATAGAATGGAGGTGTGTGAAGTCACAGAATTGAGGTGTGTGAAGTCAGAATGGAGATGTGTGAAGTCAGAATGGAGGTGAGTGAAGTCATAGAATGGAGGTGTGTGAAGTCATAGAATGGAGGTCTGTGAACTCAGAATGGAGGTTTGTGAAGTCATAGAATGGAGGTGTGTGAAGTCATAGAATGGAGGTGTGTGAAGTCACAGAATGGAGGTGTGTGACGTCATAGAAAGGAGGTTTGTGAAATCACAGAATGGAGGTGTGTGAATTCATAGAATGGAGGTGTGTGAAGTCATAGGATCGAGGTGTGTGAAGTCACAGAATGGCGGTGTGTGAAGTCACAGAATGGACGCGTGTGAAGTCACAGAATGGAGGTGTGTGAACTCAGAATGTAGGTGTGTGAAGCCACAGAATGGAGGTGTGTGAAGTCATAGAATGGAAGTGTGTGAAGTCATAGAAAGGAGGTGTGTGAATTCAGAATGGAGGTGTGTGAAGTCACAGAATGGAGGTTTGTGAAGTCATAGAATGGAGGTGTGTGAAGTCAGAGAATGGATGTTTCTGAAGTAAGAATGAAGGTGTGTGAAATGAAAGAATGGAGGTGTGAGAAGTTATAGAAGGGAGGTGTGTGAAGTCAGAACGGAGGTGTGTCAAGTCACAGAATTGAGGTGTGTGAAGCCACAGAATGGAGGTATGTGAAGTCCTAGAATGGAAGTGTGTGAAGTCATCGAATGGAGGTGTGTGAAGGAAGAATGGAGATGTGTGAAGTCACAGAATGGAGGTGTGTGAACTCAGAATGGAGGTGTGTGAAGTCACAGAATGGAGGTTTGTGAAGTCATAGAATGGAGGTGTGTGAAGTCATACAACGGAGGTGTGTGAAGTGAGAATGGAGGTGTGTGAAGTCACAGAATGGAGGTGTGTGAATTCAGAATGGAGGTGTGTGAAGTCATAGATGGAGGTGTGTGAAGTCATAGTATGGAGGTGTGTCAAATCATAGAATGGAGTTTTGTGAAGTCACAGAATGGAGCTGTGTGAAGTCAAAATGGAGGTGTGTGAAGTCATAGAATGGAGGTGTGTGAAGTCAGAATGCAGGTGTGTGAAATCATAGAATTGAGGTGTGTGAAGTCACAATGGAGTTGTGTGAAGTCATAGAGTGGAGGTGTGTGAAGTCACCGAATGGAGGTGTATGAATTCACAGAATGGAGGTCTGTGAAGTCATAGAATGGAGGTGTGTGAAGTCACAGAATGAAGGTGTGTGAAGTCACAGAATGGAGGTGTGTGAACTCAGGATGGAGGTGGCTGAAGTCACAGAATGGACGTGTGTGAAGTCATAGAATGCAGGTGTGTGAAGTCACAGAATTGAGGTGTGTGAATTCATAGAATGGAGGTGTGTGAAATCATAAAATGGAAGTGTTTGAAGTCACAGAATGGAGGTGTGTGAAGTCAGAATGGAGGTGTGTGAAGTCACAGAATTGAGGTGTGTGAATTCACAGGATAGAGGTGTGAGAAGTCAGAATGCAGGTGTGAAGTCACAGAAGGGAGGTGTGTGAAGTCACAGAATGGATGTTTGTGAAGTAAGAATGAAGGTGTTTGAAGTCATAGAATGGAGGTGTGTGACATCACAGAATGGAGGTGTGTGAAGTTATAGAATGTAGGTGTGTGATATTATAGAATTGAGGTGTGTGAAGTCATACAGTGAAGGTGTGTGAAGTCAGAATGGAGGTGTGTGAAGTCACAGAGTGGAGGTGTGTGAACTCAGAATGGAGGTGTGTGAAGTCATAGATGGAGGTGTGTGAAGTCACAATGGAGGTGTGTGAAATCTTAGAATGGAGGTGTGTGAAGTCAAAAAATGGAGGTGTGAAGTCATAGAATGGAGGTGTGTGAAGTCATAGAATGGATTTTTGTGAAATAAGAATGAAGGTGTGTGAAGTCATAGAATGGAGGTGTGTGACGTCACAGAATGGAGTTGTGTGAAGTCATAGAATGGAGCTGTGTGAAGTCAGAATGGAGGTGTGTGAAGTCACAGAATGGAGGTGTGTCAACTCAGAATGGAGGTGCGTGAAGTCACAGAATGGAGTTGTGTGAAGTCATAGAATGGAGGTGTGTGAAGTTATAGAATGGAGGTGTTTGAAGTCAGAATGGAGGTTGTGAAGTCACAGAATTGAGGTGTGAGAAGTCAGAATGGAGGTGTGTGAAGGCAGAATGGAGGTGAGTGAAGTCATAGAATGGAGGTGTGTGAAGTCATAGAATGGAGGTCTGTGAACTCAGAATGGAGGTGTGTGAAGTCATAGAATGGAGGTGTGTGAAGTCATAGAATGGAGGTGTGTGAAGTCACAGAATGGAGGTGTGTGAAGTCATAGAATGGAGGTGTGTGAATTCATAGAATGGAGGTGTGTGAAGTCACAGAATGGAGGTGTGTGAATTCATAGAATGGAGGTGTGTGAAATCATAGAATGAAAGTGTGTGAAGTCAGAATGCCGGTGTGTGAAGTCAGAATGGAGGTGTGTGAAGTCAGAATGGAGGTGTGTGAAGTCACAGAATGGAGGTGTGTGAAGTCATAGAATGGAGGTGCGTGAAATCATAGAATGAAAGTGTGTGAAGTCAGAATGGAGGTGTGTCACGTCACAGAATTGAGGTCTGTGAAGTCAGAGAATGGAGGTGTGTGAAGTCAGAATGAAGGTGTTTGAAGTCATAGAATGGAGGTGTGTGAAGTCACAGAAAGGAGGTGTGTGAAGTCATAGAATGGAGGTTTGTCAAGTCATAGAATTGAGGTGTGTGAAGTCATAGAATGGAGGTGTGTGAAGTGAGAATGGAGGTGTGTGAAGTCATAGACTGAGGTGGGTGAAGTCATAGAAAGGAGGTGTGGGAAGTCATAGAATGGAGGAGTGTGAAGTCATAGAGTGGAGGTGAGTGAAGTCACAGATTCGAGGTCTGTGATGTCATAGAATGGAGGTGTGTGAAGTCAGAATGGAGGTGTGTGCAATCATAGAATGGAGATGTGTGAACTCATAGAATGGAGTTGTGTGACGTCACAATGGAAAAGTGTGAAGTCATAGAATGGAGGTGTTACAAGTCACAAAATGGAGGTGTGTGAAGTCATAAAATGAAAGTGTGTGAAGTCAGAATGGAGGTGTGTGAAGTCACAGAATGGAGGTGTGTGAACTCAGAATGGAGGTGTGTAAAGTCATAGATGGAGGTGTGTGAAGTCATAGTATGGAGGTGTGTGAAATCACAGAATGGAGTTTTGTGAAGTCACAGAATGAATCTGTGTGAAGTCAGAACGGAGGTGTGTGAAGTCATAGAATGCAGTTGTGTGAAATCAGAATGGAGGTGTGTGAACTCAAAAATGGAGGTGTGTGAAGTCACAATGGAGGTGTGTGAAGTCATAGAATTTAGGTGTGTGAAGTCACAAAATGGAGGTGTGTGAAGTCATAGAATGGAGGTGAGTGAAGTCATAGAATGGAGGTGTGTGAAGTCAGAATGGAGGTGTGTGAAGTCATAGATGGAGGTGTGTGAAGACATAGTATGGAGGTGGGTGGAATCATAGAATGGAGTTTTGTGAAGTCACAGAATGGAGCTGTGTGAAGTCAGAATGGAGGTGTGTGAACTCATAGAATGGAGGTGTGTGAAGTCACAATGGAGGTGTGTGAAATCTTAGAATGGAGGTGTGTGAAGACAAAAAATGGAGGTGTGTGAAGTCATAGAATAGAGGTGTATGAAGTCATAAAATGGATTTTTGTGAAATAAGTATGAAGGTGTGTGAAGTCACAGAATGGAGGTGTGTGACGTCACAGAATGGAGTTGTGTGAAGTCATAGAATGGAGCTGTGTGAAGTGAGAATGGAGGTGTGTGAAGTCACAGAATGGAGGTGTGTCAAATCAGAATGGAGGTGTGTGAAGTCACAGAATGGAGGTGTGTGAAGACATAGAATGGAGGTGTGTGAAGTCATAGAATGGAGGTGTGTGAAGTCACAGAATGGGGGTGTGTGAAGTCACACAATGGAGGTGTGTGAAGTCTCGAATGGAGGTGTGCGGTCATAGAAGGAGGTGGGTGAAGTCATAGAAAGAGGTGAGAGAAGTCATAGAATGGAGGAGTGTGAAGTCATACAGTGGAGGTGACTGAAGACACAGATTCGAGGTTTGTGAAATCATAGAATGGAGGTGTGTAACGTCAGAATTGAGGTGTGTGAAGTCATAGAATGGAGATTTGTGAATTCATAGAATGGAGGTGTGTGACGTCAAATTGAAGTGTGTGAAGTCATAGAATGGAGGTGTGTGAAGTCACAGAATGGAGGTGTGTGAAGTCATACAATGGAGGTGAGTGAAATCAGAATGGAGGTGTGTGAAGTCACAGAATGGAGGTGTGTGAACTCAAAATGGAGGTGTGTGAAGTCATAGATAGAGGTGTGTGAAGTCATAGTATGGAGGTGTGTGAATTCATAGAATGGAGGTGTGTGAAGTCATAGAATGGAGGTGTGTGAATTCATAGAATTGAGGTGTGTGAAGTCACAGAATGGAGGTGTGTGAATTCATAAAATGGAGCTGTGTGAAGTCAGAATGGAGGTGTGTGAAGTCAGAATGGAGGTGTGTGAAGTCAGAATGGAGGTGTGTGAAGTCACAGAATGGAGGTGTGTGAAGTCATAGAATGGAGGTGTGTGAAATCATAGAATGAAAGTGTGTGAAGTCAGAATGGAGGTGTGTCACGTCACAGAATTGAGGTCTGTGAAGTCAGAGAATGGAGGTGTGTGAAGTCAGAATGAAGGTGTTTGAAGTCATAGAATGGAGGTGTGTGAAGTCACAGAATGGAGGTGTGTGAAGTCATAGAATGGAGGTTTGTCAAGTCATAGAATTGAGGTGTGTGAAGTCATAGAATGGAGGTGTGTGAAGTCACAGAATGGAGGTCTGTGAAGTGAGAATGGAGGTGTGTGAAGTCATACACTGAGGTGGGTGAAGTCATAGAAAGGAGGTGTGGGAAGTCATAGAAAGGAGGAGTATGAAGTCAGAATGGAGGTGTGTGAAGTCACAGAATTGAGGTGTGTGAAGTCACAGAATGGCGTTGTGTGAAGTCAGAATGAAGGTTTGTGAAATCACAGAATGGAGGTGTGTGAAGTCACAGAATGGATGTTTGTGAAGTAAGAATGAAGGTGTTTGAAGTCATAGAGTGGAGGTGTGTGAAGTCACAGAATGGAGATGTGTGAAGTCATAGAATGGAGGTGTGTGAAGTCATAGAATTGAGGTGTTTGAAGTCATAGAATGAAGGTGTGTGAAGTCATAAAATGGAGGTGTGTGAAGTCATAGAATGGAGGTGTGTGAAGTTAAAATGGAGTTGTGTGAAGTCATAGAATGGTGGTTTTTGATGTCAACGAATGGAGGTGTGTGAAGTCACAGAATGGAGGTTTGTGAACTCAGAATGGAGGTGTGTGAAGTCACATAATGGAGGTTTGTGAAGTCATAGAATGGAGGTGTGTGAAGTCAGAGAATGGATGTTTCTGAAGTAAGAATGAAGGTGTGTGAAGTCATAGAATGGAGGTGTGTGAAGTCACAGAATGGAGGTGTGTGAAGTCACAGAATGGAAGTGTGTGAAGTCAAGACGTAGGTGTGTGAAGTTACAGAATGGAGGTGTGTGAAGTCACAGAATGGAGGTGTGTGAAGTCAAAAAGGTGGTGTGTGAAGTCACAGAATGGAGGTGTGAGAAGTCATAGAATGGAGGTGTGTGAAATCATAGAATGGAGGTATGTGAAGTCAGAATGGAGGTGTGTGAAGTCACAGAAGGAGGTGTGTGAAGTCACAGAATGGATGTTTGTGAAGTCAGAATGAAGGTGTGTGAAGTCATAGAGTGGAGGTGTGTGAAGTCGCAGAATGGAGGTGTGTGAAGTCATAGAATGGAGGTGTGTGAAGTCATAGAATTGAGGTGTGTGAAGTCATAGAATGGAGGTTTGTGAAGTCATAAAATGGAGGTGTGTGAACTCATAGAATGGAGGTGTGTGAAGTCAAAATGGAGTTGTGTGAAGTCATAGAATGGTGTTTTTTGATGTCAACGAATGGAGGTTTGTGAAGTTAGAATGGAGGTGTGTGAAGTCAGAATGGAGGTGAGTGAAGTCATAGAATGGAGGTGTGTGAAGTCATAGAATGGAGGTCTGTGAACTCAGAATGGAGGTTTGTGAAGTCATAGAATGGAGGTGTGTGAAGTCACAGAATGGAGGTGTGTGAAGTCATAGAATGGAGGTGTGTGAAGTCATAAAATGGATGTGTGTGAATTCATACAATGGAGGTGTGTGAAGTCACAATGGAGTTGTGTGAATTCATAGAATGGTTGTTTTTGATGTCAACGAATGGAGGTGTGTGAAGTCATAGAATGGAGGTGTGTGAAGTCAGATTGGAGGTGTGTGAAATCTCAGAATGGAGGTGTGTCAACTCAGAAATGAGTTGTGTGAAGTCATAGAATGGAGGTTTGTGAAGTCATAGAATGGAAGTGTGTGAAACCATAGAATGGAGGTGTGTGAAGTCAAAGAATGGAGGTGTGTGAAGTCAGAATGGAGGTGTGTGAAGTCAAAATGGAGGTGTGTGAAATCATAGAATGGAAGTGTGTGAAGTCATAGAATGGAGGTCTGTGAACTCAGAATGGGGGTTTGTGAAGTCATAGAATGGAGGTGTGTGAAGTCACAATGGAGGTGTGTGAAGTCATAGAATGGAGGTGTGTTAAGTCAGAATGGAGGTATGTGAAATCATAGAATCAAGGTGTGTGAAGTCACAGAATGGAGGTGTGTGAAGTCATAGGATGGAGGTGCGTGAAGTCACAGAATGGAGGTGTGTGAAGTCATAGAATGGAGGTGTGTGAAGTCAAAGAATGGAGGTGTGTGAAGTCAAAGAATGGAGGTGTGTGAAGTCAGAATGGAGGTGTGTAAAGTCACAAAATGGAGGTGTGTGTAGTCATAGAATGGAGGTGTGTGAAGTCATAGAATGGAGGTGTGTGAAGTCAGAATGAAGGTGTGTGAAGTCACAGAATTGAGGTGTGTGAAGTCACAGAATGGAGGTGTGTGAAGTCAGAATGAAGGTGTGTGAAATCACAGAATCGAGGTGTGTGAAGTCACAGAATGGATGTTTGTGAACTAAGAATGAAGGTGTTTGAAGTCATAGAGTGGAGGTGTGTGAAGTCACAGAATGGAGGTGTGTGAAGTCATAGAATGGAGGTGTGTGAAGTCATAAAATTGAGGTGTGTTAAGTCATAGAATGGATTTTTGTGAAATAAGAATGAAGGTGTGTGAAGTTATAGAATGGAGGTGTGTGACGTCACAGAATGGAGTTGTGTGAAGTCATAGAATGGAGGTGTGTGAAGTCAGAATGGAGGTGTGTGAAGTCATAAAATTGAGGTGTGTGAAGTTATAGAATGGATTTTTGTGAAATAAGAATGAAGGTGTGTGAAGTCATAGAATGGAGCTGTGTGAAGTCAGAATGGAGGTGTGTGAAGTCATAGAATGGAGGTGTGTGAAGTCAGAATGGAGGTGTGTGAATTCACAGAATTGAGGTGTGTGAACACAGAATGCAGGTGTGTGAATCACAGAATGGAGGTGTTTGAAATCATAGAATGGAGGTGTGTGAAGTCATAGAAAGGATGTTTGTGAAGTAACAATGAAGGTGTGTGAAGTCATCGAATAGAGGTGTGTGAAGTCAAAGCATGGAGGTGTGTGAAGTCACAGAATGGAGGTGTGTGAAGTCACACAATGGAGGTGTGTGAAGTCTCGAATGGAGGTGTGTGAAGTCATAGAATGGAGGTGACTGAAGACACAGATCCGAGGTTTGTGAAGTCATAGAATGGAGGTGTGTAAAGTCAGAATGGAGGTGTGTGAAATCATAGAATGGAGATTTGTGAATTCATAGAATGGAGGTGTGTGACGTCAAATTGAAGTGTGTGAAGTCATAGAATGGAGGTGTGTGAAGTCACAGAATGGAGGTGTGTGAAGTCATACAATGGAGGTGAGTGAAGTCAGAATGGAGGTGTGTGAAGTCACAGAATGGAGGTGTGTGAACTCAGAATGGAGGTGTGTGAAGTCATAGATGGAGGTGTGTGAAGTCATAGTATGGAAGTGTGTGAAACCATAGAATGGAGTTTTGTGAAGACACACAATGGAGCTGTGTGAAGTCAGAATGGAGGTGTGTGAAGTTATAGAATGGAGGTGTGTGAAGTCAGAATGGAGGTATGTGAAATCATAGAATCAAGGTGTGTGAAGTCACAGAATGGAGGTGTGTGAAGTCATAGAATGGAGGTGCGTGAAGTCACAGAATGGAGGTGTGTGAAGTCATAGAATGGAGGTGTGTGAAGTCACAGAATGGAGGTGTGTGAATTCATAGAATGGAGGTGTGTGAAGTCATAGAATCGAGGTGTGTGAAATCATAGAATGGAGGTGTGTGAATTCATAGAATGGAGGTGTGTGAAGTCACAGAATGGAGGTTTGTGTACTCAAAATGGAGGTGTTTGAAGTCAAAGAATGGAGGTGTGTGAAGTCATAGAATGGAAGTGTGTGAAGTGATAGAATGGAGGTGTGTGAACCCAGAATGCAGGTTTGTGAAGTCACAGAATGGAGGTTACTGAAGTCATACAATGGAGGTGTGTGAAATCATAGAATGGATGTTTCTAAAGTAAGAATGAAGGTGTGTGAAGTCATAGAATGGAGGTGTGTGAAGTCAAAATAGAGGTGTGTGAACTCAAAATGGAGGTGTGTGAAGTCATAGATGGAGGTGTGTGAAGTCATAGTATGGAGGTGTGTGAATTCATAGAATGGAGGTGTGTGAAGTCATAGAATGGAGGTGTGTGAATTCATAGAATTGAGGTGTGTGAAGTCACAGAATGGAGGTGTGTGAATTCATAGAATGGAGCTGTGTGAAGTCAGAATGGAGGTGTGTGAAGTCAGAATGGAGGTGTGTGAAGTCAGAATGGAGGTGTGTGAAGTCACAGAATGGAGGTGTGTGAAGTCATAGAATGGAGGTGTGTGAAATCATAGAATGAAAGTGTGTGAAGTCAGAATGGAGGTGTGTCACGTCACAGAATTGAGGTCTGTGAAGTCAGAGAATGGAGGTGTGTGAAGTCAGAATGAAGGTGTTTGAAGTCATAGAATGGAGGTGTGTGAAGTCACAGAATGGAGGTGTGTGAAGTCATAGAATGGAGGTTTGTCAAGTCATAGAATTGAGGTGTGTGAAGTCATAGAATGGAGGTGTGTGAAGTCACAGAATGGAGGTCTGTGAAGTGAGAATGGAGGTGTGTGAAGTCATACACTGAGGTGGGTGAAGTCATAGAAAGGAGGTGTGGGAAGTCATAGAATGGAGGAGTGTGAAGTCAGAATGGAGGTGTGTGAAGTCACAGAATTGAGGTGTGTGAAGTCACAGAATGGCGTTGTGTGAAGTCAGAATGAAGGTTTGTGAAATCACAGAATGGAGGTGTGTAAAGTCACAGAATGGATGTTTGTGAAGTAAGAATGAAGGTGTTTGAAGTCATAGAGTGGAGGTGTGTGAAGTCACAGAATGGAGATGTGTGAAGTCATAGAATGGAGGTGTGTGAAGTCATAGAATTGAGGTGTTTGAAGTCATAGAATGAAGGTGTGTGAAGTCATAAAATGGAGGTGTGTGAAGTCATAGAATGGAGGTGTGTGAAGTTAAAATGGAGTTGTGTGAAGTCATAGAATGGTGGTTTTTGATGTCAACGAATGGAGGTGTGTGAAGTCACAGAATGGAGGTTTGTGAACTCAGAATGGAGGTGTGTGAAGTCACATAATGGAGGTTTGTGAAGTCATAGAATGGAGGTGTGTGAAGTCAGAGAATGGATGTTTCTGAAGTAAGAATGAAGGTGTGTGAAGTCATAGAATGGAGGTGTGTGAAGTCACAGAATGGAGGTGTGTGAAGTCACAGAATGGAAGTGTGTGAAGTCAAGACGTAGGTGTGTGAAGTCACAGAATGGAGGTGTGTGAAGTCACAGAATGGAGGTGTGTGAAGTCAAAAAGGTGGTATGTGAAGTCACAGAATGGAGGTGTGAGAAGTCATAGAATGGAGGTGTGTGAAATCATAGAATGGAGGTATGTGAAGTCAGAATGGAGGTGTGTGAAGTCACAGAAAGAGGTGTGTGAAGTCACAGAATGGATGTTTGTGAAGTCAGAATGAAGGTGTGTGAAGTCATAGAGTGGAGGTGTGTGAAGTCACAGAATGGAGGTGTGTGAAGTCATAGAATGGAGGTGTGTGAAGTCATAGAATTGAGGTGTGTGAAGTCATAGAATGGAGGTGTGTGAAGTCATAAAATGGAGGTGTGTGAACTCATAGAATGGAGGTGTGTGAAGTCAAAATGGAGTTGTATCAAGTCATAGAATGGTGTTTTTTGATGTCAACGAATGGAGGTTTGTGAAGTTAGAATGGAGGTGTGTGAAGTCAGAATGGAGGTGAGTGAAGTCATAGAATGGAGGTGTGTGAAGTCATAGAATGGAGGTCTGTGAAGTCATAGAATGGAGGTGCGTGAAGTCACAGAATGGAGGTGTGTGAAGTCATAGAATGGAGGTGCGTGAAGTCACAGAATGGAGGTGTGTGAAGTCATAGAATGGAGGTGTGTGTAGTCACAGAATGGAGGTGTGTGAATTCTTAGAATGGAGGTGTGTGAAGTCATAGAATCGAGGTGTGTGAAGTCATAGAATGGAGGTGTGTGAATTCGTAGAATGGAGGTGTGTGAAGTCACAGAATGGAGGTTTGTGTACTCAAAATGGAGGTGTTTGAAGTCAAAGAATGGAGGTGTGTGAAGTCATAGAATGGAAGTGTGTGAAGTGATAGAATGGAGGTGTGTGAACCCAGAATGCAGGTTTGTGAAGTCACAGAATGGAGGTTACTGAAGTCATACAATGGAGGTGTGTGAAATCATAGAATGGATGTTTCTAAAGTAAGAATGAAGGTGTGTGAAGTCATAGAATGGAGGTGTGTGAAGTCAAAATAGAGGTGTGTGAACTCAAAATGGAGGTGTGTGAAGTCATAGATGGAGGTGTGTGAAGTCATAGTATGGAGGTGTGTGAATTCATAGAATGGAGGTGTGTGAAGTCATAGAATGGAGGTGTGTGAATTCATAGAATTGAGGTGTGTGAAGTCACAGAATGGAGGTGTGTGAATTCATAGAATGGAGCTGTGTGAAGTCAGAATGGAGGTGTGTGAAGTCAGAATGGAGGTGTGTGAAGTCAGAATGGAGGTGTGTGAAGTCACAGAATGGAGGTGTGTGAAGTCATAGAATGGAGGTGTGTGAAATCATAGAATGAAAGTGTGTGAAGTCAGAATGGAGGTGTGTCACGTCACAGAATTGAGGTCTGTGAAGTCAGAGAATGGAGGTGTGTGAAGTCAGAATGAAGGTGTTTGAAGTCATAGAATGGAGGTGTGTGAAGTCACAGAATGGAGGTGTGTGAAGTCATAGAATGGAGGTTTGTCAAGTCATAGAATTGAGGTGTGTGAAGTCATAGAATGGAGGTGTGTGAAGTCACAGAATGGAGGTCTGTGAAGTGAGAATGGAGGTGTGTGAAGTCATACACTGAGGTGGGTGAAGTCATAGAAAGGAGGTGTGGGAAGTCATAGAATGGAGGAGTGTGAAGTCAGAATGGAGGTGTGTGAAGTCACAGAATTGAGGTGTGTGAAGTCACAGAATGGCGTTGTGTGAAGTCAGAATGAAGGTTTGTGAAATCACAGAATGGAGGTGTGTAAAGTCACAGAATGGATGTTTGTGAAGTAAGAATGAAGGTGTTTGAAGTCATAGAGTGGAGGTGTGTGAAGTCACAGAATGGAGATGTGTGAAGTCATAGAATGGAGGTGTGTGAAGTCATAGAATTGAGGTGTTTGAAGTCATAGAATGAAGGTGTGTGAAGTCATAAAATGGAGGTGTGTGAAGTCATAGAATGGAGGTGTGTGAAGTTAAAATGGAGTTGTGTGAAGTCATAGAATGGTGGTTTTTGATGTCAACGAATGGAGGTGTGTGAAGTCACAGAATGGAGGTTTGTGAACTCAGAATGGAGGTGTGTGAAGTCACATAATGGAGGTTTGTGAAGTCATAGAATGGAGGTGTGTGAAGTCAGAGAATGGATGTTTCTGAAGTAAGAATGAAGGTGTGTGAAGTCATAGAATGGAGGTGTGTGAAGTCACAGAATGGAGGTGTGTGAAGTCACAGAATGGAAGTGTGTGAAGTCACAGAATGGAGGTGTGTGAAGTCAAAAAGGTGGTATGTGAAGTCACAGAATGGAGGTGTGAGAAGTCATAGAATGGAGGTGTGTGAAATAATAGAATGGAGGTATGTGAAGTCAGAATGGAGGTGTGTGAAGTCACAGAAAGAGGTGTGTGAAGTCACAGAATGGATGTTTGTGAAGTCAGAATGAAGGTGTGTGAAGTCATAGAGTGGAGGTGTGTGAAGTCACAGAATGGAGGTGTGTGAAGTCATAGAATGGAGGTGTGTGAAGTCATAGAATTGAGGTGTGTGAAGTCATAGAATGGAGGTGTGTGAAGTCATAAAATGGAGGTGTGTGAACTCATAGAATGGAGGTGTGTGAAGTCAAAATGGAGTTGTATCAAGTCATAGAATGGTGTTTTTTGATGTCAACGAATGGAGGTTTGTGAAGTTAGAATGGAGGTGTGTGAAGTCAGAATGGAGGTGAGTGAAGTCATAGAATGGAGGTGTGTGAAGTCATAGAATGGAGGTCTGTGAAGTCATAGAATGGAGGTGCGTGAAGTCACAGAATGGAGGTGTGTGAAGTCATAGAATGGAGGTGCGTGAAGTCACAGAATGGAGGTGTGTGAAGTCATAGAATGGAGGTGTGTGTAGTCACAGAATGGAGGTGTGTGAATTCTTAGAATGGAGGTGTGTGAAGTCATAGAATCGAGGTGTGTGAAGTCATAGAATGGAGGTGTGTGAATTCGTAGAATGGAGGTGTGTGAAGTCACAGAATGGAGGTTTGTGTACTCAAAATGGAGGTGTTTGAAGTCAAAGAATGGAGGTGTGTGAAGTCATAGAATGGAAGTGTGTGAAGTGATAGAATGGAGGTGTGTGAACCCAGAATGCAGGTTTGTGAAGTCACAGAATGGAGGTTTGTGAAGTCATACAATGGAGGTGTGTGAAATCATAGAATGGATGTTTCTAAAGTAAGAATGAAGGTGTGTGAAGTCATAGAATGGAGGTGTGTGAAGTCAAAATAGAGGTGTGTGAACTCATAGAATGGAGGTGTGTGAACTCATAGAATGGAGGTGTGTGAACTCACAGAATGGAGGTGTGTGAAGTCCAAGAATGGAGGTGTGTGAAGTCAAAGAATGGAGGTGTGTGAACTCACAATATGGAGGTTGCCGGGGCCAACCGGCGGCAAACCAGGGTTCGCAGATTGGGGTTCCTGAAATCGGGGGCAAGGAATAGCAAGAAATAGAACAGAGACAGACACAGCGGGTCCGGGATGTCCGCAGTCCAGGTAAAGACTGCCGAGACTGCCGGTTTATTTTCCACTCCCCCTTCTTCCCTCCTCCTGACCCAGGGAACCTCCAGGTGTTACATTCATATGGTAATTCTCAGGTCATTTGCATAGAATAGGGCCAGAAAGCAATAAGACAATAAAGCCATCGTCTGATGCAAGCCAAGGTACAGTTTGATTCCCCTCTAGCTCACAACAGGAGGTGTGTGAAGTCACAGAATTGAAGTGTGTGAAGTCAAAATGGAGGTGTGTGAAGTAACAGAATGGAGGTCAGTGAAGACACAGAATAGAGGTGTGTGAAGTCAGAATGGAGGTGTGTGAAGTCAGAATGGAGGTGTGTGAAATCATAGAATGGAGGTGTGTGAAGCCACAACGCAGGTGTGTGAACTCATGGAATGAAGGTGTGTGAAGTAAAATTGCAGGTGTGTGAAGTCATAGAATGGAGGTGTGTGAAGTCACAGAATGGAGGTGTGTGAAGTCATAGAATGGAGGTGTGTGAAGTCATAGAATGGAGGTGTGTGAAGTCATAGAATGGAGGTGTGTGAAGTCATAGAATGGAGGACTGTGAACTCAGAATGGAGGTTTGTGAAGTCATAGAATGGAGGTGTGTGAAGTCACAGAATGGAGGTTTGTGAAGTCATAGAATGGAGGTGTGTGAAGTCATAAAATGGAGGTGTGTCAATTCATAGAATGGAGGTGTGTGAAGTCACAATGGAGTTGTGTGAAGTCATAGAATGGTTGTTTTTGATGTCAACGAATGGAGGTGTGTGAAGTCATAGAATGGAGGTGTGTGAAGTCAGATTGGAGGTGTGTGAAATCACAGAATGGAGGTGTGTCAACTCAGAAATGAGGTGTGTGAAGTCATAGAATGGAGGTGTGTGAAGACATAGAATGGACCTATGTGAAATCATAGAATGGAGGTGTGTGAAGTCAAAGAATTGAGGTGTGTGAAGTCAGAATGGAGGTGTGTGAAGTCAGAATGGAGGTGTGTGAAGTCATAGAATGGAAGTGTGTGAAGTCATAGAATGGAGGTCTGTGAACTCAGAATGGGGGTTTGTGAAGTCATAGAATGGAGGTGTGTGAACTCAGAATGGAGGTGTGTGAAGTCACAGAATGGAGGTGTGTGAAGTCATAGAATGGAGGTGTGTGAAATCACAGAATGGAGGTGTGTGAATTCATAGAATGGAGGTGTGTGAAGTCATAGGATCGAGGTGTGTGAAGTCACAGAATGGAGGTGTGTGAAGTCACAGAATGGAGGTGTGTGAAGTCACAGAATGGAGGTGTGTGAACTCAGAATGGAGGTGTGTGAAGCCACAGAATGGAGGTGTGTGAAGTCCTAGAATGGAAGTGTGTGAAGTCATAGAATGGAGGTGTGTGAAGGAAGAATGGAGGTGTGTGAAGTCACAGAATGGAGGAGTGTGAACTCAGAATGGAGGTGTGTGAAGTCACAGAATGGAGGTTTGTGAAGTCATAGAATGGAGGTGTGTGAAGTCAGAGAATGGATGTTTCTGAAGTAAAAATGAAGGTGTGTGAAGTCATAGAATGGAGGTGTGTGAAGTCAAATTGGAGGTGTGTGAACTCATAGAATGGAGGTGTGTGAACTCATAGAATGGAGGTGTGTGAAGTCATGGAATGGAGGTGTGTGAAGTCAAAGAATGGAGGTGTGTGAAATGAAACAATAGAGGTGTGTGAAGTCACAGAATGGAGGTGTGTGAATTCACAGAATGGAAGTGTGTAAAGTCAAAACGGAGGTGTGTGAAGTCACAGAATGTAGGTGTGTGAAGTCACAGAATGGAGGTGTGTGAAGTCAAAAAGGTGGTGTGTGAAGTCACAGAATGGAGGTGTGTGAAGTCATAGAATGGAGGTGTGTGAAGTCACAGAATGGAGGTGTGAGAAGTCAGAATGATGGTGTGTGAAGTCACAGAATGGAGGTGTGTGAAGTCACAGAATGGATGTTTGTGAAGTAAGAATGAAGGTGTTTGAAGTCATAGAGTGGAGGTGTGTGAAGTCACAGAATGGAGGTGTGTGAAGTCATAGAATGGAGGTGTGTGAAGTCATAGAATGGAGGTGTGTGAAGTCATAAAATGGAGGTGTGTGAACTCATAAAATGGAGGTGTGTGAAGTCAAAATGGAGTTGTGTGAAGTCATAGAATGGTGTTTTTTGATGTCAATGAATGGAGGTGTGTGAAGTCATAGAATGGAGGTGTGTGAACTCAGATTGGAGGTGTGTGAAATCACAGAATGGAGGTGTGTGAAGTCACAGAATGGAGGTGTGTGAACTCAGAATGTAGGTGTGTGAAGCCACAGAATGGAGGTGTGTGAAGTCATAGAATGAAAGTGTGTGAAATCATAGAATGGATGTGTGTGAAGTCACAGAATTAAGGTGTGTGAAGTCAGAAAGGAGGTGTGTGAAGTCAGAATGGAGGGGAGTGAAGTCATAGAATGGAGGTGTGTGAAGTCATAGAATGGAGGTCTGTGAACTCAGAATGGAGGATTGTGAAGTCATAGAATGGAGGTGTGTGAACTCAGAATGGAGGTGTGTGAAGTCACAGAATGGAGGTGTGTGAAGTCATAGAATGGAGGTTTGTGAAATCACAGAATGGAGGTGTGTTAATTCATTTAATGAAGTTGTGTGAAGTCATAGGATCGAGGTGTGTGAAGTCACAGAATGGAGTTGTGTGAAGTCACAGAATGGAGATATGTGAAGTCACAGAATGGAGGTGTGTGAACTCAGAATGTAGGTGTGTGAAGCCACAGAATGGAGGTGTGTGAAGTCATAGAATGGAAGTGTGTGAAGTCATAGAAAGGATATGTGTGAACTCAGAATGGAGGTGTGTGAAGTCACAGAATGGAGGTTTGTGAAGTCATAGAATGGACGTGTGTGAAGTCAGAGAATGGATGTTTCTGAAGTAAGAATGAAGGTGTGTGAAGTCATAGAATGGAGATGTCTGAAGTCAAATTGGAGGTGTGTGAACTCATAGAATGGAGGTGTGTGAACTCATAGAATGGAGGTTTGTGAAGTCATGGAATGGCGGTGTGTGAAGTCAAAGATTGGAGGTGTGTGAAGTGAAACAATAGAGGTGTGTGAAGTCACAGAATGGAGGTGTGTGAAGTCACAGATTGGAAGTGTGTGAAGTCAAAACGGAGGTGTGTGAAGTCACAGAATGGAGGTGTGTGAAGTCACAGAATGGAGGTGTGTGAAGTCAAAAAGGTGGTGTGTGAAGTCACAGAATGGAGGTGTGTGAATTCATAGAATGGAGCTGTGTGAAGTCACAGAATGGAGGTGTGTGAAGTCATAGAATTGAGGTGTGTGAAGTCATAGAATGGAGGTATGTGAAGTCATAGAATGGAGGTGTGTGAAGTCACAGAATGGAGGTGTGTGAAGTCAGAATGGAGGTGTGTGAAGTCATAGACTGAGGTGGGTGAAGTCATAGAAAGGAGGTGTGGGAAGTCATAGAATGGAGGAGTGTGAAGTCATAGAGTGGAGGTGAGTGAAGTCACAGATTCGAGGTCTGTGATGTCATAGAATGGATGTGTGTGAAGTCAGAATGGAGGTGTGTGAAATCATAGAATGGAGATGGGTGAACTCATAGAATGGAGTTGTGTGACGTCACAATGGAAGAGTATGAAGTCATAGAATGGAGGTGTGAGAAGTCACAGAATGGAGGTGTGTGAAGTCATAAAATGAAAGTGTGTGAAATCAGAATGGAGGTGTGTGAAGTCACAGAATGGAGGTGTGTGAACTCAGAATGGAGGTGTGTAAAGTCATAGATGGAGGTGTGTGAAGTCACAGTATGGAGGTGTGTGAAATCACAGAATGGAGTTTTGTGAAGTCACAGAATGAATCTGTGTGAAGTCAGAACGGAGGTGTGTGAAGTCATAGAATGGAGGTGTGTGAAGTCAGAATGGAGGTGTGTGAACTCAAAAATGGAGGTGTGTGAAGTCACAATGGAGGTGTGTGAAGGCATAGAATTTAGGTGTGTGAAGTCACAAAATGGAGGTGTGTGAAGTCATAGAATGGAGGTGAGTGAAGTCATAGAATGGAGGTGTGTGAAGTCAGAATGGAGGTGTATGAAGTCATAGAATGGAGGTGTGTGAAGTCACAGAATTGAGGTGTGTGATGTCACAGAATGGAGGTGTGTGAAGTCAGAATGAAGGTTTGTGAAATCACAGAATGGAGGTGTGTGAAGTCACAGAATGGATGTTTGTGAAGTAAGAATGAAGGTGTTTGAAGTCATAGAGTGGAGGTGTGTGAAGTCACTGAATGGAGGTGTGTGAAGTCATAGAATGGAGGTGTGTGAAGTCATAGAATTGAGGTGTGTGAAGGCATAGAATGGAGGTGTGTGAAGTCATAAAATGGAGGTGTGTGAAGTCACAGAATGGAGGTGTGTGAAGTTAAAATGGAGTTGTGTGAAGTCATAGAATGGTGGTTTTTGATGTCAACGAATGGAGGTGTGTGAAGCCACAGAATGGAGGTGTGTGAACTCAGAATGGAGGTGTGTGAAGTCACATAATGGAGGTTTGTGAAGTCATAGAATGGAGGTGTGTGAAGTCAGAGAATGGATGTTTCTGAAGTAAGAATGAAGGTGTGTGAAGTCATAGAATGGAGGTGTGTGAAGTCAAATTGGAGGTGTGTGAACTCATAGAATGGAGGTGTGTGAACTCATAGAATGGAGGTGTGTGAAGTCATGGAATGGAGGTGTGTGAAGTCAAAGAAAGGAGGTGTGTGAAGTGAAACAATATAGGTGTGTGAAGTCACAGAATGGAGGTGTGTGAAGTCACAGAATGGAAGTGTGTGAAGTCAAAACGGAGGTGTGAGAAGGCACAGAATGGAGGTGTGTGAAGTCACAGAATGGAGGTGTGTGAAGTCAAAAAGGTGGTGTGTGAAGTCACAGAATGGAGGTGTGAGAAGTCATAGAATGGAGGTGTGTGAAGTCATAGAATGGAGGTATGTGAAGTCAGAATGGAGGTGTGTGAAGTCACAGAATTGAGGTGTGTGAAGTCACAGAATGGAGGTGTGTGAAGACAGAATGGAGGTGTGTGAAGTCACAGAATGGAGGTGTGTGAAGTCACAGAATGGATGTTTGTGAATTCAGAATGAAGGTGTGTGAAGTCATAGAGTGGAGGTGTGTGAAGTCATAGAATTGAGGTGAGTGAAGTCATAGAATGGAGGTGTGTGAAGTCATAAAATGGAGGTGTGTGAAGTCATAGAAGGAGATGTGTTTAGTCAAATTGGAGGTGTGTGAACTCATAGAATGGAGGTGTGTGAACTCATAGAATGGAGGTTTGTGAAGTCATGGAATGGCGGTGTGTGAAGTCAAAGAATGGAGGTGTGTGAAGTGAAACAATAGAGGTGTGTGAAGTCACAGAATGGAGGTGTGTGAAGTCACAGATTGGAAGTGTGTGAAGTCAAAACGGAGGTGTGTGAAGTCACAGAATGGAGGTGTGTGAGGTCACAGAATGGAGGTGTGTGAAGTCAAAAAGGTGGTGTGTGAAGTCACAGAATGGAGGTGTGTGAATTCATAGAATGGAGCTGTGTGAAGTCACAGAATGGAGGTGTGTGAAGTCATAGAATTGAGGTGTGTGAAGTCATAGAATGGAGGTATGTGAAGTCATAGAATGGAGGTGTGTGAAGTCACAGAATGGAGGTGTGTGAAGTCAGAATGGAGGTGTGTGAAGTCATAGACTGAGGTGGGTGAAGTCATAGAAAGGAGGTGTGGGAAGTCATAGAATGGAGGAGTGTGAAGTCATAGAGTGGAGGTGAGTGAAGTCACAGATTCGAGGTCTGTGATGTCATAGAATGGATGTGTGTGAAGTCAGAATGGAGGTGTGTGAAATCATAGAATGGAGATGGGTGAACTCATAGAATGGAGTTGTGTGACGTCACAATGGAAGAGTATGAAGTCATAGAATGGAGGTGTGATAAGTCACAGAATGGAGGTGTGTGAAGTCATAAAATGAAGGTGTGTGAAATCAGAATGGCGGTGTGTGAAGTCACAGAATGGAGGTGTGTGAACTCAGAATGGAGGTGTGTAAAGTCATAGATGGAGGTGTGTGAAGTCATAGTATGGAGGTGTGTGAAATCACAGAATGGAGTTTTGTGAAGTCACAGAATGAATCTGTGTGAAGTCAGAACGGAGGTGTGTGAAGTCATAGAATGGAGGTGTGTGAAGTCAGAATGGAGGTGTGTGAACTCAAAAATGGAGGTGTGTGAAGTCACAATGGAGGTGTGTGAAGGCATAGAATTTAGGTGTGTGAAGTCACAAAATGGAGGTGTGTGAAGTCATAGAATAGAGGTGAGTGAAGTCATAGAATGGAGGTGTGTGAACTCAGAATGGAGGTGTGTGAAGTCATAGAATGGAGGTGTGGGAAGTCACAGAATTGAGGTGTGTGATGTCACAGAATGGAGGTGTGTGAAGTCAGAATGAAGGTTTGTGAAATCACAGAATGGAGGTGTGTGAAGTCACAGAATGGATGTTTGTGAAGTAAGAATGAAGGTGTTTGAAGTCATAGAGTGGAGGTGTGTGAAGTCACTGAATGGAGGTGTGTGAAGTCATAGAATGGAGGTGTGTGAAGTCATAGAATTGAGGTGTGTGAAGGCATAGAATGGAGGTGTGTGAAGTCATAAAATGGAGGTGTGTGAAGTCACAGAATGGAGGTGTGTGAAGTTAAAATGAAGTTGTGTGAAGTCATAGAATGGTGGTTTTTGATGTCAACGAATGGAGGTGTGTGAAGCCACAGAATGGAGGTGTGTGAACTCAGAATGGAGGTGTGTGAAGTCACATAATGGAGGTTTGTGAAGTCATAGAATGGAGGTGTGTGAAGTCAGAGAATGGATGTTTCTGAAGTAAGAATGAAGGTGTGTGAAGTCATAGAATGGAGGTGTGTGAAGTCAAATTGAAGGTGTGTGAACTCATAGAATGGAGGTGTGTGAACTCATAGAATGGAGGTGTGTGAAGTCATGGAATGGAGGTGTGTGAAGTCAAAGAAAGGAGGTGTGTGAAGTGAAACAATATAGGTGTGTGAAGTCACAGAATGGAGGTGTGTGAAGTCACAGAATGGAAGTGTGTGAAGTCAAAACGGAGGTGTGTGAAGGCACAGAATGGAGGTGTGTGAAGTCACAGAATGGAGGTGTGTGAAGTCAAAAAGGTGGTGTGTGAAGTCACAGAATGGAGGTGTGAGAAGTCATACAATGGAGGTGTGTGAAGTCATAGAATGGAGGTATGTGAAGTCAGAATGGAGGTGTGTGAAGTCACAGAATTGAGGTGTGTGAAGTCACAGAATGGAGGTGTGTGAAGACAGAATGGAGGTTTGTGAAGTCACAGAATGGAGGTGTGTGAAGTCACAGAATGGATGTTTGTGAATTCAGAATGAAGGTGTGTGAAGTCATAGAGTGGAGGTGTGTGAAGTCATAGAATTGAGGTGAGTGAAGTCATAGAATGGAGGTGTGTGAAGTCATAAAATGGAGGTGTGTGAACTCATAGAATGGAGGTGTGTGAAGTCAAAATGGAGCTGTGTGAAGTCATAGAATGGAGGTGTGTGAAGTCATAGAATGGAGGTCTGTGAACTCAGAATGGAGGTTTGTGAAGTCATAGAATGGAGGTGTGTGAAGTCACAGAATGGATGTTTCTGAAGTAAGAATGAAGGTGTGTGAAGTCATAGAATGGAGGTGTGTGAAGTCAGATTGGAGGTGTGTGAAATCACAGAATGGAGGTGTGTCAACTCAGAAATGAGGTGTGTGAAGTCATAGAATGGAGGTGTGTGAAGTCATAGAATGGAAGTGTGTGAAATCATAGAATGGAGGTGTGTGAAGTCAAAGAATGGAGGTGTGTGAAGTCAGAATGGAGGTGTGTGAAGTCAAAATGGAGGTGTGTGAAGTCATAGAATGGAAGTGTGTGAAGTCATAGAATGGAGGTCTGTGAACTCAGAATGGGGGTTTGTGAAATCATAGAATGGAGGTGTGTGAACTCAGAATGGAGGTGTGTGAACTCATAGATGGAGGTGTGTGAAGTCATAGTATGGAGGTGTGTGAAATCACAGAATGGAGTTTTGTGAAGTCACAGAATGGAGTTGTGTGAAGTCAATACGGAGGTGTGTGAAGTCATAGAATGGAGGTGTGTGAAGTCAGAATGGAGGTGTGTGAACTCATAGAATGGAGGTATGTGAAGTCACAATGGAGGTGTGTGAAGTCATAGAATTTAGGTGTGTGAAGTCACAAAATGAAGGTGTGTGTAGTCATAGAATGGAGGTGTGTGAAGTCATAGAATGGAGGTGTGTGAAGTCAGAATGAAGGTGTGTGAAGTCACAGAATTGAGGTGTGTGAAGTCACAGAATGGAGGTGTGTGAAGTCAGATGGAAGGTGTGTGAAATCACAGAATGGAGGTGTGTGAAGTCACAGAATGGACGTTTGTGAAGTAAGAATGAAGGTGTTTGAAGTCATAGAGTGGAGGTGTGTGAAGTCACAGAATGGAGGTGTGTGAAGTCATAGAATGGAGGTGTGTGAAGTCATAAAATTGAGGTGTGTGAAGTCATAGAATGGAGGTGTGTGAAGTCATAAAATGGAGGTGTGTGAACTCATAGAATGGAGGTGTGTGAAGTCAAAATGGAGTTGTGTGAAGTCATAGAATGGTGGTTTTTGATGTCAACGAATGGAGGTGTGTGAAGTCATAGAATGGAGGTGTGTGAAGTCATAGAATGGAGGTGTGTGAAATCACAGAATGGAGGTGTGTCAACTCAGAAATGAGGTGTGTGAAGTCATAGAATGGAGGTGTGTGAAGTCATAGAATGGAAGTATTTGAAATCATAGAATGGAGGTGTGGGAAGTCACAGAATTGAGGTGTGTGAAGTCAGAATGGAGGTGTGTGAAGTCAGAATGGAGGTGAGTGAAGTCATACACTGGAGATGTGTGAAGTCATAGAATGGAGGCCTGTGAACTGAGAATGGAGGTTTGTGAAGTCATAGAATGGAGGTTTGTGAACTCAGAATGGAGGTGTGTGAAGTCACAGAATGGAGGTGTGTGAAGTCATAGAATGGAGGTGTGTGAAATCACAAAATGGAAGTGTGTGAATTCATAGAATGGAGGTGTGAAGTCATAGGATCGAGGTGTGTGAAGTCACAGAATGGAGGTGTGTGAAGTCACAGAATGGAGGTGTGTGACGTCACAGAATGGAGGTGTGTGAACTCAGAATATAGGTGTGTGAAGCCACAGAATGGAGGAGTGTGAAGTCATAGAATGGAAGTGTGTGAAGTCATAGAAAGGAGGTGTGTGAACTCAGAATGGAGGTGTGTGAAGTCACAGAATGGAATTTTGTGAAGTCATAGAATGGAGGTGTGTGAAGTCAGAGAATGGATGTTTCTGAAGGAAGATTGAAGGTGTGTGAAGTCACAGAATGGAGGTGTGTGAACTCAGAATGTAGGTTTGTGAAGCCACAGAATGGAGGTGTGTGAAGTCATAGAATGGAAGTGTGTGAAGTCATAGAAAGGAGGTGTGTGAACTCAGAATGGAGGTGTGTGAAGTCACAGAATGGAGTTTTGTGAAGTCATAGAAAGGAGGTGTGGGAAGTCATAGAATGGAGGTGTGTGACGTCATAATGGAAGTGTGTGAAGTCACAGAATGGAGGTGTGTGAAGTCATACAATGGAGGTGTGTGAAGTCAGAATGGAGGTGTGTGAAGTCACAGAATGGAGGTGTGTGAAGTCACAGAATGGAGGTGTGTGAAGTCATAGATGGAGGTGTGTGAAGTCATAGTATGGAGGTGTGTCAAATCATAGAATGGAGGTGTGTGAAGTCATAGAAAGGATGTTTGTGAAGTAAGAATGAAGGTGTGTGAAGTCATCGAATAGAGGTGTGTGAAGTCAAAGAATGGAGGTGTGTGAAGTCACAGAATGGAGGTGTGTGAAGTCACACAATGGAGGTGTGTGAAGTCTCGAATGGAGGTGTGCGGTCATAGAAGGGAGGTGGGTGAAGTCATAGAAAGAGGTGAGAGAAGTCATAGAATGGAGGAGTGTGAAGTCATACAGTGGAGGTGACTGAAGACACAGATTCGAGGTTTGTGAAGTCATAGAATGGAGGTGTGTAAAGTCAGAATGGAGGTGTGAAAAGTCATAGAATGGAGATTTGTTAATTCATAGAATGGAGGTGTGTGACGTCAAATTGAAGTCTGTGAAGTCATAGAATGGAGGTGTGTGAAGTCACAGAATGGAGGTGTGTGAAGTCATACAATGGAGGTGAGTGAAGTCAGAATGGAGGTGTGTGAAGTCAAAGAATGGAGGTGTGTGAACTCAGAATGGAGGTGTGTGAAGTCATACATGGAGGTGTGTGAAGTCATAGTATGGAGGTGTGTGAAACCAAAGAATGGAGTTTTGTGAAGACACACAATGGAGCTGTGTGAAGTCAGAATGGAGGTGTGTGAAATCATAGAATCAAGGTGTGTGAAGTCACAGAATGGAGGTGTGTGAAGTCATAGAATGGAGGTTTGTGAAGTCACAGAATGGAGGTGTGTGAAGTCATAGAATGGAGGTGTGTGAAGTCATAGAATGGAGGTGTGTGAAGTCACAGAATGAAGGTGTGTGAATCACAGAATGGAGGTATGTGAACTCACAATGGAGGTGGGTGAAGTAACAGAATGTAGGTGTGTGAAGTCATAGAATTTAGGTGTGTGAAGTCACAGAATGGAGGTGTGTGAATTCATAGAATGGAGGTGTGTGAAGTCATAGAATGGAGGTGTGTGAAGTCATAGAATGGAGGTGTGTGAATTCATAGAATGGAGGTGTGTGAAGTCACAGAATGGAGGTTTGTGTACTCAAAATGGTGGTGTTTGAAGTCAAAGAATGAAGGTGTGTGAAGTCATAGAATGGATGTTTCTAAAGTAAGAATGAAGGTGTGTGAAGTCATAGAATGGAGGTGTGTGAAGTCAAAATGGAGGTGTGTGAACTCATAGAATGGAGGTGTGTGAACTCACAGAATGGAGGTGTGTGAAGTCATGGAATGGAGGTGTGTGAAGTCCAAGAATGGAGGTGTTTGAAGTCAAAGAATGGAGGTGTGTGAACTCACAATATGGAGGTTGCCGGGGCCAACCGGCGGCAAACCAGGGTTTGCAGATTGGGGTTCCTGAAATCGGGGGCAAGGAATAGCAAGAAATAGAACAGAGACAGACACAGCGGGTCCGGGATGTCCGCAGTCCAGGTAAAGACTGCCGAGACTGCTGGTTTAATTTCCACTCCCCCTTCTTCCCTCCTCCTGACCCAGGGAACCTCCAGGTGTTACATTCATATGGTAATTCTCAGGTCATTTGCATAGAATAGGGCCAGAAAGCAATAAGACAATAAACCCATCGTCTGATGCAAGCCAAGGTACAGTTTGATTCCACTCGGGCTCACAACAGGAGGTGTGTGAAGTCACAGAATCGAAGTGTGTGAAGTCAAAATGGAGGTGTGTGAAGTAACAGAATGGAGGTCTGTGAAGACACAGAATAGAGGTGTGTGAAGTCAGAATGGAGGTGTGTGAAGTCAGAATGGAGGTGTGTGAAATCATAGAATGGAGGTGTGTGAAGCCACAACGCAGGTGTGTGAACTCATGGAATGAAGGTGTGTGAAGTAAAATTGCAGGTGTGTGAAGTCATAGAATGGAGGTGTGTGAAGTCATAGAATGGAGGTGTGTGAAGTCACAGAATGGAGGTGTGTGAAGTCATAGAATGGAGGTGTGTGAAGTCACAGAATGGAGGTGTGTGAAGTCATAGAATGGAGGTGTGTGAAGTCATAGAATGGAGGTGTGTGAAGTCATAGAATGGAGGACTGTGAACTCAGAATGGAGGTTTGTGAAGTCATAGAATGGAGGTGTGTGAAGTCACAGAATGGAGGTGTGTGAAGTCATAGAATGGAGGTGTGTGAAGTCATAAAATGGAGGTGTGTGAATTCATAGAATGGAGGTGTGTGAAGTCACAATGGAGTTGTGTGAAGTCATAGAATGTTTGTTTTTGATGTCAACGAATGGAGGTGTGTGAACTCATAGAATGGAGGTGTGTGAAGTCAGATTGGAGGTGTGTGAAATCACAGAATTGAAGTGTGTCAATTCAGAAATGAGGTGTGTGAAGTCATAGATTGGAGGTGTGTGAAGTCATAGAATGGAGGTGTGTGAAATCACAGAATGGAGGTGTGTCAACTCAGAAATGAGGTGTGTGAAGTCATAGAATGGAGGTGTGTGAAGTCATAGAATGGAAGTATTTGAAATCATAGAATGGAGGTGTGGGAAGTCACAGAATTGAGGTGTGTGAAGTCAGAATGGAGGTGTGTGAAGTCAGAATGGAGGTGAGTGAAGTCATACACTGGAGATGTGTGAAGTCATAGAATGGAGGCCTGTGAACTGAGAATGGAGGTTTGTGAAGTCATAGAATGGAGGTTTGTGAACTCAGAATGGAGGTGTGTGAAGTCACAGAATGGAGGTGTGTGAAGTCATAGAATGGAGGTGTGTGAAATCACAAAATGGAAGTGTGTGAATTCATAGAATGGAGGTGTGAAGTCATAGGATCGAGGTGTGTGAAGTCACAGAATGGAGGTGTGTGAAGTCACAGAATGGAGGTGTGTGACGTCACAGAATGGAGGTGTGTGAACTCAGAATATAGGTGTGTGAAGCCACAGAATGGAGGAGTGTGAAGTCATAGAATGGAAGTGTGTGAAGTCATAGAAAGGAGGTGTGTGAACTCAGAATGGAGGTGTGTGAAGTCACAGAATGGAATTTTGTGAAGTCATAGAATGGAGGTGTGTGAAGTCAGAGAATGGATGTTTCTGAAGGAAGATTGAAGGTGTGTGAAATCACAGAATGGAGGTGTGTGAACTCAGAATGTAGGTTTGTGAAGCCACAGAATGGAGGTGTGTGAAGTCATAGAATGGAAGTGTGTGAAGTCATAGAAAGGAGGTGTGTGAACTCAGAATGGAGGTGTGTGAAGTCACAGAATGGAGTTTTGTGAAGTCATAGAAAGGAGGTGTGGGAAGTCATAGAATGGAGGTGTGTGACGTCATAATGGAAGTGTGTGAAGTCACAGAATGGAGGTGTGTGAAGTCATACAATGGAGGTGTGTGAAGTCAGAATGGAGGTGTGTGAAGTCACAGAATGGAGGTGTGTGAAGTCACAGAATGGAGGTGTGTGAAGTCATAGATGGAGGTGTGTGAAGTCATAGTATGGAGGTGTGTCAAATCATAGAATGGAGGTGTGTGAAGTCATAGAAAGGATGTTTGTGAAGTAAGAATGAAGGTGTGTGAAGTCATCGAATAGAGGTGTGTGAAGTCAAAGAATGGAGGTGTGTGAAGTCACAGAATGGAGGTGTGTGAAGTCACACAATGGAGGTGTGTGAAGTCTCGAATGGAGGTGTGCGGTCATAGAAGGGAGGTGGGTGAAGTCATAGAAAGAGGTGAGAGAAGTCATAGAATGGAGGAGTGTGAAGTCATACAGTGGAGGTGACTGAAGACACAGATTCGAGGTTTGTGAAGTCATAGAATGGAGGTGTGTAAAGTCAGAATGGAGGTGTGAAAAGTCATAGAATGGAGATTTGTTAATTCATAGAATGGAGGTGTGTGACGTCAAATTGAAGTCTGTGAAGTCATAGAATGGAGGTGTGTGAAGTCACAGAATGGAGGTGTGTGAAGTCATACAATGGAGGTGAGTGAAGTCAGAATGGAGGTGTGTGAAGTCAAAGAATGGAGGTGTGTGAACTCAGAATGGAGGTGTGTGAAGTCATACATGGAGGTGTGTGAAGTCATAGTATGGAGGTGTGTGAAACCATAGAATGGAGTTTTGTGAAGACACACAATGGAGCTGTGTGAAGTCAGAATGGAGGTGTGTGAAATCATAGAATCAAGGTGTGTGAAGTCACAGAATGGAGGTGTGTGAAGTCATAGAATGGAGGTTTGTGAAGTCACAGAATGGAGGTGTGTGAAGTCATAGAATGGAGGTGTGTGAAGTCATAGAATGGAGGTGTGTGAAGTCACAGAATGAAGGTGTGTGAATCACAGAATGGAGGTATGTGAACTCACAATGGAGGTGGGTGAAGTAACAGAATGTAGGTGTGTGAAGTCATAGAATTTAGGTGTGTGAAGTCACAGAATGGAGGTGTGTGAATTCATAGAATGGAGGTGTGTGAAGTCATAGAATGGAGGTGTGTGAAGTCATAGAATGGAGGTGTGTGAATTCATAGAATGGAGGTGTGTGAAGTCACAGAATGGAGGTTTGTGTACTCAAAATGGTGGTGTTTGAAGTCAAAGAATGAAGGTGTGTGAAGTCATAGAATGGATGTTTCTAAAGTAAGAATGAAGGTGTGTGAAGTCATAGAATGGAGGTGTGTGAAGTCAAAATGGAGGTGTGTGAACTCATAGAATGGAGGTGTGTGAACTCACAGAATGGAGGTGTGTGAAGTCATGGAATGGAGGTGTGTGAAGTCCAAGAATGGAGGTGTTTGAAGTCAAAGAATGGAGGTGTGTGAACTCACAATATGGAGGTTGCCGGGGCCAACCGGCGGCAAACCAGGGTTTGCAGATTGGGGTTCCTGAAATCGGGGGCAAGGAATAGCAAGAAATAGAACAGAGACAGACACAGCGGGTCCGGGATGTCCGCAGTCCAGGTAAAGACTGCCGAGACTGCTGGTTTAATTTCCACTCCCCCTTCTTCCCTCCTCCTGACCCAGGGAACCTCCAGGTGTTACATTCATATGGTAATTCTCAGGTCATTTGCATAGAATAGGGCCAGAAAGCAATAAGACAATAAACCCATCGTCTGATGCAAGCCAAGGTACAGTTTGATTCCACTCGGGCTCACAACAGGAGGTGTGTGAAGTCACAGAATTGAAGTGTGTGAAGTCAAAATGGAGGTGTGTGAAGTAACAGAATGGAGGTCTGTGAAGACACAGAATAGAGGTGTGTGAAGTCAGAATGGAGGTGTGTGAAGTCAGAATGGAGGTGTGTGAAATCATAGAATGGAGGTGTGTGAAGCCACAACGCAGGTGTGTGAACTCATGGAATGAAGGTGTGTGAAGTAAAATTGCAGGTGTGTGAAGTCATAGAATGGAGGTGTGTGAAGTCATAGAATGGAGTTGTGTGAAGTCACAGAATGGAGGTGTGTGAAGTCATAGAATGGAGGTGTGTGAAGTCACAGAATGGAGGTGTGTGAAGTCATAGAATGGAGGTGTGTGAAGTCATAGAATGGAGGTGTGTGAAATCATAGAATGGAGGACTGTGAACTCAGAATGGAGGTTTGTGAAGTCATAGAATGGAGGTGTGTGAAGTCACAGAATGGAGGTGTGTGAAGTCATAGAATGGAGGTGTGTGAAGTCATAAAATGGAGGTGTGTGAATTCATAGAATGGAGGTGTGTGAAGTCACAATGGAGTTGTGTGAAGTCATAGAATGTTTGTTTTTGATGTCAACGAATGGAGGTGTGTGAACTCATAGAATGGAGGTGTGTGAAGTCAGATTGGAGGTGTGTGAAATCACAGAATTGAAGTGTGTCAATTCAGAAATGAGGTGTGTGAAGTCATAGAATGGAGGTGTGTGAAGTCAAAGAATGGAAGTGTGTGAAGTCATACAATGGAGGTCTGTGAACTCAGAATGGGGGTTTGTGAAGTCATAGAATGGAGGTGTGTGAAGTCAAAGAATTGAGGTGTGTGAAGTCAGAATGGAGGTGTGTGAAGTCAGAATGGAGGTGTGTGAAGTCAAAGAATGGAAGTGTGTGAAGTCATACAATGGAGGTCTGTGAACTCAGAATGGGGGTTTGTGAAGTCATAGAATGGAGGTGTGTGAAGTCACAATGGAGGTGTGTGAAGTCATAGAATGGAGGTGTGTGAAGTCAGAATGGAGGTATGTGAAATCATAGAATGAAGGTGTGTGAAGTCACAGAATGGAGGTGTGTGAAGTCATAGAATGGAGGTGCGTGAAGTCACAGAATGGAGGTGTGTGAAGTCATAGAATGGAGGTGTGTGAAGTCAAAGAATGGAGGTGTGTGAAGTCAAAGAATGGAGGTGTGTGAAGTCAGAATGGAGGTGTGTAAAGTCACAAAATGGAGGTGTGTGTAGTCATAGAATGGAGGTGTGTGAAGTCATAGAATGGAGGTGTGTGAAGTCAGAATGAAGGTGTGTGAAGTCACAGAATTGAGGTGTGTGAAGTCACAGAATGGAGGTGTGTGAAGTCAGAATGAAGGTGTGTGAAATCACAGAATCGAGGTGTGTGAAGTCACAGAATGGATGTTTGTGAAGTAAGAATGAAGGTGTTTGAAGTCATAGAGTGGAGGTGTGTGAAGTCACAGAATGGAGGTGTGTGAAGTCATAGAATGGAGGTGTGTGAAGTCATAAAATTGAGGTGTGTGAAGTCATAGAATGGATTTTTGTGAAATAAGAATGAAGGTGTGTGAAGTCATAGAATGGAGGTGTGTGACGTCACAGAATGGAGTTGTGTGAAGTCATAGAATGGAGCTGTGTGAAGTCAGAATGGAGGTGTGTGAAGTCATAGAATGGAGGTGTGTGAAGTCAGAATGGAGGTGTGTGAATTCACAGAATTGAGGTGTGTGAACACAGAATGCAGGTGTGTGAATCACAGAATGGAGGTGTTTGAAATCATAGAATGGAGGTGTGTGAAGTCATAGAAAGGATGTTTGTGAAGTAAGAATGAAGGTGTGTGAAGTCATCGAATAGAGGTGTGTGAAGTCAAAGCATGGAGGTGTGTGAAGTCACAGATTGGAGGTGTGTGAAGTCACACAATGTAGGTGTGTGAAGTCTCGAATGGAGGTGTGTGAAGTCATAGAATGGAGGTGACTGAAGACACAGATTCGAGGTTTGTGAAGTCATAGAATGGAGGTGTGTAAAGTCAGAATGGAGGTGTGTGAAATCATAGAATGGAGGTGTGTGAAGTCACAGAATGGAGGTGTGTGAAGTCATACAATGGAGGTGAGTGAAGTCAGAATGGAGGTGTGTGAAGTCACAGAATGGAGGTGTGTGAACTCAGAATGGAGGTGTGTGAAGTCATAGATGGGGGTGTGTGAAGTCATAGTATGGAGGTGTGTGAAACCATAGAATGGAGTTTTGTGAAGACACACAATGGAGCTGTGTGAAGTCAGAATGGAGGTGTGTGAAGTCATAGAATGGAGGTGTGTGAAGTCAGAATGGAGGTATGTGAAATCATAGAATCAAGGTGTGTGAAGTCACAGAATGGAGGTGTGTGAAGTCATAGAATGGAGGTGCGTGAAGTCACAGAATGGAGGTGTGTGAAGTCATAGAATGGAGGTGTGTGAAGTCATACAATGGAGGTGTGTGAAGTCACAGAATGAAGGTGTGTGAATCACAGAATGGAGGTATGTGAACTCACAATGGAGGTGGGTGAAGTCACAGAATGGAGGTGTGTGAAGTCATAGAATGGAGGTGTGTGAAGTCACAGAATGGAGGTGTGTGAATTCATAGAATGGAGGTGTGTGAATTCATAGAATGGAGGTGTGTGAAGTCACAGAATGGAGGTTTGTGTACTCAAAATGGAGGTGTTTGAAGTCAAAGAATGGAGGTGTGTGAAGTCATAGAATGGAAGTGTGTGAAGTGATAGAATGGAGGTGTGTGAACCCAGAATGCAGGTTTGTGAAGTCACAGAATGGAGGTTTGTGAAGTCATACAATGGAGGTGTGTGAAATCATAGAATGGATGTTTCTAAAGTAAGAATGAAGGTGTGTGAAGTCATAGAATGGAGGTGTGTGCAGTCAAAATAGAGGTGTGTGAACTCATAGAATGGAGGTGTGTGAACTCATAGAATGGAGGTGTGTGAAGCCATGGAATGGAGGTGTGTGAAGTCCAAGAATGGAGGTGTGTGAACTCACAATATGGAGGTTGCCGGGGCCAACCGGCGGCAAACCAGGGTTCGCACATTGGGGTTCCTGAAATAGGGGGCAAGGACTAGCAAGAAATAGAACAGAGACAGACACAGCGGGTCCGGGATGTCCGCAGTCCAGGTAAAGACTGCCGAGACTGCCGGTTTATTTTCCACTCCCCCTTCTTCCCTCCTCCTGACCCAGGGAACCTCCAGGTGTTACATTCATATGGTAATTCTCAGGTCATTTGCATAGAATAGGGCCAGAAAGCAATAAGACAATAAAGCCATCGTCTGATGCAAGCCAAGGTACAGTTTGATTCCACTCTAGCTCACAACAGGAGGTGTGTGAAGTCACAGAATTGAAGTGTGTGAAGTCAAAATGGAGGTGTGTGAAGTAACAGAATGGAGGTCAGTGAAGACACAGAATAGAGGTGTGTGAAGTCAGAATGGAGGTGTGTGAAGTCAGAATGGAGGTGTGTGAAATCATAGAATGGAGGTGTGTGAAGCCACAACGCAGGTGTGTGAACTCATGGAATGAAGGTGTGTGAAGTAAAATTGCAGGTGTGTAAAGTCATAGAATGGAGGAGTGTGAAGTCACAGAATGGAGGTGTGTGAAGTCATAGAATGGAGGTGTGTGAAGTCATAGAATGGAGGTGTGTGAAGTCATAGAATGGAGGACTGTGAACTCAGAATGGAGGTTTGTGAAGTCATAGAATGGAGGTGTGTGAAGTCACAGAATGGAGGTGTGTGAAGTCATAGAATGGAGGTTTGTGAAGTCATAAAATGGAGGTGTGTGAATTCATAGAATGGAGGTGTGTGAAGTCACAATGGAGTTGTGTGAAGTCATAGAATGGTTGTTTTTGATGTCAACGAATGGAGGTGTGTGAAGTCATAGAATGGAGGTGTGTGAAGTCAGATTGGAGGTGTGTGAAATCACAGAATGGAGGTGTGTCAACTCAGAAATGAGGTGTGTGATGTCATAGAATGGAGGTGTGTGAAGACATAGAATGGACCTGTGTGAAATCATAGAATGGAGGTGTGTGAAGTCAAAGAATTGAGGTGTGTGAAGTCAGAATGGAGGTGTGTGAAGTCAGAATGGAGGTGTGTGAAGTCATAGAATGGAGGTGTGTGAAGTCACAGAATGGAGGTGTGTGAAGTCATAGAATGGAGGTGTGTGAAATCACAGAATGGAGGTGTGTGAATTCATAGAATGGAGGTGTGTGAAGTCATAGGATCGAGGTGTGTGAAGTCACAGAATGGAGTTGTGTGAAGTCACAGAATGGAGGTGTGTGAACTCAGAATGGAGGTGTGGGAAGCCACAGAATGGAGGTGTGTGAAGTCCTAGAATGGAAGTGTGTGAAGTCATAGAAAGATATGTGTGAACTCAGAATCGAGGTGTGTGAAGTCACAGAATGGAGGTTTGTGAAGTCATAGAATGGAGGTGTGTGAAGTCAGAGAATGGATGTTTCTGAAGTAAGAATGAAGGTGTGTGAAGTCATAGAATGGAGATGTGTGAAGTCAAATTGGAGGTGTGTGAACTCATAGAATGGAGGTGTGTGAACTCATAGAATGGAGGTTTGTGAAGTCATGTAATGGCGGTGTGTGAAGTCAAAGAATGGAGGTGTGTGAAGTGAAACAATAGAGGTGTGTGAAGTCACAGAATGGAGGTGTGTGAAGTCACAGATTGGAAGTGTGTGAAGTCAAAACGGAGGTGTGTGAAGTCACAGAATGGAGGTGTATGAAGTCACAGAATGGAGGTGTGTTAAGTCAAAAAGGTGGTGTGTGAAGTCACAGAATGGAGGTGTGTGAAATCATAGAATGGAGCTGTGTGAAGTCACAGAATGGAGGTGTGTGAAGTCATAGAATTGAGGTGTGTGAAGTCATAGAATGGAGGAGTGTGAAGTCATAGAGTCGAGGTGAGTGAAGTCACAGATTCGAGGTCTGTGATGTCATAGAATGGAGGTGTGTGAAGTCAGAATGGAGGTGTGTGAAATCACAGAATGGAGATGTGTGAACTCATAGAATGGAGTTGTGTGACGTCACAATGGAAGAGTGTGAAGTCATAGAATTGAGGTGTGAGAAGTCACAGAATGGAGGTGTGTGAAGTCATAAAATGAAGGTGTGTGAAGTCAGAATGGAGGTGTGTGAAGTCACAGAATGGAGGTGTGTGAACTCAGAATGGAGGTGTGTAAAGTCATAGATGGAGGTGTGTGAAGTCATAGTATGGAGGTGTGTGAAATCACAGAATGGAGTTTTGTGAAGTCACAGAATGAATCTGTGTGAAGTCAGAACGGAGGTGTGTGAAGTCATAGAATGGAGGTGTGTGAAGACACAGAATAGAGGTGTGTGAAGTCAGAATGGAGGTGTGTGAAGTCACAATGGAGGTGTGTGAAGGCATAGAATTTAGGTGTGTGAAGTCACAAAATGGAGGTGTGTGAAGTCATAGAATGGAGGTGAGTGAAGTCATAGAATGGAGGTGTGTGAAGTCAGAATGGAGGTGTGTGAAGTCATAGAATGGAGGTGTGTGAAGTCACAGAATTGAGGTGTGTGAAGTCACAGAATGGAGTTGTGTGAAGTCACAGAATGGATGTTTGTGAAGTAAGAATGAAGGTGTTTGAAGTCATAGAGTGGAGGTGTGTGAAGTCACAGAATGGAGGTGTGTGAAGTCATAGAATGAAGGTGTGTGAAGTCATAGAATTGAGGTGTGTGAAGTCATAGAATGGAGGTGTGTGAAGTCATAAAATGGAGGTGTGTGAAGTCATAGAATGGAGGTGGGTGAAGTTAAAATGGAGTTGTGTGAAGTCATAGAATGGTGGTTTTTGATGTCAACGAATGGAGGTGTGTGAAGTCACAGAATGGAGGTGTGTGAACTCAGAATGGAGGTGTGTGAAGTCACATAATGGAGGTTTGTGAAGTCATAGAATGGATGTGTGTGAATTCAGAGAATGGATGTTTCTGAAGTAAGAATGAAGGTGTGTGAAGTCATAGAATGGAGGTGTGTGAAGTCAAATTGGAGGTGTGTGAACTCATAGAATGGAGGTGTGTGAACTCATAGAATGGAGGTGTGTGAAGTCATGGAATGGAGGTGTGTGAAGTCAAAGAATGGAGGTGTGTGAAGTGAAACAACAGAGGTGTGTGAAGTCACAGAATGGAGGTGTGTGAAGTCACAGAATGGAGGTGTGTGAAGACAGAATGGAGATGTGTGAAGTCACAGATTGGAGGTGTATGAAGTCACAGAATGGATGTTTGTGAAGTCAGAATGAAGGTGTGTGAAGTCATAGAGTGGAGGTGTGTGAAGACAGAGAATGGAGGTGTGTGAAGTCATAGAAGGGAGGTGTGTGAAGTCATAGCATTGAGGTGAGTGAAGTCATAGAATGGAGGTGTGTGAAGTCATAAAATGGAGGTGTGTGAACTCATAGAATGGAGGTGTGTAAAGTCAAAATGGAGTTGTGTGAAGTCATAGAACGGTGTTTTTTGATGTCAACTAATGGAGGTGTGTGAAGTCAGAATGGAGGTGTGTGAAGTCAGAATGGAGGTGAGTGAAGTCCTAGAATGGAGGTGTGTGAAGTCATAGAATGGAGGTCTGTGAACTCAGAATGGAGGTTTGTGAAGTCATAGAATGGAGGTGTGTGAAGTCACAGAATGGAGGTGTGTGAAGTCATAGAATGGAGGTGTGTGAAGTCATAAAATGGAGGTGTGTGAATTCATAGAATGGAGGTGTGTGAAGTCAGAGAATGGATGTTTCTGAAGTAAGAATGAAGGTGTGTGAAGTCATAGAATGGACTTGTGTGAAGTCAAATTGGAGGTGTGTGAAATCACAGAATGGAGGTGTGTCAACTCAGAAAGGAGGTGTGTGAAGTCATAGAGTGGAGGTGTGTGAAGTCATAGAATGGAAGTGTGTGAAATCATAGAATGGAGGTGTGTGAAGTCAAAGACTGGAGGTGTTTGAAGTCAGAATGGAGGTGTGTGAAGTCAAAATGGAGGTGTGTGAAGTCATAGAATGGAAGTGTTTGAAGTCATAGAATGGAGGTCTGTGAACTCAGAATCGGGGTTTGTGAAGTCATAGAATGGAGGTGTGTGAACTCAGAATGGAGGTGTGTGAAGTCATAGATGGAGGTGTGTGAAGTCATAGTATGGAGGTGTGTGAAATCACAGAATGGAGTTTTGTGAAGTCACAGAATGGAGTTGTGTGAAGTCAGTACGGAGGTGTGTGAAGTCATAGAATGGAGGTGTGTGAAGTCAGAATGGAGGTGTGTGAACTCATAGAATGGAGGTGTGTGAAGTCACAATGGAGGTGTGTGAAGTCATAGAATTTAGGTGTGTGAAGTCACAAAATTGAGGTGTGTGTAGTCATAGAATGGAGGTGTGTGAAGTCATAGAATGGAGGTGTGTGAAGTCAGAATGAAGGTGTGTGAAGTCACAGAATTGAGGTGTGTGAAGTCAAAGAATGGAGGTGTGTATAGTCAGATGGAAGGTGTGTGAAATCACAGAATGGAGGTGTGTGAAGTCACAGAATGGATGTTTGTGAAGTAAGAATGAAGGTGTTTGAAGTCATAGAGTGGAGGTGTGTGAAGTCACAGAATGGAGGTGTGTGAAGTCATAGAATGGAGGTGTGTGAAGTCATAAAATTGAGGTGTGTGAAGTCATAGAATGGAGGTGTGTGAAGTCATAAAATGGAGGTGTGTGAACTCATAGAATGGAGGTGTGTGAACTCAAAATGGAGTTGTGTGAAGTCATAGAATGGTGGTTTTTGATGTCAACGAATGGAGGTGTGTGAAGTCATAGAATGGAGGTGTGTGAAGTCATAGAATGGAGGTGTGTGAAATCACAGAATGGAGGTGTGTCAACTCAGAAATGAGGTGTGTGAAGTCATAGAATGGAGGTGTGTGAAGTCACAGAATGGAGGTGTGTGAAGTCATAGAATGAAGGTGTGTGAAGTCATAGAATTGAGGTGTGTGAAGTCATAGAATGGAGGTGTGTGAAGTCACAGAATGGAGGTGTGTGAAGTCATAGAATGGAGGTGGGTGAAGTTAAAATGGAGTTGTGTGAAGTCATAGAATGGTGGTTTTTGATGTCAACGAATGGAGGTGTGTGAAGTCACAGAATGGAGGTGTGTGAACTCAGAATGGAGGTGTGTGAAGTCACATAATGGAGGTTTGTGAAGTCATAGAATGGATGTGTGTGAAGTCAGAGAATGGATGTTTCTGAAGTAAGAATGAAGGTGTGTGAAGTCATAGAATGGAGGTATGTGAAGTCAAATTGGAGGTGTGTGAACTCATAGAATGGAGGTGTGTGAACTCATAGAATGGAGGTGTATGAATTCATGGAATGGAGGTGTGTGAAGTCAAAGAATGGAGGTGTGTGAAGTGAAACAATAGAGGTGTGTGAAGTCACAGAATGGAGGTGTGTGAAGTCACAGAATGGAGGTGTGTGAAGTCAAAAAGTTGGTGTGTGAAGTCACAGAATGGAGGTGTGAGAACTCACAGAATGGAGGTGTGTGAAATCATAGAATGGAGGTGTGTGAAGTCACAGAATTGAAGTGTGTGAAGTCACAGAATGGAGGTTTGTGAAGACAGAATGGAGGTGTGTGAAGTCACAGATTGGAGGTGTGTGAAGTCACAGAATGGATGTTTGTGAAGTCAGAATGAAGGTGTGTGAAGTCATAGAGTGGAGGTGTGTGAAGACACAGAATGGAGGTGTGTGAAGTCATAGAAGGGAGGTGTGTGAAGTCATAGCATTGAGGTGAGTGAAGTCATAGAATTGAGGTGTGTGAAGTCATAAAATGGAGGTGTGTGAACTCATAGAATGGAGGTGTGTGAAGTCAAAATGGAGTTGTGTGAAGTCATAGAATGGTGTTTTTTGATGTCAACGAATGGAGGTGTGTGAAGTCAGAATGGAGGTGTGTGAAGTCAGAATGGAGGTGAGTGAAGTCCTAGAATGGAGGTGTGTGAAGTCATAGAATGGAGGTCTGTGAACTCAGAATGGAGGTTTGTGAAGTCATAGAATGGAGGTGTGTGAAGTCACAGAATGGAGGTGTGTGAAGTCATAGAATGGAGGTGTGTGAAGTCATAGAATGGAGGTGTGTGAACTCAGAATGGAGTTGTGTGAAGTCATAGATGGAGGTGTGTGAAGTCATAGTATGGAGGTGTGTGAAATCACAGAATGGAGTTTTGTGAAGTCACAGAATGGAGTTGTGTGAAGTCAGTACGGAGGTGTGTGAAGTCATAGAATGGAGGTGTGTGAAGTCAGAATGGAGGTGTGTGAACTCATAGAATGGAGGTGTGTGAAGTCAAAATGGAGGTGTGTGAAGTCATAGAATTTAGGTGTGTGAAGTCACAAAATGGAGGTGTGTGTAGTCATAGAATGGAGGTGTGTGAAGTCATAGAATGGAGGTGTGTGAAGTCAGAATGAAGGTGTGTGAAGTCACAGAATTGAGGTGTGTGAAGTCAAAGAATGGAGGTGTGTATAGTCAGAAGGAAGGTGTGTGAAATCAGAGAATGGAGGTGTGTGAAGTCACAGAATGGATGTTTGTGAAGTAAGAATGAAGGTGTTTGAAGTCATAGAGTGGAGGTGTGTGAAGTCACAGAATGGAGGTGTGTGAAGTCATAGAATGGAGGTGTGTGAAGTCACAAAATGGAGGTGTGTGAAGTCATAGAATGGAGGTGTGTGAAGTCATAAAATGGAGGTGTGTGAACTCATAGAATGGAGGTGTGTGAACTCAAAATGGAGTTGTGTGAAGTCATAGAATGGTGGTTTTTGATGTCAACGAATGGAGGTGTGTGAAGTCATAGAATGGTGGTTTTTGATGTCAACGAATGGAGGTGTGTGAAGTCATAGAATGGAGGTGTGTGAAGTCATAGAATGGAGGTGTGTGAAATCACAGAATGGAGGTGTGTCAACTCAGAAATGAGGTGTGTGAAGTCATAGAATGGAGGTGTGTGAAGTCATAGAATGGAAGTATTTGAAATCATAGAATGGAGGTGTGGGAAGTCACAGAATTGAGGTGTGTGAAGTCATAGAATGGAGGACTGTGAACTCAGAATGGAGGTTTGTGAAGTCATAGAATGGAGGTGTGTGAAGTCACAGAATGGAGGTGTGTGAAGTCATAGAATGGAGGTTTGTGAAGTCATAAAATGGAGGTGTGTCAATTCATAGAATGGAGGTGTGTGAAGTCACAATGGAGTTGTGTGAAGTCATAGAATGGTTGTTTTTGATGTCAACGAATGGAGGTGTGTGAAGTCATAGAATGGAGGTGTGTGAAGTCAGATTGGAGGTGTGTGAAATCACAGAATGGAGGTGTGTCAACTCAGAAATGAGGTGTGTGATGTCATAGAATGGAGGTGTGTGAAGACATAGAATGGACCTGTGTGAAATCATAGAATGGAGGTGTGTGAAGTCAAAGAATTGAGGTGTGTGAAGTCAGAATGGAGGTGTGTGAAGTCAGAATGGAGGTGTGTGAAGTCATAGAATGGAAGTGTGTGAAGTCATAGAATGGAGGTCTGTGAACTCAGAATGGGGGTTTGTGTAGTCATAGAATGGAGGTGTGTGAACTCAGAATGGAGGTGTGTGAAGTCACAGAATGGAGGTGTGTGAAGTCATAGAATGGAGGTGTGTGAAATCACAGAATGGAGGTGTGTGAATTCATAGAATGGAGGTGTGTGAAGTCATAGGATCGAGGTGTGTGAACTCAGAATGGAGTTGTGTGAAGTCACAGAATGGAGGTGTGTGAAGTCACAGAATGGAGGTGTGTGAACTCAGAATGGAGGTGTGTGAAGCCACAGAATGGAGGTGTGTGAAGTCCTAGAATGGAAGTGTGTGAAGTCATAGAAAGATATGTGTGAACTCAGAATCGAGGTGTGTGAAGTCACAGAATGGAGGTTTGTGAAGTCATAGAATGAAGCTGTGTGAAGTCATAGAATGGAGATGTGTGAAGTCAAATTGGAGGTGTGTGAACTCATAGAATGGAGGTGTGTGAACTCATAGAATGGAGGTTTGTGAAGTCATGGAATGGCGGTGTGTGAAGTCAAAGAATGGAGATGTGTGAAGTGAAACAATAGAGGTGTGTGAAGTCACAGAATGGAGGTGTGTGAAGTCACAGATTGGAAGTGTGTGAAGTCAAAACAGAGGTGTGTGAAGTCACAGAATGGAGGTGTATGAAGTCACAGAATGGAGGTGTGTTAAGTCAAAAAGGTGGTGTGTGAAGTCACAGAATGGAGGTGTGTGAAATCATAGAATGGAGCTGTGTGAAGTCACAGAATGGAGGTGTGTGAAGTCATAGAATTGAGGTGTGTGAAGTCATAGAATGGAGGAGTGTGAAGTCATAGAGTGGAGGTGAGTGAAGTCACAGATTCGAGGTCTGTGATGTCATAGAATGGAGGTGTGTGAAGTCAGAATGGAGGTGTGTGAAATCATAGAATGGAGATGTGTGAACTCATAGAATGGAGTTGTGTGACGTCACAATGGAAGAGTGTGAAGTCATAGAATTGAGGTGTGAGAAGTCACAGAATGGAGGTGTGTGAAGTCATAAAATGAAGGTGTGTGAAGTCAGAATGGAGGTGTGTGAAGTCACAGAATGGAGGTGTGTGAACTCAGAATGGAGGTGTGTAAAGTCATAGATGGAGGTGTGTGAAGTCATAGTATGGAGGTGTGTGAAATCACAGAATGGAGTTTTGTGAAGTCACAGAATGAATCTGTGTGAAGTCAGAACGGAGGTGTGTGAAGTCATAGAATGGAGGTGTGTGAAGTCAGAATGGAGGTGTGTGAACTCAAAAATGGAGGTGTGTGAAGTCACAATGGAGGTGTGTGAAGGCATAGAATTTAGGTGTGTGAAGTCACAAAATGGAGGTGTGTGAAGTCATAGAATGGAGGTGAGTGAAGTCATAGAATGGAGGTGTGTGAAGTCAGAATGGAGGTGTGTGAAGTCATAGAATGGAGGTGTGTGAAGTCACAGAATTGAGGTGTGTGAAGTCATAGAATGGAGGTGTGTGAAGTCATAAAATGGAGGTGTGTGAAGTCATAGAATGGAGGTGGGTGAAGTTAAAATGGAGTTGTGTGAAGTCATAGAATGGTGGTTTTTGATGTCAACGAATGGAGGTGTGTGAAGTCACAGAATGGAGGTGTGTGAACTCAGAATGGAGGTATGTGAAGTCACATAATGGAGGTTTGTGAAGTCATAGAATGGATGTGTGTGAAGTCAGATAATGGATGTTTCTGAAGTAAGAATGAAGGTGTGTGAAGTCATAGAATGGAGGTGTGTGAAGTCAAATTGGAGGTGTGTGAACTCATAGAATGGAGGTGTGTGAACTCATAGAATGGAGGTGTGTGAAGTCATGGAATGGAGGTGTGTGAAGTCAAAGAATGGAGGTGTGTCAAGTGAAACAACAGAGGTGTGTGAAGTCACAGAATGGAGGTGTGTGAAGTCACAGAATGGAGGTGTGTGAAGACAGAATGGAGGTGTGTGAAGTCACAGATTGGAGGTGTGTGAAGTCACAGAATGGATGTTTGTGAAGTCAGAATGAAGGTGTGTGAAGTCATAGAGTGGAGGTGTGTGAAGACACAGAATGGAGGTGTGTGAAGTCATAGAAGGGAGGTGTGTGAAGTCATAGCATTGAGGTGAGTGAAGTCATAGAATTGAGGTGTGTGAAGTCATAAAATGGAGGTGTGTGAACTCATAGAATGGAGGTGTGTGAAGTCAAAATGGAGTTGTGTGAAGTCATAGAATGGTGTTTTTTGATGTCAACGAATGGAGGTGTGTGAAGTCAGAATGGAGGTGTGTGAAGTCAGAATGGAGGTGAGTGAAGTCCTAGAATGGAGGTGTGTGAAGTCATAGAATGGAGGTCTGTGAACTCAGAATGGAGGTTTGTGAAGTCATAGAATGGAGGTGTGTGAAGTCACAGAATGGAGGTGTGTGAAGTCATAGAATGGAGGTGTGTGAAGTCATAGAATGGAGGTGTGTGAACTCAGAATGGAGTTGTGTGAAGTCATAGATGGAGGTGTGTGAAGTCATAGTATGGAGGTGTGTGAAATCACAGAATGGAGTTTTGTGAAGTCACAGAATGGAGTTGTGTGAAGTCAGTACGGAGGTGTGTGAAGTCATAGAATGGAGGTGTGTGAAGTCAGAATGGAGGTGTGTGAACTCATAGAATGGAGGTGTGTGAAGTCAAAATGGAGGTGTGTGAAGTCATAGAATTTAGGTGTGTGAAGTCACAAAATGGAGGTGTGTGTAGTCATAGAATGGAGGTGTGTGAAGTCATAGAATGGAGGTGTGTGAAGTCAGAATGAAGGTGTGTGAAGTCACAGAATTGAGGTGTGTGAAGTCAAAGAATGGAGGTGTGTATAGTCAGAAGGAAGGTGTGTGAAATCAGAGAATGGAGGTGTGTGAAGTCACAGAATGGATGTTTGTGAAGTAAGAATGAAGGTGTTTGAAGTCATAGAGTGGAGGTGTGTGAAGTCACAGAATGGAGGTGTGTGAAGTCATAGAATGGAGGTGTGTGAAGTCACAAAATGGAGGTGTGTGAAGTCATAGAATGGAGGTGTGTGAAGTCATAAAATGGAGGTGTGTGAACTCATAGAATGGAGGTGTGTGAACTCAAAATGGAGTTGTGTGAAGTCATAGAATGGTGGTTTTTGATGTCAACGAATGGAGGTGTGTGAAGTCATAGAATGGTGGTTTTTGATGTCAACGAATGGAGGTGTGTGAAGTCATAGAATGGAGGTGTGTGAAGTCATAGAATGGAGGTGTGTGAAATCACAGAATGGAGGTGTGTCAACTCAGAAATGAGGTGTGTGAAGTCATAGAATGGAGGTGTGTGAAGTCATAGAATGGAAGTATTTGAAATCATAGAATGGAGGTGTGGGAAGTCACAGAATTGAGGTGTGTGAAGTCATAGAATGGAGGACTGTGAACTCAGAATGGAGGTTTGTGAAGTCATAGAATGGAGGTGTGTGAAGTCACAGAATGGAGGTGTGTGAAGTCATAGAATGGAGGTTTGTGAAGTCATAAAATGGAGGTGTGTCAATTCATAGAATGGAGGTGTGTGAAGTCACAATGGAGTTGTGTGAAGTCATAGAATGGTTGTTTTTGATGTCAACGAATGGAGGTGTGTGAAGTCATAGAATGGAGGTGTGTGAAGTCAGATTGGAGGTGTGTGAAATCACAGAATGGAGGTGTGTCAACTCAGAAATGAGGTGTGTGATGTCATAGAATGGAGGTGTGTGAAGACATAGAATGGACCTGTGTGAAATCATAGAATGGAGGTGTGTGAAGTCAAAGAATTGAGGTGTGTGAAGTCAGAATGGAGGTGTGTGAAGTCAGAATGGAGGTGTGTGAAGTCATAGAATGGAAGTGTGTGAAGTCATAGAATGGAGGTCTGTGAACTCAGAATGGGGGTTTGTGTAGTCATAGAATGGAGGTGTGTGAACTCAGAATGGAGGTGTGTGAAGTCACAGAATGGAGGTGTGTGAAGTCATAGAATGGAGGTGTGTGAAATCACAGAATGGAGGTGTGTGAATTCATAGAATGGAGGTGTGTGAAGTCATAGGATCGAGGTGTGTGAACTCAGAATGGAGTTGTGTGAAGTCACAGAATGGAGGTGTGTGAAGTCACAGAATGGAGGTGTGTGAACTCAGAATGGAGGTGTGTGAAGCCACAGAATGGAGGTGTGTGAAGTCCTAGAATGGAAGTGTGTGAAGTCATAGAAAGATATGTGTGAACTCAGAATCGAGGTGTGTGAAGTCACAGAATGGAGGTTTGTGAAGTCATAGAATGAAGGTGTGTGAAGTCATAGAATGGAGATGTGTGAAGTCAAATTGGAGGTGTGTGAACTCATAGAATGGAGGTGTGTGAACTCATAGAATGGAGGTTTGTGAAGTCATGGAATGGCGGTGTGTGAAGTCAAAGAATGGAGATGTGTGAAGTGAAACAATAGAGGTGTGTGAAGTCACAGAATGGAGGTGTGTGAAGTCACAGATTGGAAGTGTGTGAAGTCAAAACAGAGGTGTGTGAAGTCACAGAATGGTGGTGTATGAAGTCACAGAATGGAGGTGTGTTAAGTCAAAAAGGTGGTGTGTGAAGTCACAGAATGGAGGTGTGTGAAATCATAGAATGGAGCTGTGTGAAGTCACAGAATGGAGGTGTGTGAAGTCATAGAATTGAGGTGTGTGAAGTCATAGAATGGAGGAGTGTGAAGTCATAGAGTGGAGGTGAGTGAAGTCACAGATTCGAGGTCTGTGATGTCATAGAATGGAGGTGTGTGAAGTCAGAATGGAGGTGTGTGAAATCATAGAATGGAGATGTGTGAACTCATAGAATGGAGTTGTGTGACGTCACAATGGAAGAGTGTGAAGTCATAGAATTGAGGTGTGAGAAGTCACAGAATGGAGGTGTGTGAAGTCATAAAATGAAGGTGTGTGAAGTCAGAATGGAGGTGTGTGAAGTCACAGAATGGAGGTGTGTGAACTCAGAATGGAGGTGTGTAAAGTCATAGATGGAGGTGTGTGAAGTCATAGTATGGAGGTGTGTGAAATCACAGAATGGAGTTTTGTGAAGTCACAGAATGAATCTGTGTGAAGTCAGAACGGAGGTGTGTGAAGTCATAGAATGGAGGTGTGTGAAGTCAGAATGGAGGTGTGTGAACTCAAAAATGGAGGTGTGTGAAGTCACAATGGAGGTGTGTGAAGGCATAGAATTTAGGTGTGTGAAGTCACAAAATGGAGGTGTGTGAAGTCATAGAATGGAGGTGAGTGAAGTCATAGAATGGAGGTGTGTGAAGTCAGAATGGAGGTGTGTGAAGTCATAGAATGGAGGTGTGTGAAGTCACAGAATTGAGGTGTGTGAAGTCATAGAATGGAGGTGTGTGAAGTCATAAAATGGAGGTGTGTGAAGTCATAGAATGGAGGTGGGTGAAGTTAAAATGGAGTTGTGTGAAGTCATAGAATGGTGGTTTTTGATGTCAACGAATGGAGGTGTGTGAAGTCACAGAATGGAGGTGTGTGAACTCAGAATGGAGGTATGTGAAGTCACATAATGGAGGTTTGTGAAGTCATAGAATGGATGTGTGTGAAGTCAGATAATGGATGTTTCTGAAGTAAGAATGAAGGTGTGTGAAGTCATAGAATGGAGGTGTGTGAAGTCAAATTGGAGGTGTGTGAACTCATAGAATGGAGGTGTGTGAACTCATAGAATGGAGGTGTGTGAAGTCATGGAATGGAGGTGTGTGAAGTCAAAGAATGGAGGTGTGTCAAGTGAAACAACAGAGGTGTGTGAAGTCACAGAATGGAGGTGTGTGAAGTCACAGAATGGAGGTGTGTGAAGACAGAATGGAGGTGTGTGAAGTCACAGATTGGAGGTGTGTGAAGTCACAGAATGGATGTTTGTGAAGTCAGAATGAAGGTGTGTGAAGTCATAGAGTGGAGGTGTGTGAAGACACAGAATGGAGGTGTGTGAAGTCATAGAAGGGAGGTGTGTGAAGTCATAGCATTGAGGTGAGTGAAGTCATAGAATGGAGGTGTGTGAAGTCATAAAATGGAGGTGTGTGAACTCATAGAATGGAGGTGTGTGAAGTCAAAATGGAGTTGTGTGAAGTCATAGAACGGTGTTTTTTGATGTCAACGAATGGAGGTGTGTGAAGTCAGAATGGAGGTGTGTGAAGTCAGAATGGAGGTGAGTGAAGTCCTAGAATGGAGGTGTGTGAAGTCATAGAATGGAGGTCTGTGAACTCAGAATGGAGGTTTGTGAAGTCATAGAATGGAGGTGTGTGAAGTCACAGAATGGAGGTGTGTGAAGTCATAGAATGGAGGTGTGTGAAGTCATAGAATGGAGGTGTGTGAACTCAGAATGGAGTTGTGTGAAGTCATAGATGGAGGTGTGTGAAGTCATAGTATGGAGGTGTGTGAAATCACAGAATGGAGTTTTGTGAAGTCACAGAATGGAGTTGTGTGAAGTCAGTACGGAGGTGTGTGAAGTCATAGAATGGAGGTGTGTGAAGTCAGAATGGAGGTGTGTGAACTCATAGAATGGAGGTGTGTGAAGTCAAAATGGAGGTGTGTGAAGTCATAGAATTTAGGTGTGTGAAGTCACAAAATGGAGGTGTGTGTAGTCATAGAATGGAGGTGTGTGAAGTCATAGAATGGAGGTGTGTGAAGTCAGAATGAAGGTGTGTGAAGTCACAGAATTGAGGTGTGTGAAGTCAAAGAATGGAGGTGTGTATAGTCAGAAGGAAGGTGTGTGAAATCAGAGAATGGAGGTGTGTGAAGTCACAGAATGGATGTTTGTGAAGTAAGAATGAAGGTGTTTGAAGTCATAGAGTGGAGGTGTGTGAAGTCACAGAATGGAGGTGTGTGAAGTCATAGAATGGAGGTGTGTGAAGTCACAAAATGGAGGTGTGTGAAGTCATAGAATGGAGGTGTGTGAAGTCATAAAATGGAGGTGTGTGAACTCATAGAATGGAGGTGTGTGAACTCAAAATGGAGTTGTGTGAAGTCATAGAATGGTGGTTTTTGATGTCAACGAATGGAGGTGTGTGAAGTCATAGAATGGTGGTTTTTGATGTCAACGAATGGAGGTGTGTGAAGTCATAGAATGGAGGTGTGTGAAGTCATAGAATGGAGGTGTGTGAAATCACAGAATGGAGGTGTGTCAACTCAGAAATGAGGTGTGTGAAGTCATAGAATGGAGGTGTGTGAAGTCATAGAATGGAAGTATTTGAAATCATAGAATGGAGGTGTGGGAAGTCACAGAATTGAGGTGTGTGAAGTCATAGAATGGAGGACTGTGAACTCAGAATGGAGGTTTGTGAAGTCATAGAATGGAGGTTGTGAAGTCACAGAATGGAGGTGTGTGAAGTCATAGAATGGAGGTTTGTGAAGTCATAAAATGGAGGTGTGTCAATTCATAGAATGGAGGTGTGTGAAGTCACAATGGAGTTGTGTGAAGTCATAGAATGGTTGTTTTTGATGTCAACGAATGGAGGTGTGTGAAGTCATAGAATGGAGGTGTGTGAAGTCAGATTGGAGGTGTGTGAAATCACAGAATGGAGGTGTGTCAACTCAGAAATGAGGTGTGTGATGTCATAGAATGGAGGTGTGTGAAGACATAGAATGGACCTGTGTGAAATCATAGAATGGAGGTGTGTGAAGTCAAAGAATTGAGGTGTGTGAAGTCAGAATGGAGGTGTGTGAAGTCAGAATGGAGGTGTGTGAAGTCATAGAATGGAAGTGTGTGAAGTCATAGAATGGAGGTCTGTGAACTCAGAATGGGGGTTTGTGTAGTCATAGAATGGAGGTGTGTGAACTCAGAATGGAGGTGTGTGAAGTCACAGAATGGAGGTGTGTGAAGTCATAGAATGGAGGTGTGTGAAATCACAGAATGGAGGTGTGTGAATTCATAGAATGGAGGTGTGTGAAGTCATAGGATCGAGGTGTGTGAACTCAGAATGGAGTTGTGTGAAGTCACAGAATGGAGGTGTGTGAAGTCACAGAATGGAGGTGTGTGAACTCAGAATGGAGGTGTGTGAAGCCACAGAATGGAGGTGTGTGAAGTCCTAGAATGGAAGTGTGTGAAGTCATAGAAAGATATGTGTGAACTCAGAATCGAGGTGTGTGAAGTCACAGAATGGAGGTTTGTGAAGTCATAGAATGAAGGTGTGTGAAGTCATAGAATGGAGATGTGTGAAGTCAAATTGGAGGTGTGTGAACTCATAGAATGGAGGTGTGTGAACTCATAGAATGGAGGTTTGTGAAGTCATGGAATGGCGGTGTGTGAAGTCAAAGAATGGAGATGTGTGAAGTGAAACAATAGAGGTGTGTGAAGTCACAGAATGGAGGTGTGTGAAGTCACAGATTGGAAGTGTGTGAAGTCAAAACAGAGGTGTGTGAAGTCACAGAATGGTGGTGTATGAAGTCACAGAATGGAGGTGTGTTAAGTCAAAAAGGTGGTGTGTGAAGTCACAGAATGGAGGTGTGTGAAATCATAGAATGGAGCTGTGTGAAGTCACAGAATGGAGGTGTGTGAAGTCATAGAATTGAGGTGTGTGAAGTCATAGAATGGAGGAGTGTGAAGTCATAGAGTGGAGGTGAGTGAAGTCACAGATTCGAGGTCTGTGATGTCATAGAATGGAGGTGTGTGAAGTCAGAATGGAGGTGTGTGAAATCATAGAATGGAGATGTGTGAACTCATAGAATGGAGTTGTGTGACGTCACAATGGAAGAGTGTGAAGTCATAGAATTGAGGTGTGAGAAGTCACAGAATGGAGGTGTGTGAAGTCATAAAATGAAGGTGTGTGAAGTCAGAATGGAGGTGTGTGAAGTCACAGAATGGAGGTGTGTGAACTCAGAATGGAGGTGTGTAAAGTCATAGATGGAGGTGTGTGAAGTCATAGTATGGAGGTGTGTGAAATCACAGAATGGAGTTTTGTGAAGTCACAGAATGAATCTGTGTGAAGTCAGAACGGAGGTGTGTGAAGTCATAGAATGGAGGTGTGTGAAGTCAGAATGGAGGTGTGTGAACTCAAAAATGGAGGTGTGTGAAGTCACAATGGAGGTGTGTGAAGGCATAGAATTTAGGTGTGTGAAGTCACAAAATGGAGGTGTGTGAAGTCATAGAATGGAGGTGAGTGAAGTCATAGAATGGAGGTGTGTGAAGTCAGAATGGAGGTGTGTGAAGTCATAGAATGGAGGTGTGTGAAGTCACAGAATTGAGGTGTGTGAAGTCATAGAATGGAGGTGTGTGAAGTCATAAAATGGAGGTGTGTGAAGTCATAGAATGGAGGTGGGTGAAGTTAAAATGGAGTTGTGTGAAGTCATAGAATGGTGGTTTTTGATGTCAACGAATGGAGGTGTGTGAAGTCACAGAATGGAGGTGTGTGAACTCAGAATGGAGGTATGTGAAGTCACATAATGGAGGTTTGTGAAGTCATAGAATGGATGTGTGTGAAGTCAGATAATGGATGTTTCTGAAGTAAGAATGAAGGTGTGTGAAGTCATAGAATGGAGGTGTGTGAAGTCAAATTGGAGGTGTGTGAACTCATAGAATGGAGGTGTGTGAACTCATAGAATGGAGGTGTGTGAAGTCATGGAATGGAGGTGTGTGAAGTCAAAGAATGGAGGTGTGTCAAGTGAAACAACAGAGGTGTGTGAAGTCACAGAATGGAGGTGTGTGAAGTCACAGAATGGAGGTGTGTGAAGACAGAATGGAGGTGTGTGAAGTCACAGATTGGAGGTGTGTGAAGTCACAGAATGGATGTTTGTGAAGTCAGAATGAAGGTGTGTGAAGTCATAGAGTGGAGGTGTGTGAAGACACAGAATGGAGGTGTGTGAAGTCATAGAAGGGAGGTGTGTGAAGTCATAGCATTGAGGTGAGTGAAGTCATAGAATGGAGGTGTGTGAAGTCATAAAATGGAGGTGTGTGAACTCATAGAATGGAGGTGTGTGAAGTCAAAATGGAGTTGTGTGAAGTCATAGAACGGTGTTTTTTGATGTCAACGAATGGAGGTGTGTGAAGTCAGAATGGAGGTGTGTGAAGTCAGAATGGAGGTGAGTGAAGTCCTAGAATGGAGGTGTGTGAAGTCATAGAATGGAGGTCTGTGAACTCAGAATGGAGGTTTGTGAAGTCATAGAATGGAGGTGTGTGAAGTCATAGAATGGAGGTGTGTGAAGTCATAAAATGGAGGTGTGTGAATTCATAGAATGGAGGTGTGTGAAGTCAGAGAATGGATGTTTCTGAAGTAAGAATGAAGGTGTGTGAAGTCATAGAATGGACTTGTGTGAAGTCAAATTGGAGGTGTGTGAAATCACAGAATGGAGGTGTGTCAACTCAGAAAGGAGGTGTGTGAAGTCATAGAATGGAGGTGTGTGAAGTCATAGAATGGAAGTGTGTGAAATCATAGAATGGAGGTGTGTGAAGTCAAAGACTGGAGGTGTGTGAAGTCAGAATGGAGGTGTGTGAAGTCAAAATGGAGGTGTGTGAAGTCATAGAATGGAAGTGTGTGAAGTCATAGAATGGAGGTCTGTGAACTCAGAATCGGGGTTTGTGAAGTCATAGAATGGAGGTGTGTGAACACAGAATGGAGGTGTGTGAAGTCATAGATGGAGGTGTGTGAAGTCATAGTATGGAGGTGTGTGAAATCACAGAATGAAGTTTTGTGAAGTCACAGAATGGAGTTGTGTGAAGTCAGTACGGAGGTGTGTGAAGTCATAGAATGGAGGTGTGTGAAGTCAGAATGGAGGTGTGTGAACTCATAGAATGGAGGTGTGTGAAGTCACAATGGAGGTGTGTGAAGTCATAGAATTTAGGTGTGTGAAGTCACAAAATGGAGGTGTGTGTAGTCATAGAATGGAGGTGTGTGAAGTCATAGAATGGAGGTGTGTGAAGTCAGAATGAAGGTGTGTGAAGTCACAGAATTGAGGTGTGTGAAGTCAAAGAATGGAGGTGTGTATAGTCAGATGGAAGGTGTGTGAAATCACAGAATGGAGGTGTGTGAAGTCACAGAATGGATGTTTGTGAAGTAAGAATGAAGGTGTTTGAAGTCATAGAGTGGAGGTGTGTGAAGTCACAGAATGGAGGTGTGTGAAGTCATAGAATGGAGGTGTGTGAAGTCATAAAATTGAGGTGTGTGAACTCATAGAATGGAGGTGTGTGAACTCAAAATGGAGTTGTGTGAAGTCATAGAATGGTGGTTTTTGATGTCAACGAATGGAGGTGTGTGAAGTCACAGAATGGAGGTGTGTGAAATCAAAGAATGGAGGTGTGTCAACTCAGAAATGAGGTGTGTAGTCATAGAATGGAGGTGTGTGAAGTCACAGAATGGAGGTGTGTGAAGTCATAGAATGAAGGTGTGTGAAGTCATAGAATTGAGGTGTGTGAAGTCATAGAATGGAGGTGTGTGAAGTCACAGAATGGAGGTGTGTGAAGTCATAGAATGGAGGTGGGTGAAGTTAAAATGGAGTTGTGTGAAGTCATAGAATGGTGGTTTTTGATGTCAACGAATGGAGGTGTGTGAAGTCACAGAATGGAGGTGTGTGAACTCAGAATGGAGGTGTGTGAAGTCACATAATGGAGGTTTGTGAAGTCATAGAATGGATGTGTGTGAAGTCAGAGAATGGATGTTTCTGAAGTAAGAATGAAGGTGTGTGAAGTCATAGAATGGAGGTATGTGAAGTCAAATTGGAGGTGTGTGAACTCATAGAATGGAGGTGTGTGAACTCATAGAATGGAGGTGTGTGAAGTCATGGAATGGAGGTGTGTGAAGTCAAAGAATGGAGGTGTGTGAAGTGAAACAATAGAGGTGTGTGAAGTCACAGAATGGAGGTGTGTGAAGTCACAGAATGGAGGTGTGTGAAGTCAAAAAGTTGGTGTGTGAAGTCACAGAATGGAGGTGTGAGAACTCATAGAATGGAGGTGTGTGAAATCATAGAATGGAGGTGTGTGAAGTCACAGAATTGAAGTGTGTGAAGTTACAGAATGGAGGTTTGTGAAGACAGAATGGAGGTGTGTGAAGTCACAGATTGGAGGTGTGTGAAGTCACAGAATGGATGTTTGTGAAGTCAGAATGAAGGTGTGTGAAGTCATAGAGTGGAGGTGTGTGAAGACACAGAATGGAGGTGTGTGAAGTCATAGAAGGGAGGTGTGTGAAGTCATAGCATTGAGGTGAGTGAAGTCATAGAATGGAGGTGTGTGAAGTCATAAAATGGAGGTGTGTGAACTCATAGAATGGAGGTGTGTGAAGTCAAAATGGAGTTGTGTGAAGTCATAGAATGGTGTTTTTTGATGTCAACGAATGGAGGTGTGTGAAGTCAGAATGGAGGTGTGTGAAGTCAGAATGGAGGTGAGTGAAGTCCTAGAATGGAGGTGTGTGAAGTCATAGAATGGAGGTCTGTGAACTCAGAATGGAGGTTTGTGAAGTCATAGAATGGAGGTGTGTGAAGTCACAGAATGGAGGTATGTGAAGTCATAGAATGGAGGTGTGTGAAGTCATAAAATGGAGGTGTGTGAATTCATAGAATGGAGGTGTGTGAAGTCAGAGAATGGATGTTTCTGAAGTAAGAATGAAGGTGTGTGAAGTCATAGAATGGACTTGTGTGAAGTCAGATTGGAGGTGTGTGAAATCACAGAATGGAGGTGTGTCAACTCAGAAAGGAGGTGTGTGAAGTCATAGAATGGAGGTGTGTGAAGTCATAGAATGGAAGTGTGTGAAATCATAGAATGGAGGTGTGTGAAGTCAAAGACTGGAGGTGTGTGAAGTCAGAATGGAGGTGTGTGAAGTCAAAATGGAGGTGTGTGAAGTCATAGAATGGAAGTGTGTGAAGTCATAGAATGGAGGTCTGTGAACTCAGAATGGGGGTTTGTGAAGTCATAGAATGGAGGTGTGTGAACTCAGAATGGAGTTGTGGGAAGTCATAGATGGAGGTGTGTGAAGTCATAGTATGGAGGTGTGTGAAATCACAGAATGGAGTTTTGTGAAGTCACAGAATGGAGTTGTGTGAAGTCAGTACGGAGGTGTGTGAAGTCATAGAATGGAGGTGTGTGAAGTCAGAATGAAGGTGTGTGAAGTCACAGAATTGAGGTGTGTGAAGTCAAAGAATGGAGGTGTGTATAGTCAGAAGGAAGGTGTGTGAAATCACAGAATGGAGGTGTGTGAAGTCACAGAATGGATGTTTGTGAAGTAAGAATGAAGGTGTTTGAAGTCATAGAGTGGAGGTGTGTGAAGTCACAGAATGGAGGTATGTGAAGTCATAGAATGGAGGTGTGTGAAGTCACAAAATGGAGGTGTGTGAAGTCATAGAATGGAGGTGTGTGAAGTCATAAAATGGAGGTGTGTGAACTCATAGAATGGAGGTGTGTGAACTCAAAATGGAGTTGTGTGAAGTCATAGAATGGTGGTTTTTGATGTCAACGAATGGAGGTGTGTGAAGTCATAGAATGGTGGTTTTTGATGTCAACGAATGGAGGTGTGTGAAGTCATAGAATGGAGGTGTGTGAAGTCATAGAATGGAGGTGTGTGAAATCACAGAATGGAGGTGTGTCAACTCAGAAATGAGGTGTGTGAAGTCATAGAATGGAGGTGTGTGAAGTCATAGAATGGAAGTATTTGAAATCATAGAATGGAGGTGTGGGAAGTCACAGAATTGAGGTGTGTGAAGTCAGAATAGATGTGTGTGAAGTCAGAATGGAGGTGATAGAAGTCATCCACTGGAGATGTGTGAAGTCAGAATGGAGGTGTGTGAAGTCACAGAATTGAGGTGCGTGAACACAGAATGGAGGTTTGTGAAGTCACAGAATGGAGGTGTTTGAAGTCATAGAATGGAGGTGTGTGAAGTCAAAGAATGGAGGTGTGTGTAGTTATAGAATGGAGGTGTGTGAAGTCATAGAATGGAAGTGTGTGAAGTCATAGAATGGAGGTGATTGAAGTCAGAGAATAGAGGTGTGTGAAGTCATAATGGAGGTGTGAAGTCGCAGAATGTAGGTGGGTGAAGTCATAGAAAGAAGGTGTGGGAAGTCATAGAATGGAGGTCTGTGAAGTCATACAATGGAGGTGTGTGAGTCAGAATGGAGGTGTGTGAAGTCATAGAATGGACATGTGGGAACTCATAGAATGGAGGTGTGTGATGTCACAATGGAAGTGTGTGAAGTCATAGAATGGAGGTGTGTGAAGTCAGATTGGAGGTGTGTGAAATCACAGAATGGAGGTGTGTCAACTCAGAAATGACGTGTGTGAAGTCATAGAATGGAGGTGTGTGAAGTCATACAATGGAGGTGTGTTAAGTCAGAATGGAGGTGTGTGAAGTCACAGAATGGAGGTGTGAGAACTAAAAATGGAGGTGTGTGAAGTCATAGATGGAGGTGTGTGAAGTCATAGTATGGAGGTGTGTGAAATCATAGAATGGAGTTTTGTGGAGTCACAGAATGGAGCTGTGTGAAGTCAGAATGGAGCTGTGTGAAGTCAAAGAATGGAGGTATGTGAATTCACAATGGAGGTGTGTGAAGTCATAGAATGGAGGTGTGTGAAGTCATAGAATGGAAGTGTGTGAAGTCACAAAATGGAGGTGTGTGAAGTCATAGAATGGAGGTGTGCGAAGTCATAGAATGGAGGTGTGTGAAGTCACAATGGAGGTGTGTGAAGTCATAGAATTTAGGTGTGTGAAGTCATAAAATTGAGGTGTGTGAAGGCATCGAATGGAGGTGTGTGAAATCACAGAATGGAGGGGTGTGAAGTCAGAATGGACGTGTGTGAAGTCACAGAATTCAGGTGTGTGAAGTCACAGAATGGAGGTGTGTGAAGTCAAAATAAAGGTGTGTGAAGTCACAGAATGGAGGTGTGTGAAGTCACAGAATGGATGTTTGTGAAGTAAGAATGAAGGTGTTTGAAGTCATAGAGTGGAGGTGTGTGAAGTCACAGAATGGAGGTGTGTGAAGTCATAGAATGGAGGTGTGTGAAGTCATAGAATTGAGGTGTGTGAAGTCATAGAATGGAGGTGTGTGAAGTCATAAAATGGAGGTTTGTGAACTCATAGAATGGAGGTGTGTGAAGTCAAAATGGAGTTATGTGAAGTCATAGAATTGTGGTTTTTGATGTCAACGAAAGGAGGTGTGTGAAGTCATAGAATGGAGGTGTGTGAAGTCAGATTGGAGGTGTGTGAAATCGCAGAATGGAGGTGTGTCAACTCAGAAATGAGGTGTGTGAAGTCATAGAATGGAGGTGTGTGAAGTCATAGAATGGAAGTATTTGAAATCATAGAATGGAGGTGTGGGAAGTCACAGAATTGAGGTGTGTGAAGTCAGAATGGAGGTGTGTGAAGTCAGAATGGAGGTGATAGAAGTCATACACTGGAGATGTGTGAAGTCAGAATGGAGGTGTGTGAAGTCATAAAATGGAGGTGTGTGAATTCATAGAATGGAGGTGTGTGAAGTCAGAGAATGGATGTTTCTGAAGTAAGAATGAAGGTGTGTGAAGTCATAGAATGGACTTGTGTGAAGTCAAATTGGAGGTGTGTGAAATCACAGAATGGAGGTTTGTCAACTCAGAAAGGAGGTGTGTGAAGTCATAGAATGGAGGTGTGTGAAGTCATAGAATGGAAGTGTGTGAAATCATAGAATGGAGGTGTGTGAAGTCAAAGACTGGAGGTGTGTGAAGTCAGAATGGAGGTGTGTGAAGTCAAAATGGAGGTGTGTGAAGTCATAGAATGGAAGTGTGTGAAGTCATAGAATGGAGGTCTGTGAACTCAGAATCGGGGTTTGTGAAGTCATAGAATGGAGGTGTGTGAACTCAGAATGGAGGTGTGTGAAGTCATAGATGGAGGTGTGTGAAGTCATAGTATGGAGGTGTGTGAAATCACAGAATGGAGTTTTGTGAAGTCACAGAATGGAGTTGTGTGAAGTCAGTACGGAGGTGTGTGAAGTCATAGAATGGAGGTGTGTGAAGTCAGAATGGAGGTGTGTGAAGTCATAGAATTTAGGTGTGTGAAGTCACAAAATGGAGGTGTGTGTAGTCATAGAATGGAGGTGTGCGAAGTCAAAGAATGGAGGTGTGTGAAGTCAGAATGAAGGTGTGTGAAGTCACAGAATTGAGGTGTGTGAAGTCAAAGAATGGAGGTGTGTATAGTCAGATGGAAGGTGTGTGAAATCACAGAATGGAGGTGTGTGAAGTCACAGAATGGATGTTTGTGAAGTAAGAATGAAGGTGTTTGAAGTCATAGAGTGGAGGTGTGTGAAGTCACAGAATGGAGGTGTGTGAAGTCATAGAATGGAGGTGTGTGAAGTCATAAAATTGAGGTGTGTGAAGTCATAGAATGGAGGTGTGTGAAGTCATAAAATGGAGGTGTGTGAACTCATAGAATGGAGGTGTGTGAACTCAAAATGGAGTTGTGTGAAGTCATAGAATGGTGGTTTTTGATGTCAACGAATGGAGGTGTGTGAAGTCACAGAATGGAGGTGTGTGAAATCAGAGAATGGAGGTGTGTCAACTCAGAAATGAGGTGTGTAGTCATAGAATGGAGGTGTGTGAAGTCACAGAATCGAGGTGTGTGAAGTCATAGAATGAAGGTGTGTGAAGTCATAGAATTGAGGTGTGTGAAGTCATAGAATGGAGGTGTGTGAAGTCACAGAATGGAGGTGTGTGAAGTCATAGAATGGAGGTGGGTGAAGTTAAAATGGAGTTGTGTGAAGTCATAGAATGGTGGTTTTTGATGTCAACGAATGGAGGTGTGTGAAGTCACAGAATGGAGGTGTGTGAACTCAGAATGGAGGTGTGTGAAGTCACATAATGGAGGTTTGTGAAGTCATAGAATGGATGTGTGTGAAGTCAGAGAATGGATGTTTCTGAAGTAAGAATGAAGGTGTGTGAAGTCATAGAATGGAGGTATGTGAAGTCAAATTGGAGGTGTGTGAACTCATAGAATGGAGGTGTGTGAACTCATAGAATGGAGGTGTGTGAATTCATGGAATGGAGGTGTGTGAAGTCAAAGAATGGAGGTGTGTGAAGTGAAACAATAGAGGTGTGTGAAGTCACAGAATGGAGGTGTGTGAAGTCACAGAATGGAGGTGTGTGAAGTCAAAAAGTTGGTGTGTGAAGTCACAGAATGGAGGTGTGAGAACTCATAGAATGGAGGTGTGTGAAATCATAGAATGGAGGTGTGTGAAGTCACAGAATTGAAGTGTGTGAAGTCACAGAATGGAGGTTTGTGAAGACAGAATGGAGGTGTGTGAAGTCACAGATTGGAGGTGTGTGAAGTCACAGAATGGATGTTTGTGAAGTCAGAATGAAGGTGTGTGAAGTCATAGAGTGGAGGTGTGTGAAGACACAGAATGGAGGTGTGTGAAGTCATAGAAGGGAGGTGTGTGAAGTCATAGCATTGAGGTGAGTGAAGTCATAGAATGGAGGTGTGTGAAGTCATAAAATGGAGGTGTGTGAACTCATAGAATGGAGGTGTGTGAAGTCAAAATGAAGTTGTGTGAAGTCATAGAATGGTGTTTTTTGATGTCAACGAATGGAGGTGTGTGAAGTCAGAATGGAGGTGTGTGAAGTCAGAATGGAGGTGAGTGAAGTCCTAGAATGGAGGTGTGTGAAGTCATAGAATGGAGGTCTGTGAACTCAGAATGGAGGTTTGTGAAGTCATAGAATGGAGGTGTGTGAAGTCACAGAATGGAGGTGTGTGAAGTCATAGAATGGAGGTGTGTGAAGTCATAAAATGGAGGTGTGTGAATTCATAGAATGGAGGTGTGTGAAGTCAGAGAATGGATGTTTCTGAAGTAAGAATGAAGGTGTGTGAAGTCATAGAATGGACTTGTGTGAAGTCAGATTGGAGGTGTGTGAAATCACAGAATGGAGGTGTGTCAACTCAGAAAGGAGGTGTGTGAAGTCATAGAATGGAGGTGTGTGAAGTCATAGAATGGAAGTGTGTGAAATCATAGAATGGAGGTGTGTGAAGTCAAAGACTGGAGGTGTGTGAAGTCAGAATGGAGGTGTGTGAAGTCAAAATGGAGGTGTGTGAAGTCATAGAATGGAAGTGTGTGAAGTCATAGAATGGAGGTCTGTGAACTCAGAATGGGGGTTTGTGAAGTCATAGAATGGAGGTGTGTGAACTCAGAATGGAGTTGTGGGAAGTCATAGATGGAGGTGTGTGAAGTCATAGTATGGAGGTGTGTGAAATCACAGAATGGAGTTTTGTGAAGTCACAGAATGGAGTTGTGTGAAGTCAGTACGGAGGTGTGTGAAGTCATAGAATGGAGGTGTGTGAAGTCAGAATGGAGGTGTGTGAACTCATAGAATGGAGGTGTGTGAAGTCACAATGGAGGTGTGTGAAGTCATAGAATTTAGGTGTGTGAAGTCACAAAATGGAGGTGTGTGTAGTCATAGAATGGAGGTGTGTGAAGTCATAGAATGGAGGTGTGTGAAGTCAGAATGAAGGTGTGTGAAGTCACAGAATTGAGGTGTGTGAAGTCAAAGAATGGAGGTGTGTATAGTCAGAAGGAAGGTGTGTGAAATCACAGAATGGATGTGTGTGAAGTCACAGAATGGATGTTTGTGAAGTAAGAATGAAGGTGTTTGAAGTCATAGAGTGGAGGTGTGTGAAGTCACAGAATGGAGGTATGTGAAGTCATAGAATGGAGGTGTGTGAAGTCACAAAATGGAGGTGTGTGAAGTCATAGAATGGAGGTGTGTGAAGTCATAAAATGGAGGTGTGTGAACTCATAGAATGGAGGTGTGTGAACTCAAAATGGAGTTGTGTGAAGTCATAGAATGGTGGTTTTTGATGTCAACGAATGGAGGTGTGTGAAGTCATAGAATGGTGGTTTTTGATGTCAACGAATGGAGGTGTGTGAAGTCATAGAATGGAGGTGTGTGAAGTCATAGAATGGAGGTGTGTGAAATCACAGAATGGAGGTGTGTCAACTCAGAAATGAGGTGTGTGAAGTCATAGAATGGAGGTGTGTGAAGTCATAGAATGGAAGTATTTGAAATCATAGAATGGAGGTGTGGGAAGTCACAGAATTGAGGTGTGTGAAGTCAGAATGGAGGTGTGTGAAGTCAGAATGGAGGTGATAGAAGTCATACACTGGAGATGTGTGAAGTCAGAATGGAGGTGTGTGAAGTCACAGAATTGAGGTGCGTGAACACAGAATGGAGGTTTGTGAAGTCACAGAATGGAGGTGTTTGAAGTCATAGAATGGAGGTGTGTGAAGTCAAAGAATGGAGGTGTGTGTAGTTATAGAATGGAGGTGTGTGAAGTCATAGAATGGAAGTGTGTGAAGTCATAGAATGGAGGTGATTGAAGTCAGAGAATAGAGGTGTGTGAAGTCATAATGGAGGTGTGAAGTCGCAGAATGTAGGTGGGTGAAGTCATAGAAAGAAGGTGTGGGAAGTCATAGAATGGAGGTCTGTGAAGTCATACAATGGAGGTGTGTGAGTCAGAATGGAGGTGTGTGAAGTCATAGAATGGACATGTGTGAACTCATAGAATGGAGGTGTGTGATGTCACAATGGAAGTGTGTGAAGTCATAGAATGGAGGTGTGTGAAGTCATACAATGGAGGTGTGTTAAGTCAGAATGGAGGTGTGTGAATTCACAGAATGGAGGTGTGAGAACTAAAAATGGAGGTGTGTGAAGTCATAGATGGAGGTGTGTGAAGTCATAGTATGGAGGTGTGTGAAATCATAGAATGGAGTTTTGTGGAGTCACAGAATGGAGCTGTGTGAAGTCAGATTGGAGGTGTGTGAAATCACAGAATGGAGGTGTGTCAACTCAGAAATGAGGTGTGTGAAGTCATAGAATGGAGGTGTGTGAAGTCATACAATGGAGGTGTGTTAAGTCAGAATGGAGGTGTGTGAAGTCACAGAATGGAGGTGTGAGAACTAAAAATGGAGGTGTGTGAAGTCATAGATGGAGGTGTGTGAAGTCATAGTATGGAGGTGTGTGAAATCATAGAATGGAGTTTTGTGGAGTCACAGAATGGAGCTGTGTGAAGTCAGAATGGAGCTGTGTGAAGTCAAAGAATGGAGGTATGTGAATTCACAATGGAGGTGTGTGAAGTCATAGAATGGAGGTGTGTGAAGTCATAGAATGGAAGTGTGTGAAGTCACAAAATGGAGGTGTGTGAAGTCATAGAATGGAGGTGTGCGAAGTCATAGAATGGAGGTGTGTGAAGTCACAATGGAGGTGTGTGAAGTCATAGAATTTAGGTGTGTGAAGTCATAAAATTGAGGTCTGTGAAGGCATCGAATGGAGGTGTGTGAAATCACAGAATGGAGGGGTGTGAAGTCAGAATGGACGTGTGTGAAGTCACAGAATTCAGGTGTGTGAAGTCACAGAATGGAGGTGTGTGAAGTCAAAATAAAGGTGTGTGAAGTCACAGAATGGAGGTGTGTGAAGTCACAGAATGGATGTTTGTGAAGTAAGAATGAAGGTGTTTGAAGTCATAGAGTGGAGGTGTGTGAAGTCACAGAATGGAGGTGTGTGAAGTCATAGAATGGAGGTGTGTGAAGTCATAGAATTGAGGTGTGTGAAGTCATAGAATGGAGGAGTGTGAAGTCATAAAATGGAGGTTTGTGAACTCATAGAATGGAGGTGTGTGAAGTCAAAATGGAGTTATGTGAAGTCATAGAATTGTGGTTTTTGATGTCAACGAAAGGAGGTGTGTGAAGTCATAGAATGGAGGTGTGTGAAGTCAGATTGGAGGTGTGTGAAATCGCAGAATGGAGGTGTGTCAACTCAGAAATGAGGTGTGTGAAGTCATAGAATGGAGGTATGTGAAGTCATAGAACGGAAGTGTGTGAAATCATAGAATGGAGGTGTGTGAAGTCACAGAATTGAGGTGTGTGAAGTCAGAAGGGAGATGTGTGAAGTCAGAATGGAGGTGAGTGAAGTCATAGAATGGAGGTGTGTGAAGTCATAGAATGGAGGTCTGTGAACTCAGAATGGAGGTTTGTGAAGTCATAGAATGGAGGTGTGTGAAGTCATAGAATGGAGGTGTGTGAAGTCACAGAATGGAGGTGTGTGACGTCATAGAAAGGAGGTTTGTGAAATCACAGAATGGAGGTGTGTGAATTCATAGAATGGAGGTGTGTGAAGTCATAGGATCGAGGTGTGTGAAGTCACAGAATGGCGGTGTGTGAAGTCACAGAATGGAAGCGTGTGAAGTCACAGAATGGAGGTGTGTGAACTCAGAATGTAGGTGTGTGAAGCCACAGAATGGAGGTGTGTGAAGTCATAGAATGGAAGTGTGTGAAGTCATAGAAAGGAGGTGTGTGAATTCAGAATGGAGGTGTGTGAAGTCACAGAATGGAGGTTTGTGAAGTCATAGAATGGAGGTATGTGAAGTCAAATTGGAGGTGTGTGAACTCATAGAATGGAGGTGTGTGAACTCATAGAATGGAGGTGTGTGAATTCATGGAATGGAGGTGTGTGAAGTCAAAGAATGGAGGTGTGTGAAGTGAAACAATAGAGCTGTGTGAAGTCACAGAATGGAGGTGTGTGAAGTCACAGAATGGAGGTGTGTGAAGTCAAAAAGTTGGTGTGTGAAGTCACAGAATGGAGGTGTGAGAACTCATAGAATGGAGGTGTGTGAAATCATAGAATGGAGGTGTGTGAAGTTACAGAATTGAAGTGTGTGAAGTCACAGAATGGAGGTTTGTGAAGACAGAATGGAGGTGTGTGAAGTCACAGATTGGAGGTGTGTGAAGTCACAGAATGGATGTTTGTGAAGTCAGAATGAAGGTGTGTGAAGTCATAGAGTGGAGGTGTGTGAAGACACAGAATGGAGGTGTGTGAAGTCATAGAAGGGAGGTGTGTGAAGTCATAGCATTGAGGTGAGTGAAGTCATAGAATTGAGGTGTGTGAAGTCATAAAATGGAGGTGTGTGAACTCATAGAATGGAGGTGTGTGAAGTCAAAATGGAGTTGTGTGAAGTCATAGAATGGTGTTTTTTGATGTCAACGAATGGAGGTGTGTGAAGTCAGAATGGAGGTGTGTGAAGTCAGAATGGAGGTGAGTGAAGTCCTAGAATGGAGGTGTGTGAAGTCATAGAATGGAGGTCTGTGAACTCAGAATGGAGGTTTGTGAAGTCATAGAATGGAGGTGTGTGAAGTCACAGAATGGAGGTGTGTGAAGTCATAGAATGGAGGTGTGTGAAGTCATAAAATGGAGGTGTGTGAATTCATAGAATGGAGGTGTGTGAAGTCAGAGAATGGATGTTTCTGAAGTAAGAATGAAGGTGTGTGAAGTCATAGAATGGACTTGTGTGAAGTCAGATTGGAGGTGTGTGAAATCACAGAATGGAGGTGTGTCAACTCAGAAAGGAGGTGTGTGAAGTCATAGAATGGAGGTGTGTGAAGTCATAGAATGGAAGTGTGTGAAATCATAGAATGGAGGTGTGTGAAGTCAAAGACTGGAGGTGTGTGAAGTCAGAATGGAGGTGTGTGAAGTCAAAATGGAGGTGTGTGAAGTCATAGAATGGAAGTGTGTGAAGTCACAGAATGGAGGTCTGTGAACTCAGAATGGGGGTTTGTGAAGTCATAGAATGGAGGTGTGTGAACTCAGAATGGAGTTGTGGGAAGTCATAGATGGAGGTGTGTGAAGTCATAGTATGGAGGTGTGTGAAATCACAGAATGGAGTTTTGTGAAGTCACAGAATGGAGTTGTGTGAAGTCAGTACGGAGGTGTGTGAAGTCATAGAATGGAGGTGTGTGAAGGCAGAATGGAGGTGTGTGAACTCATAGAATGGAGGTGTGTGAAGTCACAATGGAGGTGTGTGAAGTCATAGAATTTAGGTGTGTGAAGTCACAAAATGGAGGTGTGTGTAGTCATAGAATGGAGGTGTGTGAAGTCATAGAATGGAGGTGTGTGAAGTCAGAATGAAGGTGTGTGAAGTCACAGAATTGAGGTGTGTGAAGTCAAAGAATGGAGGTGTGTATAGTCAGAAGGAAGGTGTGTGAAATCACAGAATGGAGGTGTGTGAAGTCACAGAATGGATGTTTGTGAAGTAAGAATGAAGGTGTTTGAAGTCATAGAGTGGAGGTGTGTGAAGTCACAGAATGGAGGTATGTGAAGTCATAGAATGGAGGTGTGTGAAGTCACAAAATGGAGGTGTGTGAAGTCATAGAATGGAGGTGTGTGAAGTCATAAAATGGAGGTGTGTGAACTCATAGAATGGAGGTGTGTGAACTCAAAATGGAGTTGTGTGAAGTCATAGAATGGTGGTTTTTGATGTCAACGAATGGAGGTGTGTGAAGTCATAGAATGGTGGTTTTTGATGTCAACGAATGGAGGTGTGTGAAGTCATAGAATGGAGGTGTGTGAAGTCATAGAATGGAGGTGTGTGAAATCACAGAATGGAGGTGTGTCAACTCAGAAATGAGGTGTGTGAAGTCATAGAATGGAGGTGTGTGAAGTCATAGAATGGAAGTATTTGAAATCATAGAATGGAGGTGTGGGAAGTCACAGAATTGAGGTGTGTGAAGTCAGAATGGAGGTGTGTGAAGTCAGAATGGAGGTGATAGAAGTCATACACTGGAGATGTGTGAAGTCAGAATGGAGGTGTGTGAAGTCACAGAATTGAGGTGCGTGAACACAGAATGGAGGTTTGTGAAGTCACAGAATGGAGGTGTTTGAAGTCATAGAATGGAGGTGTGTGAAGTCAAAGAATGGAGGTGTGTGTAGTTATAGAATGGAGGTGTGTGAAGTCATAGAATGGAAGTGTGTGAAGTCATAGAATGGAGGTGATTGAAGTCAGAGAATAGAGGTGTGTGAAGTCATAATGGAGGTGTGAAGTCGCAGAATGTAGGTGGGTGAAGTCATAGAAAGAAGGTGTGGGAAGTCATAGAATGGAGGTCTGTGAAGTCATACAATGGAGGTGTGTGAGTCAGAATGGAGGTGTGTGAAGTCATAGAATGGACATGTGTGAACTCATAGAATGGAGGTGTGTGATGTCACAATGGAAGTGTGTGAAGTCATAGAATGGAGGTGTGTGAAGTCATACAATGGAGGTGTGTTAAGTCAGAATGGAGGTGTGTGAAGTCACAGAATGGAGGTGTGAGAACTAAAAATGGAGGTGTGTGAAGTCATAGATGGAGGTGTGTGAAGTCATAGTATGGAGGTGTGTGAAATCATAGAATGGAGTTTTGTGGAGTCACAGAATGGAGCTGTGTGAAGTCAGATTGGAGGTGTGTGAAATCACAGAATGGAGGTGTGTCAACTCAGAAATGAGGTGTGTGAAGTCATAGAATGGAGGTGTGTGAAGTCATACAATGGAGGTGTGTTAAGTCAGAATGGAGGTGTGTGAAGTCACAGAATGGAGGTGTGAGAACTAAAAATGGAGGTGTGTGAAGTCATAGATGGAGGTGTGTGAAGTCATAGTATGGAGGTGTGTGAAATCATAGAATGGAGTTTTGTGGAGTCACAGAATGGAGCTGTGTGAAGTCAGAATGGAGCTGTGTGAAGTCAAAGAATGGAGGTATGTGAATTCACAATGGAGGTGTGTGAAGTCATAGAATGGAGGTGTGTGAAGTCATAGAATGGAAGTGTGTGAAGTCACAAAATGGAGGTGTGTGAAGTCATAGAATGGAGGTGTGCGAAGTCATAGAATGGAGGTGTGTGAAGTCACAATGGAGGTGTGTGAAGTCATAGAATTTAGGTGTGTGAAGTCATAAAATTGAGGTCTGTGAAGGCATCGAATGGAGGTGTGTGAAATCACAGAATGGAGGGGTGTGAAGTCAGAATGGACGTGTGTGAAGTCACAGAATTCAGGTGTGTGAAGTCACAGAATGGAGGTGTGTGAAGTCAAAATAAAGGTGTGTGAAGTCACAGAATGGAGGTGTGTGAAGTCACAGAATGGATGTTTGTGAAGTAAGAATGAAGGTGTTTGAAGTCATAGAGTGGAGGTGTGTGAAGTCACAGAATGGAGGTGTGTGAAGTCATAGAATGGAGGTGTGTGAAGTCATAGAATTGAGGTGTGTGAAGTCATAGAATGGAGGTGTGTGAAGTCATAAAATGGAGGTTTGTGAACTCATAGAATGGAGGTGTGTGAAGTCAAAATGGAGTTATGTGAAGTCATAGAATTGTGGTTTTTGATGTCAACGAAAGGAGGTGTGTGAAGTCATAGAATGGAGGTGTGTGAAGTCAGATTGGAGGTGTGTGAAATCGCAGAATGGAGGTGTGTCAACTCAGAAATGAGGTGTGTGAAGTCATAGAATGGAGGTATGTGAAGTCATAGAATGGAAGTGTGTGAAATCATAGAATGGAGGTGTGTGAAGTCACAGAATTGAGGTGTGTGAAGTCAGAATGGAGATGTGTGAAGTCAGAATGGAGGTGAGTGAAGTCATAGAATGGAGGTGTGTGAAGTCATAGAATGGAGGTCTGTGAACTCAGAATGGAGGTTTGTGAAGTCATAGAATGGAGGTGTGTGAAGTCATAGAATGGAGGTGTGTGAAGTCACAGAATGGAGGTGTGTGACGTCATAGAAAGGAGGTTTGTGAAATCACAGAATGGAGGTGTGTGAATTCATAGAATGGAGGTGTGTGAAGTCATAGGATCGAGGTGTGTGAAGTCACAGAATGGCGGTGTGTGAAGTCACAGAATGGAAGCGTGTGAAGTCACAGAATGGAGGTGTGTGAACTCAGAATGTAGGTGTGTGAAGCCACAGAATGGAGGTGTGTGAAGTCATAGAATGGAAGTGTGTGAAGTCATAGAAAGGAGGTGTGTGAATTCAGAATGGAGGTGTGTGAAGTCACAGAATGGAGGTTTGTGAAGTCATAGAATGGAGGTATGTGAAGTCAAATTGGAGGTGTGTGAACTCATAGAATGGAGGTGTGTGAACTCATAGAATGGAGGTGTGTGAATTCATGGAATGGAGGTGTGTGAAGTCAAAGAATGGAGGTGTGTGAAGTGAAACAATAGAGGTGTGTGAAGTCACAGAATGGAGGTGTGTGAAGTCACAGAATGGAGGTGTGTGAAGTCAAAAAGTTGGTGTGTGAAGTCACAGAATGGAGGTGTGAGAACTCATAGAATGGAGGTGTGTGAAATCATAGAATGGAGGTGTGTGAAGTCACAGAATTGAAGTGTGTGAAGTCACAGAATGGAGGTTTGTGAAGACAGAATGGAGGTGTGTGAAGTCACAGATTGGAGGTGTGTGAAGTCACAGAATGGATGTTTGTGAAGTCAGAATGAAGGTGTGTGAAGTCACAGAATTGAGGTGTGTGAAGTCAAAGAATGGAGGTGTGTATAGTCAGAAGGAAGGTGTGTGAAATCACAGAATGGAGGTGTGTGAAGTCACAGAATGGATGTTTGTGAAGTAAGAATGAAGGTGTTTGAAGTCATAGAGTGGAGGTGTGTGAAGTCACAGAATGGAGGTATGTGAAGTCATAGAATGGAGGTGTGTGAAGTCACAAAATGGAGGTGTGTGAAGTCATAGAATGGAGGTGTGTGAAGTCATAAAATGGAGGTGTGTGAACTCATAGAATGGAGGTGTGTGAACTCAAAATGGAGTTGTGTGAAGTCATAGAATGGTGGTTTTTGATGTCAACGAATGGAGGTGTGTGAAGTCATAGAATGGTGGTTTTTGATGTCAACGAATGGAGGTGTGTGAAGTCATAGAATGGAGGTGTGTGAAGTCATAGAATGGAGGTGTGTGAAATCACAGAATGGAGGTGTGTCAACCCAGAAATGAGGTGTGTGAAGTCATAGAATGGAGGTGTGTGAAGTCATAGAATGGAAGTATTTGAAATCATAGAATGGAGGTGTGGGAAGTCACAGAATTGAGGTGTGTGAAGTCAGAATGGAGGTGTGTGAAGTCAGAATGGAGGTGATAGAAGTCATACACTGGAGATGTGTGAAGTCAGAATGGAGGTGTGTGAAGTCACAGAATTGAGGTACGTGAACACAGAATGGAGGTTTGTGAAGTCACAGAATGGAGGTGTTTGAAGTCATAGAATGGAGGTGTGTGAAGTCAAAGAATGGAGGTGTGTGTAGTTATAGAATGGAGGTGTGTGAAGTCATAGAATGGAAGTGTGTGAAGTCATAGAATGGAGGTGATTGAAGTCAGAGAATAGAGGTGTGTGAAGTCATAATGGAGGTGTGAAGTCGCAGAATGTAGGTGGGTGAAGTCATAGAAAGAAGGTGTGGGAAGTCATAGAATGGAGGTCTGTGAAGTCATACAATGGAGGTGTGTGAGTCAGAATGGAGGTGTGTGAAGTCATAGAATGGACATGTGTGAACTCATAGAATGGAGGTGTGTGATGTCACAATGGAAGTGTGTGAAGTCATAGAATGGAGGTGTGTGAAGTCATACAATGGAGGTGTGTTAAGTCAGAATGGAGGTGTGTGAAGTCACAGAATGGAGGTGTGAGAACTAAAAATGGAGGTGTGTGAAGTCATAGATGGAGGTGTGTGAAGTCATAGTATGGAGGTGTGTGAAATCATAGAATGGAGTTTTGTGGAGTCACAGAATGGAGCTGTGTGAAGTCAGATTGGAGGTGTGTGAAATCACAGAATGGAGGTGTGTCAACTCAGAAATGAGGTGTGTGAAGTCATAGAATGGAGGTGTGTGAAGTCATACAATGGAGGTGTGTTAAGTCAGAATGGAGGTGTGTGAAGTCACAGAATGGAGGTGTGAGAACTAAAAATGGAGGTGTGTGAAGTCATAGATGGAGGTGTGTGAAGTCATAGTATGGAGGTGTGTGAAATCATAGAATGGAGTTTTGTGGAGTCACAGAATGGAGCTGTGTGAAGTCAGAATGGAGCTGTGTGAAGTCAAAGAATGGAGGTATGTGAATTCACAATGGAGGTGTGTGAAGTCATAGAATGGAGGTGTGTGAAGTCATAGAATGGAAGTGTGTGAAGTCACAAAATGGAGGTGTGTGAAGTCATAGAATGGAGGTGTGCGAAGTCATAGAATGGAGGTGTGTGAAGTCACAATGGAGGTGTGTGAAGTCATAGAATTTAGGTGTGTGAAGTCATAAAATTGAGGTGTGTGAAGGCATCGAATGGAGGTGTGTGAAATCACAGAATGGAGGGGTGTGAAGTCAGAATGGACGTGTGTGAAGTCACAGAATTCAGGTGTGTGAAGTCACAGAATGGAGGTGTGTGAAGTCAAAATAAAGGTGTGTGAAGTCACAGAATGGAGGTGTGTGAAGTCACAGAATGGATGTTTGTGAAGTAAGAATGAAGGTGTTTGAAGTCATAGAGTGGAGGTGTGTGAAGTCACAGAATGGAGGTGTGTGAAGTCATAGAATGGAGGTGTGTGAAGTCATAGAATTGAGGTGTGTGAAGTCATAGAATGGAGGTGTGTGAAGTCATAAAATGGAGGTTTGTGAACTCATAGAATGGAGGTGTGTGAAGTCAAAATGGAGTTATGTGAAGTCATAGAATTGTGGTTTTTGATGTCAACGAAAGGAGGTGTGTGAAGTCATAGAATGGAGGTGTGTGAAGTCAGATTGGAGGTGTGTGAAATCGCAGAATGGAGGTGTGTCAACTCAGAAATGAGGTGTGTGAAGTCATAGAATGGAGGTATGTGAAGTCATAGAATGGAAGTGTGTGAAATCATAGAATGGAGGTGTGTGAAGTCACAGAATTGAGGTGTGTGAAGTCAGAATGGAGATGTGTGAAGTCAGAATGGAGGTGAGTGAAGTCATAGAATGGAGGTGTGTGAAGTCATAGAATGGAGGTCTGTGAACTCAGAATGTAGGTTTGTGAAGTCATAGAATGGAGGTGTGTGAAGTCATAGAATGGAGGTGTGTGAAGTCACAGAATGGAGGTGTGTGACGTCATAGAAAGGAGGTTTGTGAAATCACAGAATGGAGGTGTGTGAATTCATAGAATGGAGGTGTGTGAAGTCATAGGATCGAGGTGTGTGAAGTCACAGAATGGCGGTGTGTGAAGTCACAGAATGGAAGCGTGTGAAGTCACAGAATGGAGGTGTGTGAACTCAGAATGTAGGTGTGTGAAGCCACAGAATGGAGGTGTGTGAAGTCATAGAATGGAAGTGTGTGAAGTCATAGAAAGGAGGTGTGTGAATTCAGAATGGAGGTGTGTGAAGTCACAGAATGGAGGTTTGTGAAGTCATAGAATGGAGGTGTGTGAAGTCAGAGAATGGATGTTTCTGAAGTAAGAATGAAGGTGTGTGAAATGAAAGAATGGAGGTGTGAGAAGTCATAGAAGGGAGGTGTGTGAAGTCAGAACGGAGGTGTGTCAAGTCACAGAATTGAGGAGTGTGAAGCCACAGAATGGAGGTATGTGAAGTCCTAGAATGGAAGTGTGTGAAGTCATCGAATGGAGGTGTGTGAAGGAAGAATGGAGATGTGTGATGTCACAGAATGGAGGTGTGTGAACTCAGAATGGAGGTGTGTGAAGTCACAGAATGGAGGTTTGTGAAGTCATAGAATGGAGGTGTGTGAAGTCATACAACGGAGGTGTGTGAAGGGAGAATGGAGGTGTGTGAAGTCACAGAATGGAGGTGTGTGAATTCAGAATGGAGGTGTGTGAAGTCATAGATGGAGGTGTGTGAAGTCATAGTATGGAGGTGTGTCAAATCATAGAATGGAGTTTTGTGAAGTCACAGAATGGAGCTGTGTGAAGTCAAAATGGAGGTGTGTGAAGTCATAGAATGGAGGTGTGTGAAGTCAGAATGCAGGTGTGTGAAATCATAGAATTGAGGTGTGTGAAGTCACAATGGAGTTGTGTGAAGTCATAGAGTGGAGGTGTGTGAAGTCACCGAATGGAGGTGTATGAATTCACAGAATGTTGGTGTGTGAAATCATAGAATGGAGGTGTGTGAAGTCACAGAATGAAGGTGTGTGAAGTCACAGAATGGAGGTGTGTGAACTCAGGATGGAGATGGGTGAAGTCACAGAATGGACGTGTGTGAAGTCATAGAATGCAGGTGTGTGAAGTCACAGAATTGAGGTGTGTGAATTCATAGAATGGAGGTGTGTGAAATCATAAAATGTAAGTGTTTGAAGTCACAGAATGGAGGTGTGTGAAGTCAGAATGGAGGTGTGTGAAGTCACAGAATTGAGGTGTGTGAATTCACAGGATAGAGGTGTGAGAAGTCAGAATGCAAGTGTGAAGTCACAGAAGGGAGGTGTGTGAAGTCACAGAATGGATGTTTGTGAAGTAAGAATGAAGGTGTTTGAAGTCATAGAATGGAGGTGTGTGACATCACAGAATGGAGGTGTGTGAAGTTATAGAATGTAGGTGTGTGAAATTATAGAATTGAGGTGTGTGAAGTCATACAGTGAAGGTGTGTGAAGTCAGAATGGAGGTGTGTGAAGTCACAGAGTGGAGGTGTGTGAACTCAGAATGGAGGTGTGTGAAGTCATAGATGGAGGTGTGTGAAGTCACAATGGAGGTGTGTGAAATCTTAGAATGGAGGTGTGTGAAGTCAAAAAATGGAGGTGTGTGAAGTCATAGAATGGAGGTGTGTGAAGTCATAGAATGGATTTTTGTGAAATAAGAATGAAGGTGTGTGAAGTCATAGAATGGAGGTGTGTGACGTCACAGAATGGAGTTGTGTGAAGTCATAGAATGGAGCTGTGTGAAGTCAGAATGGGAGGTGTGTGAAGTCACAGAATGGAGGTGTGTCAACTCAGAATGGAGGTGCGTGAAGTCACAGAATGGAGTTGTGTGAAGTCATAGAATGGAGGTGTGTGAAGTTATAGAATGGAGGTGTTTGAAGTCAGAATGGAGGTTGTGAAGTCACAGAATTGAGGTGTGTGAAGTCAGAATGGAGGTGAGTGAAGTCATAGAATGGAGGTGTGTGAAGTCATAGAATGGAGGTCTGTGAACTCAGAATGGAGGTGTGTGAAGTCACAGAATGGAGGTGTGTGAAGTCATAGAATGGAGGTGTGTGAAGTCACAGAATGGAGGTGTGTGAAGTCATAGAATGGAGGTGTGTGAATTCATAGAATGGAGGTGTGTGAAGTCACAGAATGGAGGTGTGTGAATTCATAGAATGGAGGTGTGTGAAATCATAGAATGAAAGTGTGTGAAGTCAGAATGCCGGTGTGTGAAGTCAGAATGGAGGTGTGTGAAGTCAGAATGGAGGTGTGTGAAGTCACAGAATGGAGGTGTGTGAAATCATAGAATGAAAGTGTGTGAAGTCAGAATGGAGGTGTGTCACGTCACAGAATTGAGGTCTGTGAAGTCAGAGAATGGAAGTGTGTGAAGTCAGAATGAAGGTGTTTGAAGTCATAGAATGGAGGTGTGTGAAGTCACAGAAAGGAGGTGTGTGAAGTCATAGAATGGAGGTTTGTCGTCATAGAATTGAGGTGTGTGAAGTCATAGAATGGAGGTGTGTGAAGTCATAGAATGGAGGTGTGTGAAGTGAGAATGGAGGTGTGTGAAGTCATAGACTGAGGTGGGTGAAGTCATAGAAAGGAGGTGTGGGAAGTCATAGAATGGAGGAGTGTGAAGTCATAGAGTGGAGGTGAGTGAAGTCACAGATTCGAGGTCTGTGATGTCATAGAATGGAGGTGTGTGAAGTCAGAATGGAGGTGTGTGCAATCATAGAATGGAGATGTGTGAACTCATAGAATGGAGTTGTGTGACGTCACAATGGAAAAGTGTGAAGTCATAGAATGGAGGTGTTACAAGTCACAAAATGGAGGTGTGTGAAGTCATAAAATGAAAGTGTGTGAAGTCAGAATGGAGGTGTGTGAAGTCACAGAATGGAGGTGTGTGAACTCAGAATGGAGGTGTGTAAAGTCATAGATGGAGGTGTGTGAAGTCAGAGTATGGAGGTGTGTGAAATCACAGAATGGAGTTTTGTGAAGTCACAGAATGAATCTGTGTGAAGTCAGAACGGAGGTGTGTGAAGTCATAGAATGCAGGTGTGTGAAATCAGAATGGAGGTGTGTGAACTCAAAAATGGAGGTGTGTGAAGTCACAATGGACGTGTGTGAAGTCATAGAATTTAGGTGTGTGAAGTCACAAAAGGGAGGTGTGTGAAGTCATAGAATGGAGGTGAGTGAAGTCATAGAATGGAGGTGTGTGAAGTCAGAATGGAGGTGTGTGAAGTCATAGACGGAGGTGTGTGAAGACATAGTATGGAAGTGGGTGGAATCATAGAATGGAGTTTTGTGAAGTCACAGAATGGAGCTGTGTGAAGTCAGAATGGAGGTGTGTGAACTCATAGAATGGAGGTGTGTGAAGACATAGTATGGAGGTGGGTGGAATCATAGAATGGAGTTTTGTGAAGTCACAGAATGGAGCTGTGTGAAGTCAGAATGGAGGTGTGTGAACTCATAGAATGGAGGTGTGTGAAGTCACAATGGAGGTGTGTGAAATCTTAGAATGGAGGTGTGTGAAGACAAAAAATGGAGGTGTGTGAAGTCATAGAATAGAGGTGTATGAAGTCATAAAATGGATTTTTGTGAAATAAGTATGAAGGTGTGTGAAGTCACAGAATGGAGGTGTGTGACGTCACAGAATGGAGTTGTGTGAAGTCATAGAATGGAGCTGTGTGAAGTGAGAATGGAGGTGTGTGAAGTCACAGAATGGAGGTGTGTCAAATCAGAATGGAGGTGTGGGAAGTCACAGAATGGAGGTGTGTGAAGACATAGAATGGAGGTGTGTGAAGTCATAGAATGGAGGTGTGTGAAGTCACAGAATGGGGGTGTGTGAAGTCACACAATGGAGGTGTATGAAGTCTCGAATGGAGGTGTGCGGTCATAGAAGGAGGTGGGTGAAGTCATAGAAAGAGTTGAGAGAAGTCATAGAATGGAGGAGTGTGAAGTCATACAGTGGAGGTGACTGAAGACACAGATTCGAGGTTTGTGAAATCATAGAATGGAGGTGTGTAAAGTCAGAATTGAGGTGTGTGAAGTCATAGAATGGAGATTTGTGAATTCATAGAATGGAGGTGTGTGACGTCAAATTGAAGTGTGTGAAGTCATAGAATGGAGGTGTGTGAAGTCACAGAATGGAGGTGTGTGAAGTCATACAATGGAGGTGAGTGAAATCAGAATGGAGGTGTGTAAAGTCACAGAATGGAGGTGTGTGAACTCAAAATGGAGGTGTGTGAAGTCATAGATGGAGGTGTGTGAAGTCATAGTATGGAGGTGTGTGAATTCATAGAATGGAGGTGTGTGAAGTCATAGAATGGAGGTGTGTGAATTCATAGAATTGAGGTGTGTGAAGTCACAGAATGGAGGTGTGTGAATTCATAGAATGGAGCTGTGTGAAGTCAGAATGGAGGTGTGTGAAGTCAGAATGGAGGTGTGTGAAGTCAGAATGGAGGTGTGTGAAGTCACAGAATGGAGGTGTGTGAAGTCATAGAATGGAGGTGTGTGAAATCATAGAATGAAAGTGTGTGAAGTCAGAATGGAGGTGTGTCACGTCACAGAATTGAGGTCTGTGAAGTCAGAGAATGGAGGTGTGTGAAGTCAGAATGAAGGTGTTTGAAGTCATAGAATGGAGGTGTGTGAAGTCACAGAATGGAGGTGTGTGAAGTCATAGAATGAAGGTTTGTCAAGTCATAGAATTGAGGTGTGTGAAGTCATAGAATGGAGGTGTGTGAAGTCACAGAATGGAGGTCTGTGAAGTGAGAATGGAGGTGTGTGAAGTCATACACTGAGGTGGGTGAAGTCATAGAAAGGAGGTGTGGGAAGTCATAGAATGGAGGAGTGTGAAGTCATAGAGTGGAGGTGAGTGAAGTCACAGATTCGAGGTCTGTGGTGTCATAGAATGGAGGTGTGTGAAGTCAGAATGGAGGTGTGTGAAATCATAGAATGGAGATGTGTGAACTCATAGAATGGAGTTGTGTGAACTCAAAAATGGAGGTGTGTGAAGTCACAATGGAGGTGTGTGAAGTCATAGAATTTACGTGTGTGAAGTCACAAAATGGAGGTGTGTGAAGTCATAGAATGGAGGTGAGTGAAGTCATAGAATGGAGGTGTGTGAAGTCAGAATGGAGGTGTGTGAAGTCATAGATGGAGGTGTGTGAAGACATAGTATGGAGGTGGGTGGAATCATAGAATGGAGTTTTGTGAAGTCACAGAATGGAGCTGTGTGAAGTCAGAATGGAGGTGTGTGAACTCATAGAATGGAGGTGTGTGAAGTCACAATGGAGGTGTGTGAAATCTTAGAATGGAGGTGTGTGAAGACAAAAAATGGAGGTGTGTGAAGTCATAGAATAGAGGTGTATGAAGTCATAAAATGGATTTTTGTGAAACAAGTATGAAGGTGTGTGAAGTCACAGAATGGAGGTGTGTGACGTCACAGAATGGAGTTGTGTGAAGTCATAGAATGGAGCTGTGTGAAGTGAGAATGGAGGTGTGTGAAGTCACAGAATGGAGGTGTGGCAAATCAGAATGGAGGTGTGTGAAGTCACAGAATGGAGGTGTGTGAAGACATAGAATGGAGGTGTGTGAAGTCATAGAATGGAGGTGTGTGAAGTCACAGAATGGGGGTGTGTGAAGTCACACAATGGAGGTGTGTGAAGTCTCGAATGGAGGTGTGCGGTCATAGAAGGAGGTGGGTGAAGTCATAGAAAGAGGTGAGAGAAGTCATAGAATGGAGGAGTGTGAAGTCATACAGTGGAGGTGACCGAAGACACAGATTCGAGGTTTGTGAAATCATAGAATGGAGGTGTGTAAAGTCAGAATTGAGGTGTGTGAAGTCATAGAATGGAGATTTGTGAATTCATAGAATGGAGGTGTGTGACGTCAAATTGAAGTGTGTGAAGTCATAGAATGGAGGTGTGTGAAGTCACAGAATGGAGGTGTGTGAAGTCATACAATGGAGGTGAGTGAAATCAGAATGGAGGTGTGTGAAGTCACAGAATGGAGGTGTGTGAACTCAAAATGGCGGTGTGTGAAGTCATAGATGGAGGTGTGTGAAGTCATAGTATGGAGGTGTGTGAATTCATAGAATGGAGGTTTGTGAAGTCATAGAATGGAGGTGTGTGAATTCATAGAATTGAGATGTGTGAAGTCACAGAATGGAGGTGTGTGAATTCATAGAATGGAGCTGTGTGAAGTCAGAATGGAGGTGTGTGAAGTCAGAATGGAGGTGTGTGAAGTCAGAATGGAGGTGTGTGAAGTCACAGAATGGAGGTATGTGAAGTCATAGAATGGAGGTGTGTGAAATCATAGAATGAAAGTGTGTGAAGTCAGAATGGAGGTGTGTCACGTCACAGAATTGAGGTCTGTGAAGTCAGAGAATGGAGGTAAGTGAAGTCAGAATGAAGGTGTTTGAAGTCATAGAATGGAGGTGTGTGAAGTCACAGAATGGAGGTGTGTGAAGTCATAGAATGGAGGTTTGTCAACTCATAGAATTGAGGTGTGTGAAGTCATAGAATGGAGGTGTGTGAAGTCACAGAATGGAGGTCTGTGAAGTGAGAATGGAGGTGTGTGAAGTCATACACTGAGGTGGGTGAAGTCATAGAAAGGAGGTGTGGGAAGTCATAGAATGGAGGAGTGTGAAGTCAGAATGGAGGTGTGTGAAGTCACAGAATTGAGGTGTGTGAAGTCACAGAATGGCGTTGTGTGAAGTCAGAATGAAGGTTTGTGAAATCACAGAATGGAGGTGTGTGAAGTCACAGAATGGATGTTTGTGAAGTAAGAATGAAGGTGTTTGAAGTCATAGAGTGGAGGTGTGTGAAGTCACAGAATGGAGATGTGTGAAGTCATAGAATGGAGGTGTGTGAAGTCATAGAATTGAGGTGTTTGAAGTCATAGAATGGAGGTGTGTGAAGTCATAAAATGGAGGTGTGTGAAGTCATAGAATGGAGGTGTGTGAAGTTAAAATGGAGTTGTGTGAAGTCATAGAATGGTGGTTTTTGATGTCAACGAATGGAGGTGTGTGAAGTCACAGAATGGAGGTTTGTGAACTCAGAATGGAGGTGTGTGAAGTCACATAATGGAGGTTTGTGAAGTCATAGAATGGAGGTGTGTGAAGTCAGAGAATGGATGTTTCTGAAGTAAGAATGAAGGTGTGTGAAGTCATAGAATGGAGGTGTGTGAAGTCACAGAATGGAGGTGTGTGAAGTCACAGAATGGAAGTGTGTGAAGTCAAGACGTAGGTGTGTGAAGTCACAGAATGGAGGTGTGTGAAGTCACAGAATGGAGGTGTGTGAAGTCAAAAAGGTGGTGTGTGAAGTCACAGAATGGAGGTGTGAGAAGTCATAGAATGGAGGTGTGTGAAATCATAGAATGGAGGTATGTGAAGTCAGAATGGAGGTGTGTGAAGTCACAGAAGGAGGTGTGTGAAGTCACAGAATGGATGTTTGTGAAGTCAGAATGAAGGTGTGTGAAGTCATAGAGTGGAGGTGTGTGAAGTCACAGAATGGAGGTGTGTGAAGTCATAGAATGGAGGTGTGTGAAGTCATAGAATGGAGGTGTGTGAAGTCATAGAATGGAGGTGTGTGAAGTCATAAAATGGAGGTGTGTGAACTCATAGAATGGAGGTGTGTGAAGTCAAAATGGAGTTGTGTGAAGTCATAGAATGGTGTTTTTTGATGTCAACGAATGGAGGTTTGTGAAGTTAGAATGGAGGTGTGTGAAGTCAGAATGGAGGTGAGTGAAGTCATAGAATGGAGGTGTGTGAAGTCATAGAATGGAGGTCTGTGAACTCAGAATGGAGGTTTGTGAAGTCATAGAATGGAGGTGTGTGAAGTCACAGAATGGAGGTGTGTGAAGTCATAGAATGGAGGTGTGTGAAGTCAGATTGGAGGTGTGTGAAATCTCAGAATGGAGGTGTGTCAACTCAGAAATGAGTTGTGTGAAGTCATAGAATGGAGGTTTGTGAAGTCATAGAATGGAAGTGTGTGAAACCATAGAATGGAGGTGTGTGAAGTCAAAGAATGGAGGTGTGTGAAGTCAGAATGGAGGTGTGTGAAGTCAAAATGGAGGTGTGTGAAATCATAGAATGGAAGTGTGTGAAGTCATAGAATGGAGGTCTGTGAACTCAGAATGGGGGTTTGTGAAGTCATAGAATGGAGGTGTGTGAAGTCACAATGGAGGTGTGTGAAGTCATAGAATGGAGGTGTGTGAAGTCAGAATGGAGGTATGTGAAATCATAGAATCAAGGTGTGTGAAGTCACAGAATGGAGGTGTGTGAAGTCATAGAATGGAGGTGCGTGAAGTCACAGAATGGAGGTGTGTGAAGTCATAGAATGGAGGTGTGTGAAGTCAAAGAATGGAGGTGTGTGAAGTCAAAGAATGGAGGTGTGTGAAGTCAGAATGGAGGTGTGTAAAGTCACAAAATGGAGGTGTGTGTAGTCATAAAATGGAGGTGTGTGAAGTCACAAAATGGAGGTGTGTGTAGTCATAAAATGGAGATTTGTGAATTCATAGAATGGAGGTGTGTGACGTCAAATTGAAGTGTGTGAAGTCATAGAATGGAGGTGTGTGAAGTCACAGAATGGAGGTGTGTGAAGTCATACAATGGAGGTGAGTGAAGTCAGAATGGAGGTGTGTGAAGTCACAGAATGGAGGTGTGTGAACTCAGAATAGAGGTGTGTGAAGTCATAGATGGAGGTGTGTGAAGTCATAGTATGGAAGTGTGTGAAACCATAGAATGGAGTTTTGTGAAGACACACAATGGAGCTGTGTGAAGTCAGAATGGAGGTGTGTGAAGTTATAGAATGGAGGTGTGTGAAGTCAGAATGGAGGTATGTGAAATCATAGAATCAAGGTGTGTGAAGTCACAGAATGGAGATGTGTGAAGTCATATAATGGAGGTGCGTGAAGTCACAGAATGGAGGTGTGTGAAGTCATAGAATGGAGGTGTGTGAAGTCACAGAATGGAGGTGTGTGAATTCATAGAATGGAGGTGTGTGAAGTCATAGAATCGAGGTGTGTGAAGTCATAGAATGGAGGTGTGTGAATTCATAGAATGGAGGTGTGTGAAGTCACAGAATGGAGGTTTGTGTACTCAAAATGGAGGTGTTTGAAGTCAAAGAATGGAGGTGTGTGAAGTCATAGAATGGAAGTGTGTGAAGTGATAGAATGGAGGTGTGTGAACCCAGAATGCAGGTTTGTGAAGTCACAGAATGGAGGTTTGTGAAGTCATACAATGGAGGTGTGTGAAATCATAGAATGGATGTTTCTAAAGTAAGAATGAAGGTGTGTGAAGTCATAGAATGGAGGTGTGTGAAGTCAAAATAGAGGTGTGTGAACTCATAGAATGGAGGTGTGTGAACTCATAGAATGGAGGTGTGTGAAGTCATGGAATGGAGGTGTGTGAAGTCCAAGAATGGAGGTGTGTGAAGTCAAAGAATGGAGGTGTGTGAACTCACAATATGGAGGTTGCCGGGGCCAACCGGCGGCAAACCAGGGTTCGCAGATTGGGGTTCCTGAAATCGGGGGCAAGGACTAGCAAGAAATAGAACAGAGACAGACACAGCGGGTCCGGGATATCCGCAGTCCAGGTAAAGACTGCCGAGACTGCCGGTTTATTTTCCACTCCCCCTTCTTCCCTCCTCCTGACCCAGGGAACCTCCAGGTGTTACATTCATATGGTAATTCTCAGGTCATTTGCATAGAATAGGGCCAGAAACAATAAGACAATAAAGCCATCGTCTGATGCAAGCCAAGGTACAGTTTGATTCCCCTCTAGCTCACAACAGGAGGTGTGTGAAGTCACAGAATTGAAGTGTGTGAAGTCAAAATGGAGGTGTGTGAAGTAACAGAATGGAGGTCAGTGAAGACACAGAATAGAGGTGTGTGAAGTCAGAATGGAGGTGTGTGAAGTCAGAATGGAGGTGTGTGAAATCATAGAATGGAGGTGTGTGAAGTCATAGAATGGAGGTGTGTGAAGTCATAGAATGGAGGTGTGTGAAGTCATAGAATGGAGGTGTGTGAAGTCATAGAATGGAGGTGTGTGAAGTCATAGAATGGAGGTGTGTGAAGTCATAGAATGGAGGACTGTGAACTCAGAATGGAGGTTTGTGAAGTCATAGAATGGAGGTGTGTGAATTCACAATGGAGGTGTGTGAAGTCATAGAATGGAGGTGTGTGAAGTCATAAAATGGAGGTGTGTCAATTCATAGAATGGAGGTGTGTGAAGTCACAATGGAGTTGTGTGAAGTCATAGAATGGTTGTTTTTGATGTCAACGAATGGAGGTGTGTGAAGTCATAGAATGGAGGTGTGTGAAGTCAGATTGGAGTTGTGTGAAATCACAGAATGGAGGTGTGTCAACTCAGAAATGAGGTGTGTGAAGTCATAGAATGGAGGTGTGTGAAGACATAGAATGGACCTGTGTGAAATCATAGAATGGAGGTGTGTGAAGTCAAAGAATTGAGGTGTGTGAAGTCAGAATGGAGGTGTGTGAAGTCAGAATGGAGGTGTGTGAAGTCATAGAATGGAAGTGTGTGAAGTCATAGAATGGAGGTCTGTGAACTCAGAATGGGTGTTTGTGAAGTCATAGAATGGAGGTGTGTGAACTCAGAATGGAGGTGTGTGAAGTCACAGAATGGAGGTGTGTGAAGTCATAGAATGGAGGTGTGTGAAATCACAGAATGGAGGTGTGTGAATTCATAGAATATAGGTGTGTGAAGTCATAGGATCGAGGTGTGTGAAGTCACAGAATGGAGGTGTGTGAAGTCACAGAATGGAGGTGTGTGAAGTCACAGAATGGAGGTGTGTGAACTCAGAATGGAGGTGTGTGAAGCCACAGAATGGAGGTGTGTGAAGTCCTAGAATGGAAGTGTGTGAAGTCATAGAATGGAGGTGTGTGAAGGAAGAATGGAGGTGTGTGAAGTCACAGAATGGAGGAGTGTGAACTCAGAATGGAGGTGTGTGAAGTCAGAGAATGGAGGTTTGTGAAGTCATAGAATGGAGGTGTGTGAAGTCAGAGAATGGATGTTTCTGAAGTAAAAATGAAGGTGTGTGAAGTCATAGAATGGCGGTGTGTGAAGTCAAATTGGAGGTGTGTGAACTCATAGAATGGAGGTGTGTGAACTCATAGAATGGAGGTGTGTGAAGTCATGGAATGGAGGTGTGTGAAGTCAAAGAATGGAGGTGTGTGAAATGAATCAATAGAGGTGTGTGAAGTCACAGAATGGAGGTGTGTGAAGTCACAGAATGGAAGTGTGTAAAGTCAAAACGGAGGTGTGTGAAGTCACAGAATGTAGGTGTGTGAAGTCACAGAATGGAGGTGTGTGAGGTCAAAAAGGTGGTGTGTGAAGTCACAGAATGGAGGTGTGTGAAGTCATAGAATGGAGGTGTGTGAAGTCACAGAATGGAGGTGTGAGAAGTCAGAATGATGGTGTGTGAAGTCACAGAATGGAGGTGTGTGAAGTCACAGAATGGATGTTTGTGAAGTAAGAATGAAGGTGTTTGAAGTCATAGAGTGGAGGTGTGTGAAGTCACAGAATGGAGGTGTGTGAAGTCATAGAATGGAGGTGTGTGAAGTCATAGAATGGAGGTGTGTGAAGTCATAAAATGGAGGTGTGTGAACTCATAATATGGAGGTGTGTGAAGTCAAAATGGAGTTGTGTGAAGTCATAGAATGGTGTTTTTTGATGTCAACGAATGGAGGTGTGTGAAGTCATAGAATGGAGGTGTGTGAACTCAGATTGGAGGTGTGTGAAATCACAGAATGGAGGTGTGTGAAGTCACAGAATGGAGGTGTGTGAACTCAGAATGTAGGTGTGTGAAGCCACAGAATGGAGGTGTGTGAAGTCATAGAATGAAAGTGTGTGAAATCATAGAATGGATGTGTGTGAAGTCACAGAATTAAGGTGTGTGAAGTCAGAAAGGAGGTGTGTGAAGTAGGAATGGAGGGGAGTGAAGTCATAGAATGGAGGTGTGTGAAGTCACAGAATGGAGGTCTGTGAACTCAGAATGGAGGATTGTGAAGTCATAGAATGGAGGTGTGTGAACTCAGAATGGAGGTGTGTGAAGTCACAGAATGGAGGTGTGTGAAGTCATAGAATGGAGGTTTGTGAAATCACAGAATGGAGGTGTGTTAATTCATTGAATGAAGTTGTGTGAAGTCATAGGATCGAGGTGTGTGAAGTCACAGAATGGAGTTGTGTGAAGTCACAGAATGGAGGTATGTGAAGTCACAGAATGGAGGTGTGTGAACTCAGAATGTAGGTGTGTGAAGCCACAGAATGGAGGTGTGTGAAGTCATAGAATGGAAGTGTGTGAAGTCATAGAAAGGATATGTGTGAACTCAGAATGGAGGTGTGTGAAGTCACAGAATGGAGGTTTGTGAAGTCATAGAATGGACGTGTGTGAAGTTAGAGAATGGATGTTTCTGAAGTAAGAATGAAGGTGTGTGAAGTCATAGAATGGAGATGTGTGAAGTCAAATTGGAGGTGTGTGAACTCATAGAATGGAGGTGTGTGAACTCATAGAATGGAGGTTTGTGAAGTCATGGAATGGCGGTGTGTGAAGTCAAAGATTGGAGGTGTGTGAAGTGAAACAATAGAGGTGTGTGAAGTCACAGAATGGAGGTGTGTGAAGTCACAGATTGGAAGTGTGTGAAGTCAAAACGGAGGTGTGTGAAGTCACAGAATGGAGGTGTGTGAAGTCACAGAATGGAGGTGTGTGAAGTCAAAAAGGTGGTGTGTGAAGTCACAGAATGGAGGTGTGTGAATTCATAGAATGGAGCTGTGTGAAGTCACAGAATGGAGGTGTGTGAAGTCATAGAATTGAGGTGTGTGAAGTCATAGAATGGAGGTATGTGAAGTCATAGAATGGAGGTGTGTGAAGTCACAGAATGGAGGTGTGTGAAGTCAGAATGGAGGTGTGTGAAGTCATAGACTGAGGTGGGTGAAGTCATAGAAAGGAGGTGTGGGAAGTCATAGAATGGAGGAGTGTGAAGTCATAGAGTGGAGGTGAGAGAAGTCACAGATTCGAGGTCTGTGATGTCATAGAATGGATGTGTGTGAAGTCAGAATGGAGGTGTGTGAAATCATAGAATGGAGATGGGTGAACTCATAGAATGGAGTTGTGTGACGTCACAATGGAAGAGTATGAAGTCATAGAATGGAGGTGTGAGAAGTCAGAGAATGGAGGTGTGTGAAGTCATAAAATGAAGATGTGTGAAATCATAATGGAGGTGTGTGAAGTCACAGAATGGAGGTGTGTGAACTCAGAATGGAGGTGTGTAAAGTCATAGATGGAGGTGTGTGAAGTCACAGTATGGAGGTGTGTGAAATCACAGAATGGAGTTTTGTGAAGTCACAGAATGAATCTGTGTGAAGTCAGAACGGAGGTGTGTGAAGTCATAGAATGGAGGTGTGTGAAGTCAGAATGGAGGTGTGTGAACTCAAAAATGGAGGTGTGTGAAGTCACAATGGAGGTGTGTGAAGGCATAGAATTTAGGTGTGTGAAGTCACAAAATGGAGGTGTGTGAAGTCATAGAATGGAGGTGAGTGAAGTCATAGAATGGAGGTGTGTGAAGTCAGAATGGAGGTGTATGAAGTCATAGAATGGAGGTGTGTGAAGTCACAGAATTGAGGTGTGTGATGTCACAGAATGGAGGTGTGTGAAGTCAGAATGAAGGTTTGTGAAATCACAGAATGGAGGTGTGTGAAGTCACAGAATGGATGTTTGTGAAGTAAGAATGAAGGTGTTTGAAGTCATAGAGTGGAGGTGTGTGAAGTCACTGAATGGAGGTGTGTGAAGTCATAGAATGGAGGTGTGTGAAGTCATAGAATTGAGGTGTGTGAAGGCATAGAATGGAGGTGTGTGAAGTCATAAAATGGAGGTGTGTGAAGTCACAGAATGGAGGTGTGTGAAGTTAAAATGGAGTTGTGTGAAGTCATAGAATGGTGGTTTTTGATGTCAACGAATGGAGGTGTGTGAAGCCACAGAATGGAGGTGTGTGAACTCAGAATGGAGGTGTGTGAAGTCACATAATGGAGGTTTGTGAAGTCATAGAATGGAGGTGTGTGAAGTCAGAGAATGGATGTTTCTGAAGTAAGAATGAAGGTGTGTGAAGTCATAGAATGGAGGTGTGTGAAGTCAAATTGAAGGTGTGTGAACTCATAGAATGGAGGTGTGTGAACTCATAGAATGGAGGTGTGTGAAGTCATGGAATGGAGGTGTGTGAAGTCAAAGAAAGGAGGTGTGTGAAGTGAAACAATATAGGTGTGTGAAGTCACAGAATGGAGGTGTGTGAAGTCACAGAATGGAAGTGTGTGAAGTCAAAACGGAGGTGTGTGAAGGCACAGAATGGAGGTGTGTGAAGTCACAGAATGGAGGTGTGTGAAGTCAAAAAGGTGGTGTGTGAAGTCACAGAATGGAGGTGTGAGAAGTCATAGAATGGAGGTGTGTGAAGTCATAGAATGGAGGTATGTGAAGTCAGAATGGAGGTGTGTGAAGTCACAGAATTGAGGTGTGTGAAGTCACAGAATGGAGGTGTGTGAAGACAGAATGGAGGTGTGTGAAGTCACAGAATGGAGGTGTGTGAAGTCACAGAATGGATGTTTGTGAATTCAGAATGAAGGTGTGTGAAGTCATAGAGTGGAGGTGTGTGAAGTCATAGAATTGAGGTGAGTGAAGTCATAGAATGGAGGTGTGTGAAGTCATAAAATGGAGGTGTGTGAACTCATAGAATGGAGGTGTGTGAAGTCAAAATGGAGTTGTGTGAAGTCATAGAATGGAGGTGTGTGAAGTCATAGAATGGAGGTCTGTGAACTCAGAATGGAGGTTTGTGAAGTCATAGAATGGAGGTGTGTGAAGTCACAGAATGGAGGTGTGTGAAGTCATAGAATGGAGGTGTGTGAATTCATAAAATGGAGGTGTGTGAATTCATAGAATGGAGGTGTGTGAAGTCAGAGAATGGATGTTTCTGAAGTAAGAATGAAGGTGTGTGAAGTCATAGAATGGACTTGTGTGAAGTCAGATTGGAGGTGTGTGAAATCACAGAATGGAGGTGTGTCAACTCAGAAATGAGGTGTGTGAAGTCATAGAATGGAGGTGTGTGAAGTCATAGAATGGAAGTGTGTGAAATCATAGAATGGAGGTGTGTGAAGTCAAAGAATGGAGGTGTGTGAAGTCAGAATGGAGGTGTGTGAAGTCAAAATGGAGGTGTGTGAAGTCATAGAATGGAAGTGTGTGAAGTCATAGAATGGAGGTCTGTGAACTCAGAATGGGGGTTTGTGAAATCATAGAATGGAGGTGTGTGAACTCAGAATGGAGGTGTGTGAACTGATAGATGGAGGTGTGTGAAGTCATAGTATGGAGGTGTGTGAAATCACAGAATGGAGTTTTGTGAAGTCACAGAATGGAGTTGTGTGAAGTCAGTACGGAGGTGTGTGAAGTCATAGAATGGAGGTGTGTGAAGTCAGAATGGAGGTGTGTGAACTCATAGAATGGAGGTGTGTGAAGTCACAATGGAGGTGTGTGAAGTCATAGAATTTAGGTGTGTGAAGTCACAAAATGGAGGTGTGTGTAGTCATAGAATGGAGGTGTGTGATGTCATAGAATGGAGGTGTGTGAAGTCAGAATGAAGGTGTGTGAAGTCACAGAATTGAGGTGTGTGAAGTCACAGAATGGAGGTGTGTGAAGTCAGATGGAAGGTGTGTGAAATCACAGAATGGAGGTGTGTGAAGTCACAGAATGGATGTTTGTGAAGTAAGAATGAAGGTGTTTGAAGTCATAGAGTGGAGGTGTGTGAAGTCACAGAATGGAGGTGTGTGAAGTCATAGAATGGAGGTGTGTGAAGTCATAAAATTGAGGTGTGTGAAGTCATAGAATGGAGGTGTGTGAAGTCATAAAATGGAGGTGTGTGAACTCATAGAATGGAGGTGTGTGAACTCAAAATGGAGTTGTGTGAAGTCATAGAATGGTGGTTTTTGATGTCAACGAATGGAGGTGTGTGAAGTCATAGAATGGAGGTGTGTGAAGTCATAGAATGGAGGTGTGTGAAATCACAGAATGGAGGTGTGTCAACTCAGAAATGAGGTGTGTGAAGTCATAGAATGGAGGTGTGTGAAGTCGTATAATGGAAGTATTTGAAATCATAGAATGGAGGTGTCGGAAGTCACAGAATTGAGGTGTGTGAAGTCAGAATGGAGGTGTGTGAAGTCAGAATGGAGGTGAGTGAAGACATACACTGGAGATGTGTGAAGTCATAGAATGGAGGCCTGTGAACTGAGAATGGAGGTTTGTGAAGTCATAGAATGGAGGTTTGTGAACTCAGAATGGAGGTGTGTGAAGTCACAGAATGGAGGTGTGTGAAGTCATAGAATGGAGGTGTGTGAAATCACAAAATGGAGGTGTGTGAATTCATAGAATGGAGGTGTGAAGTCATAGGATCGAGGTGTGTGAAGTCACAGAATGGAGGTGTGTGAAGTCACAGAATGGAGGTGTGTGACGTCACAGAATGGAGGTGTGTGAACTCAGAATGTAGGTGTGTGAAGCCACAGAATGGAGGAGTGTGAAGTCATAGAATGGAAGTGTGTGAAGTCATAGAAAGGAGGTGTGTGAACTCAGAATGGAGGTGTGTGAAGTCACAGAATGGAGGTGTGTGAATTCATAGAATATAGGTGTGTGAAGTCATAGGATCGAGGTGTGTGAAGTCACAGAATGGAGGTGTGTGAAGTCACAGAATTGAGGTGTGTGAAGTCACAGAATGGAGGTGTGTGAACTCAGAATGGAGGTGTGTGAAGCCACAGAATGGAGCTGTGTGAAGTCATAGAATGGAGGTGTGTGAAGTCATAGAATGGAGGTGTGTGAAGACATAAAATGGAGGTGTGTGAACTCATAGAATGGAGGTGTGTGAAGTCAAAATGGAGTTGTGTGAAGTCATAGAATGGTGTTTTTTGATGTCAACGAATGGAGGTGTGTGAAGTCATAGAATGGAGGTGTGTGAACTCAGATTGGAGGTGTGTGAAATCACAGAATGGAGGTGTGTGAAGTCACAGAATGGAGGTGTGTGAACTCAGAATGTAGGTGTGTGAAGCCACAGAATGGAGGTGTGTGAAGTCATAGAATGAAAGTGTGTGAAATCATAGAATGGATGTGTGTGAAGTCACAGAATTAAGGTATGTGAAGTCAGAAAGGAGGTGTGTGAAGTCAGAATGGAGGGGAGTGAAGTCATAGAATGGAGGTGTGTGAAGTCATAGAATGGAGGTCTGTGAACTCAGAATGGAGGTTTGTGAAGTCATAGAATGGAGGTGTGTGAACTCAGAATGGAGGTGTGTGAAGTCACAGAATGGAGGTGTGTGAAGTCATAGAATGGAGGTTTGTGAAATCACAGAATGGAGGTGTGTTAATTCATTGAATGAAGTTGTGTGAAGTCATAGGATCGAGGTGTGTGAAGTCACAGAATGGAGTTGTGTGAAGTCACAGAATGGAGGTATGTGAAGTCACAGAATGGAGGTGTGTGAACTCAGAATGTAGGTGTGTGAAGCCACAGAATGGAGGTGTGTGAAGTCATAGAATGGAAGTGTGTGAAGTCATAGAAAGGATATGTGTGAATTCAGAATGGAGGTGTGTGAAGTCACAGAATGGAGGTTTGTGAAGTCATAGAATGGACGTGTGTGAAGTCAGAGAATGGATGTTTCTGAAGTAAGAATGAAGGTGTGTGAAGTCATAGAATGGAGATGTGTGAAGTCAAATTGGAGGTGTATGAACTCATAGAATGGAGGTGTGTGAACTCATAGAATGGAGGTTTGTGAAGTCATGGAATGGCGGTGTGTGAAGTCAAAGAATGGAGGTGTGTGAAGTGAAACAATAGAGGTGTGTGAAGTCATAGAATGGAGGTGTGTGAAGTCACAGAATGGAGGTCTGTGAAGTGAGAATGGAGGTGTGTGAAGTCATACACTGAAGTGGGTGAAGTCATAGAAAGGAGGTGTGGGAAGTCATAGAATGGAGGAGTGTGAAGTCATAGAGTGGAGGTGAGTGAAGTCACAGATTCGAGGTCTGTGATGTCATAGAATGGAGGTGTGTGAAGTCAGAATGGAGGTGTGTGAAATCATAGAATGGAGATGTGTGAACTCATAGAATGGAGTTGTGTGAACTCAAAAATGGAGGTGTGTGAAGTCACAATGGAGGTGTGTGAAGTCATAGAATGGAGGTGAGTGAAGTCATAGAATGGAGGTGTGTGAAGTCAGAATGGAGGTGTGTGAAGTCACAGAATTGAGGTGTGTGAAGTCACAGAATGGAGGTGTGTGAAGTCAGAATGAAGGTTTGTGAAATCACAGAATGGAGGTGTGTGAAGTCACAGAATGGATGTTTGTGAAGTAAGAATGAAGGTGTTTGAAGTCACAGAGTGGAGGTGTGTGAAGTCACAGAATGGAGATGTGTGAAGTCATAGAATGGAGGTGTGTGAAGTCATAGAATTGAGGTGTTTGAAGTCATAGAATGAAGGTGTGTGAAGTCATAAAATGGAGGTGTGTGAAGTCATAGAATGGAGGTGTGTGAAGTCATAGAATGGAGGTGTGTGAAGTCATAGAATGGTGCTTTTTGATGTCAACGAATGGAGGTGTGTGAAGTCACAGAATGGAGGTTTGTGAACTCAGAATGGAGGTGTGTGAAGTCACATAATGGAGGTTTGTGAAGTCATAGAATGGAGGTGTGTGAAGTCAGAGAATGGATGTTTCTGAAGTAAGAATGAAGGTGTGTGAAGTCATAGAATGGAGGTGTGTGAAGTCACAGAATGGAGGTGTGTGAAGTCACAGAATGGAGGTGTGTGAAGTCATAGAATGGAGGTGTGTGAAGTCACAGAATGGAGGTGTGTGAATTCATAGAATGGAGGTGTGTGAAGTCATAGAATCGAGGTGTGTGAAGTCATAGAATGGAGGTGTGTGAATTCATAGAATGGAGGTGTGTGAACTCACAATATGGAGGTTGCCGGGGCCAACCGGCGGCAAACCAGGGTTCGCAGATTGGGGTTCCTGAAATCGGGGGCAAGGACTAGCAAGAAATAGAACAGAGACAGACACAGCGGGTCCGGGATGTCCGCAGTCCAGGTAAAGACTGCCGAGACTGCCGGTTTATTTTCCACTCCCCCTTCTTCCCTCCTCCTGACCCAGGGAACCTCCAGGTGTTACATTCATATGGTAATTCTCAGGTCATTTGCATAGAATAGGGCCAGAAAGCAATAAGACAATAAAGCCCTCGTCTGATGCAAGCCAAGGTACAGTTTGATTCCCCTCTAGCTCACAACAGGAGGTGTGTGAAGTCACAGAATTGAAGTGTGTGAAGTCAAAATGGAGGTGTGTGAAGTAACAAAATGGAGGTCAGTGAAGACACAGAATAGAGGTGTGTGAAGTCAGAATGGAGGTGTGTGAAGTCAGAATGGAGGTGTGTGAAATCATAGAATGGAGGTGTGTGAAGCCACAACGCAGGTGTGTGAACTCATGGAATGAAGGTGTGTGAAGTAAAATTGCAGGTGTGTGAAGTCATAGAATGGAGGTGTGTGAAGTCACAGAATGGAGGTGTGTGAAGTCATAGAATGGAGGTGTGTGAAGTCATAGAATGGAGGTGTGTGAAGTCATAGAATGGAGGACTGTGAACTCAGAATGGAGGTTTGTGAAGTCATAGAATGGAGGTGGGTGAAGTCACAGAATGGAGGTGTGTGAAGTCATAGAATGGAGGTGTGTGAAGTCATAAAATGGAGGTGTGTCAATTCATAGAATGGAGGTGTGTGAAGTCACAATGGAGTTGTGTGAAGTCATAGAATGGTTGTTTTTGATGTCAACGAATGGAGGTGTGTGAAGTCATAGAATGGAGGTGTGTGAAGTCAGATTGGAGGTGTGTGAAATCACAGAATGGAGGTGTGTCAACTCAGAAATGAGGTGTGTGAAGTCATAGAATGGAGGTGTCTGAAGACATAGAATGGACATGTGTGAAATCATAGAATGGAGGTGTGTGAAGTCAAAGAATTGAGGTGTGTGAAGTCAGAATGGAGGTGTGTGAAGTCAGAATGGAGGTGTGTGAAGTCATAGAATGGAAGTGTGTGAAGTCATAGAATGGAGGTCTGTGAACTCAGAATGGGGGTTTGTGAAGTCATAGAATGGAGGTGTGTGAACTCAGAATGGAGGTGTGTGAAGTCACAGAATGGAAGTGTGTGAAGTCATAGAATGGAGGTGTGTGAAATCACAGAATGGAGGTGTGTGAATTCATAGAATATAGGTGTGTGAAGTCATAGGATCGAGGTGTGTGAAGTCACAGAATGGAGGTGTGTGAAGTCACAGAATTGAGGTGTGTGAAGTCACAGAATGGAGGTGTGTGAACTCAGAATGGAGGTGTGTGAAGCCACAGAATGGAGCTGTGTGAAGTCATAGAATGGAGGTGTGTGAAGTCATAGAATGGAGGTGTGTGAAGACATAAAATGGAGGTGTGTGAACTCATAGAATGGAGGTGTGTGAAGTCAAAATGGAGTTGTGTGAAGTCATAGAATGGTGTTTTTTGATGTCAACGAATGGAGGTGTGTGAAGTCATAGAATGGAGGTGTGTGAACTCAGATTGGAGGTGTGTGAAATCACAGAATGGAGGTGTGTGAAGTCACAGAATGGAGGTGTGTGAACTCAGAATGTAGGTGTGTGAAGCCACAGAATGGAGGTGTGTGAAGTCATAGAATGAAAGTGTGTGAAATCATAGAATGGATGTGTGTGAAGTCACAGAATTAAGGTATGTGAAGTCAGAAAGGAGGTGTGTGAAGTCAGAATGGAGGGGAGTGAAGTCATAGAATGGAGGTGTGTGAAGTCATAGAATGGAGGTCTGTGAACTCAGAATGGAGGTTTGTGAAGTCATAGAATGGAGGTGTGTGAACTCAGAATGGAGGTGTGTGAAGTCACAGAATGGAGGTGTGTGAAGTCATAGAATGGAGGTTTGTGAAATCACAGAATGGAGGTGTGTTAATTCATTGAATGAAGTTGTGTGAAGTCATAGGATCGAGGTGTGTGAAGTCACAGAATGGAGTTGTGTGAAGTCACAGAATGGAGGTATGTGAAGTCACAGAATGGAGGTGTGTGAACTCAGAATGTAGGTGTGTGAAGCCACAGAATGGAGGTGTGTGAAGTCATAGAATGGAAGTGTGTGAAGTCATAGAAAGGATATGTGTGAATTCAGAATGGAGGTGTGTGAAGTCACAGAATGGAGGTTTGTGAAGTCATAGAATGGACGTGTGTGAAGTCAGAGAATGGATGTTTCTGAAGTAAGAATGAAGGTGTGTGAAGTCATAGAATGGAGATGTGTGAAGTCAAATTGGAGGTGTATGAACTCATAGAATGGAGGTGTGTGAACTCATAGAATGGAGGTTTGTGAAGTCATGGAATGGCGGTGTGTGAAGTCAAAGAATGGAGGTGTGTGAAGTGAAACAATAGAGGTGTGTGAAGTCATAGAATGGAGGTGTGTGAAGTCACAGAATGGAGGTCTGTGAAGTGAGAATGGAGGTGTGTGAAGTCATACACTGAAGTGGGTGAAGTCATAGAAAGGAGGTGTGGGAAGTCATAGAATGGAGGAGTGTGAAGTCATAGAGTGGAGGTGAGTGAAGTCACAGATTCGAGGTCTGTGATGTCATAGAATGGAGGTGTGTGAAGTCAGAATGGAGGTGTGTGAAATCATAGAATGGAGATGTGTGAACTCATAGAATGGAGTTGTGTGAACTCAAAAATGGAGGTGTGTGAAGTCACAATGGAGGTGTGTGAAGTCATAGAATGGAGGTGAGTGAAGTCATAGAATGGAGGTGTGTGAAGTCAGAATGGAGGTGTGTGAAGTCACAGAATTGAGGTGTGTGAAGTCACAGAATGGAGGTGTGTGAAGTCAGAATGAAGGTTTGTGAAATCACAGAATGGAGGTGTGTGAAGTCACAGAATGGATGTTTGTGAAGTAAGAATGAAGGTGTTTGAAGTCACAGAGTGGAGGTGTGTGAAGTCACAGAATGGAGATGTGTGAAGTCATAGAATGGAGGTGTGTGAAGTCATAGAATTGAGGTGTTTGAAGTCATAGAATGAAGGTGTGTGAAGTCATAAAATGGAGGTGTGTGAAGTCATAGAATGGAGGTGTGTGAAGTCATAGAATGGAGGTGTGTGAAGTCATAGAATGGTGCTTTTTGATGTCAACGAATGGAGGTGTGTGAAGTCACAGAATGGAGGTTTGTGAACTCAGAATGGAGGTGTGTGAAGTCACATAATGGAGGTTTGTGAAGTCATAGAATGGAGGTGTGTGAAGTCAGAGAATGGATGTTTCTGAAGTAAGAATGAAGGTGTGTGAAGTCATAGAATGGAGGTGTGTGAAGTCACAGAATGGAGGTGTGTGAAGTCACAGAATGGAAGTGTGTGAAGTCAAAACGGAGGTGTGTGAAGTCACAGAATGGAGGTGTGTGAAGTCACAGAATGGAGGTGTGTGAAGTCAAAAAGGTGGTGTGTGAAGTCACAGAATGGAGGTGTGAGAAGTCATAGAATGGAGGTGTGTGAAATCATAGAATGGAGGTATGTGAAGTCAGAATGGAGGTGTGTGAAGTCACAGAAGGAGGTGTGTGAAGTCACAGAATGGATGTTTGTGAAGTCAGAATGAAGGTGTGTGAAGTCATAGAGTGGAGGTGTGTGAAGTCACAGAATGGAGGTGTGTGAACTCATAGAATGGAGGTGTGTGAAGTCATAGAATTGAGGTGTGTGCAGTCATAGAATGGAGGTGTGTGAAGTCATAAAATGGAGGTGTGTGAACTCATAGAATGGAGGTGTGTGAAGTCAAAATGGAGTTGTGTGAAGTCATAGAATGGTGTTTTTTGATGTCAACGAATGGAGGTTTGTGAAGTTAGATTGGAGGTGTGTGAAGTCAGAATGGAGGTGAGTGAAGTCATAGAATGGAGGTGTGTGAAGTCATAGAATGGAGGTCTGTGAACTCAGAATGGAGGTTTGTGAAGTCATAGAATGGAGGTGTGTGAAGTCACAGAATGGAGGTGTGTGAAGTCATAGAATGGAGGTGTGTGAAGTCATAAAATGGATGTGTGTGAATTCATACAATGGAGGTGTGTGAAGTCACAATGGAGTTGTGTGAATTCATAGAATGGTTGTTTTTGATGTCAACGAATGGAGGTGTGTGAAGTCATAGAATGGAGGTGTGTGAAGTCAGATTGGAGGTGTGTGAAATCTCAGAATAGAGGTGTGTCAACTCAGAAATGAGGTGTGTGAAGTCATAGAATGGAAGTTGGTGAAGTCATAGAATGGAAGTGTGTGAAATCATAGAATGGAGGTGTGTGAAGTCAAAGAATGGAGGTGTGTGAAGTCAGAATGGAGGTGTGTGAAGTCAAAATGGAGGTGTGTGAAGTCATAGAATGGAAGTGTGTGAAGTCATAGAATGGAGGTCTGTGAACTCAGAATGGGGGTTTGTGAAGTCATAGAATGGAGGTGTGTGAAGTCACAATGGAGGTGTGTGAAGTCATAGAATGGAGGTGTGTGAAGTGAGAATGGAGGTATGTGAAATCATAGAATCAAGGTGTGTGAAGTCACAGAATGGAGGTGTGTGAAGTCATAGAATGGAGGTGCGTGAAGTCACAGAATGGAGGTGTGTGAAGTCATAGAATGGAGGTGTGTGAAGTCAAAGAATGGAGGTGTGTGAAGTCAAAGAATGGAGGTGTGTGAAGTCAGAATGGAGGTGTGTAAAGTCACAAAATGGAGGTGTGTGTAGTCATAGAATGGAGGTGTGTGAAGTCATAGAATGGAGGTGTGTGAAGTCAGAATGAAGGTGTGTGAAGTCACAGAATTGAGGTGTGTGAAGTCACAGAATGGAGGTGTGTGAAGTCAGAATGAAGGTGTGTGAAATCACAGAATCGAGGTGTGTGAAGTCACAGAATGGATGTTTGTGAAGTAAGAATGAAGGTGTTTGAAGTCATAGAGTGGAGGTGTGTGAAGTCACAGAATGGAGGTGTGTGAAGTCATAGAATGGATGTGTGTGAAGTCATAAAATTGAGGTGTGTGAAGTCATAGAATGGATTTTTGTGAAATAAGAATGAAGGTGTGTGAAGTCATAGAATGGAGGTGTGTGACGTCACAGAATGGAGTTGTGTGAAGTCATAGAATGGAGTTGTGTGAAGTCAGAATGGAGGTGTGTGAAGTCATAGAATGGAGGTGTGTGAAGTCAGAATGGAGGTGTGTGAATTCACAGAATTGAGGTGTGTGAACAGAGAATGCAGGTGTGTGAATCACAGAATGGAGGTGTTTGAAATCATAGAATGGAGGTGTGTGAAGTCATAGAAAGGATGTTTGTGAAGTAAGAATGAAGGTGTGTGAAGTCATCGAATAGAGGTGTGTGAAGTCAAAGCATGGAGGTGTGTGAAGTCACAGAATGGAGGTGTGTGTAGTCACACAATGGAGGTGTGTGAAGTCTCGAATGGAGGTGTGTGAAGTCATAGAATGGAGTTGACTGAAGACACAGATTCGAGGTTTGTGAAGTCATAGAATGGAGGAGTGTAAAGTCAGAATGGAGGTGTGTGAAATCATAGAATGGAGATTTGTGAATTCATAGAATGGAGGTGTGTGACGTCAAATTGAAGTCTGTGAAGTCATAGAATGGAGGTGTGTGAACTCAGAATGGAGGTGTGTGAAGTCATAGATGTAGGTGTGTGAAGTCATAGTATGGAGGTGTGTGAAACCATAGAATGGAGTTTTGTGAAGACACACAATGGAGCTGTGTGAAGTCAGAATGGAGGTGTGTGAAGTCATAGAATGGAGGTGTGTGAAGTCAGAATGGAGGTATGTGTACTCAAAATGGAGGTGTTTGAAGTCAAAGAATCGAGGTGTGTGAAGTCATAGAATGGAAGTGTGTGAAGTGATAGAATGGAGGTGTGTGAACCCAGAATGCAGGTTTGTGAAGTCACAGAATGAAGGTTTGTGAAGTCATACAATGGAGATGTGTGAAATCATAGAATGGATGTTTCTAAAGTAAGAATGAAGGTGTGTGAAGTCATAGAATGGAGATGTGTGAAGTCAAATTGGAGGTGTATGAACTCATAGAATGGAGGTGTGTGAACTCATAGAATGGAGGTTTGTGAAGTCATGGAATGGAGGTGTGTGAAGTCCAAGAATGGAGGTGTGTGAAGTCATAGAATGGAGGTGCGTGAAGTCACAGAATGGAGGTGTGTGAAGTCATAGAATGGAGGTGTGTGAAGTCACAGAATGGAGGTGTGTGAATTCATAGAATGGAGGTGTGTGAAGTCATAGAATCGAGGTGTGTGAAGTCATAGAATGGAGGTGTATGAATTCATAGAATGGAGGTGTGTGAACTCACAATATGGAGGTTGCCGGGGCCAACCGGCGGCAAACCAGGGTTCGCACATTGGGGTTCCTGAAATAGGGGGCAAGGACTAGCAAGAAATAGAACAGAGACAGACACAGCGGGTCCGGGATGTCCGCAGTCCAGGTAAAGACTGCCGAGACTGCCGGTTTATTTTCCACTCACCCTTCTTCCCTCCTCCTGACCCAGGGAACCTCCAGGTGTTACATTCATATGGTAATTCTCAGGTCATTTGCATAGAATAGGGCCAGAAAGCAATAAGACAATAAAGCCATCGTCTGATGCAAGCCAAGGTACAGTTTGATTCCACTCTAGCTCACAACAGGAGGTGTGTGAAGTCACAGAATTGAAGTGTGTGAAGTCAAAATGGAGGTGTGTGAAGTAACAAAATGGAGGTCAGTGAAGACACAGAATAGAGGTGTGTGAAGTCAGAATGGAGGTGTGTGAAGTCAGAATGGAGGTGTGTGAAATCATAGAATGGAGGTGTGTGAAGCCACAACGCAGGTGTGTGAACTCATGGAATGAAGGTGTGTGAAGTAAAATTGCAGGTGTGTGAAGTCATAGAATGGAGGTGTGTGAAGTCACAGAATGGAGGTGTGTGAAGTCATAGAATGGAGGTGTGTGAAGTCATAGAATGGAGGTGTGTGAAGTCATAGAATGGAGGACTGTGAACTCAGAATGGAGGTTTGTGAAGTCATAGAATGGAGGTGGGTGAAGTCACAGAATGGAGGTGTGTGAAGTCATAGAATGGAGGTGTGTGAAGTCATAAAATGGAGGTGTGTCAATTCATAGAATGGAGGTGTGTGAAGTCACAATGGAGTTGTGTGAAGTCATAGAATGGTTGTTTTTGATGTCAACGAATGGAGGTGTGTGAAGTCATAGAATGGAGGTGTGTGAAGTCAGATTGGAGGTGTGTGAAATCACAGAATGGAGGTGTGTCAACTCAGAAATGAGGTGTGTGAAGTCATAGAATGGAGGTGTCTGAAGACATAGAATGGACCTGTGTGAAATCATAGAATGGAGGTGTGTGAAGTCAAAGAATTGAGGTGTGTGAAGTCAGAATGGAGGTGTGTGAAGTCAGAATGGAGGTGTGTGAAGTCATAGAATGGAAGTGTGTGAAGTCATAGAATGGAGGTCTGTGAACTCAGAATGGGGGTTTGTGAAGTCATAGAATGGAGGTGTGTGAACTCAGAATGAAGGTGTGTGAAGTCACAGAATGGAGGTGTGTGAAGTCATAGAATGGAGGTGTGTGAAATCACAGAATGGAGGTGTGTGAATTCATAGAATATAGGTGTGTGAAGTCATAGGATCGAGGTGTGTGAAGTCACAGAATGGAGGTGTGTGAAGTCACAGAATGGAGGTGTGTGAAGTCACAGAATGGAGGTGTGTGAACTCAGAATGGAGGTGTGTGAAGTCACAGAATGGAGGTGTGTGAAGTCACAGAATGGAAGTGTGTAAAGTCAAAACGGAGGTGTGTGAAGTCACAGAATGTAGGTGTGTGAAGTCACAGAATGGAGGTGTGTGAAGTCAAAAAGGTGGTGTGTGAAGTCACAGAATGGAGGTGTGTGAAGTCATAAAATGGAGGTGTGTGAAGTCACAGAATGGAGGTGTGAGAAGTCAGAATGATGGTGTGTGAAGTCACAGAATGGAGGTTTGTGAAGTCACAGAATGGATGTTTGTGAAGTAAGAATGAAGGTGTTTGAAGTCATAGAGTGGAGGTGTGTGAAGTCACAGAATGGAGGTGTGTGAAGTCATAGAATGGAGGTGTGTGAAGTCATAGAATGGAGGTGTGTGAAGACATAAAATGGAGGTGTGTGAACTCATAGAATGGAGGTGTGTGAAGTCAAAATGGAGTTGTGTGAAGTCATAGAATGGTGTTTTTTGATGTCAACGAATGGAGGTGTGTGAAGTCATAGAATGGAGGTGTGTGAACTCAGATTGGAGGTGTGTGAAATCACAGAATGGAGGTGTGTGAAGTCACAGAATGGAGGTGTGTGAACTCAGAATGTAGGTGTGTGAAGCCACAGAATGGAGGTGTGTGAAGTCATAGAATGAAAGTGTGTGAAATCATAGAATGGATGTGTGTGAAGTCACAGAATTAAGGTATGTGAAGTCAGAAAGGAGGTGTGTGAAGTCAGAATGGAGGGGAGTGAAGTCATAGAATGGAGGTGTGTGAAGTCATAGAATGGAGGTCTGTGAACTCAGAATGGAGGTTTGTGAAGTCATAGAATGGAGGTGTGTGAACTCAGAATGGAGGTGTGTGAAGTCACAGAATGGAGGTGTGTGAAGTCATAGAATGGAGGTTTGTGAAATCACAGAATGGAGGTGTGTTAATTCATTGAATGAAGTTGTGTGAAGTCATAGGATCGAGGTGTGTGAAGTCACAGAATGGAGTTGTGTGAAGTCACAGAATGGAGGTATGTGAAGTCACAGAATGGAGGTGTGTGAACTCAGAATGTAGGTGTGTGAAGCCACAGAATGGAGGTGTGTGAAGTCATAGAATGGAAGTGTGTGAAGTCATAGAAAGGATATGTGTGAACTCAGAATGGAGGTGTGTGAAGTCACAGAATGGAGGTTTGTGAAGTCATAGAATGGACGTGTGTGAAGTCAGAGAATGGATGTTTCTGAAGTAAGAATGAAGGTGTGTGAAGTCATAGAATGGAGATGTGTGAAGTCAAATTGGAGGTGTGTGAACTCATAGAATGGAGGTGTGTGAACTCATAGAATGGAGGTTTGTGAAGTCATGGAATGGCGGTGTGTGAAGTCAAAGAATGGAGGTGTGTGAAGTGAAACAATAGAGGTGTGTGAAGTCACAGAATGGAGGTGTGTGAAGTCACAGATTGGAAGTGTGTGAAGTCAAAACGGAGGTGTGTGAAGTCACAGAATGGAGGTGTGTGAAGTCACAGAATGGAGGTGTGTGAAGTCAAAAAGGTGGTGTGTGAAGTCACAGAATGGAGGTGTGTATTCATAGAATGGAGCTGTGTGAAGTCACAGTATGGAGGTGTGTGAAGTCATAGAATGGAGGTATGTGAAGTCATAGAATGGAGGTGTGTGAAGTCACAGAATGGAGGTGTGTGAAGTCAGAATGGAGGTGTGTGAAGTCATAGACTGAGGTGGGTGAAGTCATAGAAAGCAGGTGTGGGAAGTCATAGAATGGAGGAGTGTGAAGTCATAGAGTGGAGGTGAGTGAAGTCACAGATTCGAGGTCTGTGATGTCATAGAATGGATGTGTGTGAAGTCAGAATGGAGGTGTGTGAAATCATAGAATGGAAATGGGTGAACTCATAGAATGGTGTTGTGTGACGTCACAATGGAAGAGTATGAAGTCATAGAATGGAGGTGTGAAAAGTCACAGAATGGAGGTGTGTGAAGTCATAAAATGAAGGTGTGTGAAATCAGAATGGAGGTGTGTGAAGTCACAGAATGGAGGTGTGTGAACTCAGAATGGAGGTGTGTAAAGTCATAGATGGAGGTGTGTGAAGTCATAGTATGGAGGTGTGTGAAATCACAGAATGGAGTTTTGTGAAGTCACAGAATGAATCTGTGTGAAGTCAGAACGGAGGTGTGTGAAGTCATAGAATGGAGGTGTGTGAAGTCAGAATGGAGGTGTGTGAACTCAAAAATGGAGGTGTGTGAAGTCACAATGGAGGTGTGTGAAGTTATAGAATTTAGGTGTGTGAAGTCACAAAATGGAGGTGTGTGAAGTCATAGAATGGAGGTGAGTGAAGTCATAGAATGGAGGTGTGTGAAGTCAGAATGGAGGTGTGTGAAGTCATAGAATGGAGGTGTGTGAAGTCACAGAATTGAGGTGTGTGATGTCACAGAATGGAGGTGTGTGAAGTCAGAATGAAGGTTTGTGAAATCACAGAATGGAGGTGTGTGAAGTCACAGAATGGATGTTTGTGAAGTAAGAATGAAGGTGTTTGAAGTCATAGAGTGGAGGTGTGTGAAGTCACTGAATGGAGGTGTGTGAAGTCATAGAATGGAGGTGTGTGAAGTCATAGAATTGAGGTGTGTGAAGGCATAGAATGGAGGTGTGTGAAGTCATAAAATGGAGGTGTGTGAAGTCACAGAATGGAGGTGTGTGAAGTTAAAATGGAGTTGTGTGAAGTCATAGAATGGTGGTTTTTGATCTCAACGAATGGAGGTGTGTGAAGCCACAGAATGGAGGTGTGTGAACTCAGAATGGAGGTGTGTGAAGTCACATAATGGAGGTTTCTGAAGTCATAGAATGGAGGTGTGTGAAGTCAGAGAATGGATGTTTCTGAAGTAAGAATGAAGGTGTGTGAAGTCATAGAATGGAGGTGTGTGAAGTCAAATTGGAGGTGTGTGAACTCATAGAATGGAGGTGTGTGAACTCATAGAATGGAGGTGTGTGAAGTCATGGAAAGGAGGTGTGTGAAGTCAAAGAAAGGAGGTGTGTGAAGTGAAACAATATAGGTGTGTGAAGTCACAGAATGGAAGTGTGTGAAGTCAAAACGGAGGTGTGTGAAGGCACAGAATGGAGGTGTGTGAAGTCACAGAATGGAGGTGTGTGAAGTCAAAAAGGTGGTGTGTGAAGTCACAGAATGGAGGTGTGAGAAGTCATAGAATGGAGGTGTGTGAAGTCATAGAATGGAGGTATGTGAAGTCAGAATGGAGGTGTGTGAAGTCACAGAATTGAGGTGTGTGAAGTCACAGAATGGAGGTGTGTGAAGACAGAATGGAGGTGTGTGAAGTCACAGAATGGAGGTGTGTGAAGTCACAGAATGGATGTATGTGAATTCAGAATGAAGGTGTGTGAAGTCATAGAGTGGAGGTGTGTGAAGTCATAGAATTGAGGTGAGTGAAGTCATAGAATGGAGGTGTGTGAAGTCATAAAATGGAGGTGTGTGAACTCATAGAATGGAGGTGTGTGAAGTCAAAATGGAGTTGTGTGAAGTCATAGAATGGAGGTGTGTGAAGTCATAGAATGGAGGTCTGTGAACTCAGAATGGAGGTTTGTGAAGTCATAGAATGGAGGTGTGTGAAGTCACAGAATGGAGGTGTGTGAAGTCATAGAATGGAGGTGTGTGAATTCATAAAATGGAGGTGTGTGAATTCATAGAATGGAGGTGTGTGAAGTCAGAGAATGGATGTTTCTGAAGTAAGAATGAAGGTGTGTGAAGTCATAGAATGGAGGTGTGTGAAGTCAGATTGGAGGTGTTTGAAATCACAGAATGGAGGTGTGTCAACTCAGAAATGAGGTGTGTGAAGTCATAGAATGGAGGTGTGTGAAGTCATAGAATGGAAGTGTGTGAAATCATAGAATGGAGGTGTGTGAAGTCAAAGAATGGAGGTGTGTGAAGTCAGAATGGAGGTGTGTGAAGTCAAAATGGAGGTGTGTGAAGTCACAGAATGGAAGTGTGTGAAGTCATAGAATGGAGGTCTGTGAACTCAGAATGGGGGTTTGTGAAATCATAGAATGGAGGTGTGTGAACTCAGAATGGAGGTGTGTGAACTCATAGATGGAGGTGTGTGAAGTCATAGTATGGAGGTGTGTGAAATCACAGAATGGAGTTTTGTGAAGTCACAGAATGGAGTTGTGTGAAGTCAGTACGAAGGTGTGTGAAGTCATAGAATGGAGGTGTGTGAAGTCAGAATGGAGGTGTGTGAACTCATAGACTGGAGGTGTGTGAAGTCACAATGGAGGTGTGTGAAGTCATAGAATTTAGGTGTGTGAAGTCACAAAATGGAGGTGTGTGTAGTCATAGAATGGAGGTGTGTGAAGTCATAGAATGGACGTGTGTGAAGTCAGAATGAAGGTGTGTGAAGTCACAGAATTGAGGTGTGTGAAGTCACAGAATGGAGGTGTGTGAAGTCAGATGGAAGGTGTGTGAAATCAGAGAATGGAGGTGTGTGAAGTCACAGAATGGATGTTTGTGAAGTAAGAATGAAGGTGTTTGAAGTCATAGAGTGGAGGTGTGTGAAGTCACAGAATGGAGGTGTGTGAAGTCATAGAATGGAGGTGTGTGAAGTCATAAAATTGAGGTGTGTGAAGTCATAGAATGGAGGTGTGTGAAGTCATAAAATGGAGGTGTGTGAACTCATAGAATGGAGGTGTGTGAACTCAAAATGGAGTTGTGTGAACTCATAGAATGGTGGTTTTTGATGTCAACGAATGGAGGTGTGTGAAGTCATAGAATGGAGGTGTGTGAAGTCATAGAATGGAGGTGTGTGAAATCACAGAATGGAGGTGTGTCAACTCAGAAATGAGGTGTGTGAAGTCATAGAATGGAGGTGTGTGAAGTCATAGAATGGAAGTATTTGAAATCATAGAATGGAGGTGTGGGAAGTCACAGAATTGAGGTGTGTGAAGTCAGAATGGAGGTGTGTGAAGTCAGAATGGAGGTGAGTGAAGTCATACACTGGAGATGTGTGAAGTCATAGAATGGAGGCCTGTGAACTGAGAATGGAGGTTTGTGAAGTCATAGAATGGAGGTGTGTGAACTCAGAATGTAGGTGTGTGAAGCCACAGAATGGAGGAGTGTGAAGTCATAGAATGGAAGTGTGTGAAGTCATAGAAAGGAGGTGTGTGAACTCAGAATGGAGGTGTGTGAAGTCACAGAATGGAGTTTTGTGAAGTCATAGAATGGAGGTGGGTGAAGTCAGAGAATGGATGTTTCTGAAGGAAGATTGAAGGTGTGTGAAGTCACAGAATGGAGGTGTGTGAACTCAGAATGTAGGTGTGTGAAGCCACAGAATGGAGGTGTGTGAAGTCATAGAATGGAAGTGTGTGAAGTCATAGAAAGGAGGTGTGTGAACTCAGAATGGAGGTGTGTGAAGTCACAGAATGGAGTTTTGTGAAGTCATAGAAAGGAGGTGTGGGAAGTCATAGAATGTTGGTGTGTGACGTCATAATGGAAGTGTGTGAAGTCACAGAATGGAGGTGTGTGAAGTCATACAATGGAGGTGTGTGAAGTCAGAATGGAGGTGTGTGAAGTCACAGAATGGAGGTGTGTGAAGTCACAGAATGGAGGTGTGTGAAGTCATAGATGGAGGTGTGTGAAGTCATAGTATGGAGGTGTGTCAAATCATAGAATGGAGGTGTGTGAAGTCATAGAAAGGATGTTTGTGAAGTAAGAATGAAGGTGTGTGAAGTCATCGAATAGAAGTGTGTGAAGTCAAAGAATGGAGGTGTGTGAAGTCACAGAATGGAGGTGTGTGAAGTCACACAATGGAGGTGTGTGAAGTCTCGAATGGAGGTGTGCGGTCATAGAAGGGAGGTGGGTGAAGTCATAGAAAGAGTTGAGAGAAGTCATAGAATGGAGTAGTGTGAAGTCATACAGTGGAGGTGACTGAAGACACAGATTCGAGGTTTGTGAAGTCATAGAATGGAGGTGTGTAAAGTCAGAATGGAGGTTTGAAAAGTCATAGAATGGAGATTTGTGAATTCATAGAATGGAGGTGTGTGACGTCAAATTGAAGTCTGTGAAGTCATAGAATGGAGGTGTGTGAAGTCACAGAATGGAGGTGCGTGAAGCCATACAATGGAGGTGAGTGAAGTCAGAATGGACGTGTGTGAAGTCACAGAATGGAGGTGTGTGAACTCAGAATGGAGGTGTGTGAAGTCATACATGGAGGTGTGTGAAGTCATAGTATGGAGGTGTGTGAAACCATAGAATGGAGTTTTGTGAAGACACACAATGGAGCTGTGTGAAGTCAGAATGGAGGTGTGTGAAGTCATAGAATGGAGGTGTGTGAAGTCAGAATGGAGGTATGTGAAATCATAGAATCAAGGTGTGTGAAGTCACAGAATGGAGGTGTGTGAAGTCATAGAATGGAGGTGCGTGAAGTCACAGAATGGAGGTGTGTGAAGTCATAGAATGGAGGTGTGTGAAGTCATAGAATGGAGGTGTGTGAAGTCACAGAATGAAGGTGTGTGAATCACAGAATGGAGGTATGTGAACTCACAATGGAGGTGGGTGAAGTAACAGAATGGAGGTGTGTGAAGTCATAGAATTTAGGTGTGTGAAGTCACAGAATGGAGGTGTGTGAATTCATAGAATGGAGGTGTGTGAAGTCATAGAATGGAGGTGTGTGAAGTCATAGAATGGAGGTGTGTGAATTCATAGAATGGAGGTGTGTGAAGTCACAGAATGGAGGTTTGTGTACTCAAAATGGTGGTGTTTGAAGTCAAAGAATGAAGGTGTGTGAAGTCATAGAATGGATGTTTCTAAAGTAAGAATGAAGGTGTGTGAAGTCATAGAATGGAGGTGTGTGAAGTCAAAATGGAGGTGTGTGAACTCATAGAATGGAGGTGTGTGAACTCATAGAATGGAGGTGTGTGAAGTCATGGAATGGAGGTGTGTGAAGTCCAAGAATGGAGGTGTTTGAAGTCAAAGAATGGAGGTGTGTGAACTCACAATATGGAGGTTGCCGGGGCCAACCGGCGGCAAACCAGGGTTCGCAGATTGGGGTTCCTGAAATCGGGGGCAAGGACTAGCAAGAAATAGAACAGAGACAGACACAGCGGGTCCGGGATGTCCGCAGTCCAGGTAAAGACTGCCCAGACTGCTGGTTTACTTTCCACTCCCCCTTCTTCCCTCCTCCTGACCCAGGGAACCTCCAGGTGTTACATTCATATGGTAATTCTCAGGTCATTTGCATAGAATAGGGCCAGAAAGCAATAAGACAATAAAGCCATCGTCTGATGCAAGCCAAGGTACAGTTTGATTCCACACTGGCTCACAACAGGAGGTGTGTGAAGTCACAGAATTGAAGTGTGTGAAGTCAAAATGGAGGTGTGTGAAGTAAGAGAATGGAGGTCTGTGAAGACACAGAATAGAGGTGTGTGAAGTCAGAATGGAGGTGTGTGAAGTCAGAATGGAGGTGTGTGAAATCATAGAATGGAGGTGTGTGAAGCCACAACGCAGGTGTGTGAACTCATGGAATGAAGGTGTGTGAAGTAAAATTGCAGGTGTGTGAAGTCATAGAATGGAGGTGTGTGAAGTCATAGAATGGAGGTGTGTGAAGTCACAGAATGGAGGTGTGTGAAGTCATAGAATGGAGGTGTGTGAAGTCACAGAATGGAGGTGTGTGAAGTCATAGAATGGAGGTGTGTGAAGTCATAGAATGGAGGTGTGTGAAGTCATAGAATGGAGGACTGTGAACTCAGAATGGAGGTTTGTGAAGTCATAGAATGGAGGTGTGTGAAGTCACAGAATGGAGGTGTGTGAAGTCATAGAATGGAGGTGTGTGCAGTCATAAAATGGAGGTGTGTGAATTCATAGAATGGAGGTGTGTGAAGTCACAATGGAGTTGTGTGAAGTCATAGAATATTTGTTTTTGATGTCAACGAATGGAGGTGTGTGAAGTCATAGAATGGAGGTGTGTGAAGTCAGATTGGAGGTGTGTGAAATCACAGAATTGAAGTGTGTCAACTCAGAAATGAGGTGTGTGAAGTCATAGAATGGAGGTGTGTGAAGTCATAGAATGGAGCTGTGTGAAATCATAGAATGGAGGTGTGTGAAGTCAAAGAATTGAGGTGTGTGAAGTCAGAATGGAGGTGTGTGAAGTTAGAATGGAGGTGTGTGAAGTCAAAGAATGGAAGTGTGTGAAGTCATACAATGGAGGTCTGTGAACTCAGAATGGGGGTTTGTGAAGTCATAAAATGGAGGTGTGTGAAGTCACAATGGAGGTGTGTGAAGTCATAGAATGGAGGTGTGTGAAGTCAGAATGGAGGTATGTGAAATCATAGAATCAAGGTGTGTGAAGTCACAGAATGGAGGTGTGTGAAGTCATAGAATGGAGGTGTGTGAAGTCATAAAATGGATGTGTGTGAATTCATACAATGGAGGTGTGTGAAGTCACAATGGAGTTGTGTGAATTCATAGAATGGTTGTTTTTGATGTCAACGAATGGAGGTGTGTGAAGTCATAGAATGGAGGTGTGTGAAGTCAGATTGGAGGTGTGTGAAATCTCAGAATGGAGGTGTGTCAACTCAGAAATGAGGTGTGTGAAGTCATAGAATGGAGGTTGGTGAAGTCATAGAATGGAAGTGTGTGAAATCATAGAATGGAGGTGTGTGAAGTCAAAGAATGGAGGTGTGTGAAGTCAGAATGGAGGTGTGTGAAGTCAAAATGGAGGTGTGTGAAGTCATAGAATGGAAGTGTGTGAAGTCATAGAATGGAGGTCTGTGAACTCAGAATGGGGGTTTGTGAAGTCATAGAATGGAGGTGTGTGAAGTCACAATGGAGGTGTGTGAAGTCATAGAATGGAGGTGTGTGAAGTCAGAATGGAGGTATGTGAAATCATAGAATCAAGGTGTGTGAAGTCACAGAATGGAGGTGTGTGAAGTCATAGAATGGAGGTGCGTGAAGTCACAGAATGGAGGTGTGTGAAGTCATAGAATGGAGGTGTGTGAAGTCAAAGAATGGAGGTGTGTGAAGTCAAAGAATGGAGGTGTGTGAAGTCAGAATGGAGGTGTGTAAAGTCACAAAATGGAGGTGTGTGTAGTCATAGAATGGAGGTGTGTGAAGTCATAGAATGGAGGTGTGAAGTCAGAATGAAGGTGTGTGAAGTCACAGAATTGAGGTGTGTGAAGTCACAGAATGGAGGTGTGTGAAGTCAGAATGAAGGTGTGTGAAATCACAGAATCGAGGTGTGTGAAGTCACAGAATGGATGTTTGTGAAGTAAGAATGAAGGTGTTTGAAGTCATAGAGTGGAGGTGTGTGAAGTCACAGAATGGAGGTGTGTGAAGTCATAGAATGGAGGTGTGTGAAGTCATAAAATTGAGGTGTGTGAATTCATAGAATGGATTTTTGTGAAATAAGAATGAAGGTGTGTGAAGTCATAGAATGGAGGTGTGTGACGTCACAGAATGGAGTTGTGTGAAGACATAGAATGGAGCTGTGTGAAGTCAGAATGGAGGTGTGTGAAGTCATAGAATGGAGGTGTGTGAAGTCAGAATGGAGGTGTATGAATTCACAGAATTGAGGTGTGTGAACACAGAATGCAGGTGTGTGAATCACAGAATGGAGGTGTTTGAAATCATAGAATGGAGGTGTGTGAAGTCATAGAAAGGATGTTTGTGAAGTAAGAATGAAGGTGTGTGAAGTCATCGAATAGAGGTGTGTGAAGTCAAAGCATGGAGGTGTGTGAAGTCACAGAATGGAGGTGTGTGAAGTCACACAATGGAGGTGTGTGAAGTCTCGAATGGAGGTGTGTGAAGTCATAGAATGCAGGTGACTGAAGACACAGATTCGAGGTTTGTGAAGTCATAGAATGGAGGTGTGTAAAGTCAGAATGGAGGTGTGTGAAATCAAAGAATGGAGATTTGTGAATTCATAGAATGGAGGTGTGTGACGTCAAATTGAAGTGTGTGAAGTCATAGAATGGAGGTGTGTGAAGTCACAGAATGGAGGTGTGTGAAGTCATACAATGGAGGTGAGTGAAGTCAGAATGGAGGTGTGTGAAGTCACAGAATGGAGGTGTGTGAACTCAGAATGGAGGTGTGTGAAGTCATAGATGGGGGTGTGTGAAGTCATAGTATGGAGGTGTGTGAAACCATAGAATGGAGTTTTGTGAAGACACACAATGGAGCTGTGTGAAGTCAGAATGGAGGTGTGTGAAGTCATAGAATGGAGGTGTGTGAAGTCAGAATGGAGGTATGTGAAATCATAGAATCAAGGTGTGTGAAGTCACAGAATGGAGGTGTGTGAAGTCATAGAATGGAGGTGCGTGAAGTCACAGAATGGAGGTGTGTGAAGTCATAGAATGGAGGTGTGTGAAGTCACAGAATGGAGGTGTGTGAATTCATAGAATGGAGGTGTGTGAAGTCATACAATCGAGGTGTGTGAAGTCATAGAATGGAGGTGTGTGAATTCATAGAATGGAGGTGTGTGAAGTCACAGAATTGAGGTGTGTGAAGTCATAGAATGGAAGTGTGTGAAGTGATAGAATGGAGGTGTGTGAACCCAGAATGCAGGTTTGTGAAGTCACAGAATGGAGGTTTGTGAAGTCATACAATGGAGGTGTGTGAAATCATAGAATGGATGTTTCTAAAGTAAGAATGAAGGTGTGTGAAGTCATAGAATGGAGGTGTGTGAAGTCAAAATAGAGGTGTGTGAACTCATAGAATGGAGGTGTGTGAACTCATAGAATAGAGGTGTGTGAAGTCATGGAATGGAGGTGTGTGAAGTCCAAGAATGGAGGTGTGTGAACTCACAATATGGAGGTTGCCGGGGCCAACCGGCGGCAAACCAGGGTTCGCAGATTGGGGTTCCTGAAATCGGGGGCAAGGACTAGCAAGAAATAGAACAGAGACAGACACAGCGGGTCCGGGATGTCCGCAGTCCAGGTAAAGACTGCCGAGACTGCCGGTTTATTTTCCACTCCCCCTTCTTCCCTCCTCCTGACCCAGGGAACCTCCAGGTGTTACATTCATATGGTAATTCTCAAGTCATTTGCATAGAATAGGGCCAGAAAGCAATAACACAATAAAGCCATCGTCTGATGCAAGCCAAGGTACAGTTTGATTCCACTCTAGCTCACAACAGGAGGTGTGTGAAGTCACAGAATTGAAGTGTGTGAAGTCAAAATGGAGGTGTGTGAAGTAACAGAATGGAGGTCAGTGAAGACACAGAATAGAGGTGTGTGAAGTCAGAATGGAGGTGTGTGAAGTCAGAATGGAGGTGTGTGAAATCATAGAATGGAGGTGTGTGAAGCCACAACACAGGTGTGTGAACTCATGGAATGAAGGTGTGTGAAGTAAAATTGCAGGTGTGTGAAGTCATAGAATGGAGGTGTGTGAAGTCACAGAATGGAGGTGTGTGAAGTCATAGAATGGAGGTGTGTGAAGTCATAGAATGGAGGTGTGTGAAGTCATAGAATGGAGGACTGTGAACTCAGAATGAAGGTTTGTGAAGTCATAGAATGGAGGTGTGTGAAGTCACAGAATGGAGGTGTGTGAAGTCATAGAATGGAGGTTTGTGAAGTCATAAAATGGAGGTGTGTCAATTCATAGAATGGAGGTGTGTGAAGTCACAATGGAGTTGTGTGAAGTCATAGAATGGTTGTTTTTGATGTCGACGAACGGAGGTGTGTGAAGTCATAGAATCGAGGTGTGTGAAGTCAGATTGGAGGTGTGTGAAATCACAGAATGGAGGTGTGTCAACTCAGAAATGAGGTGTGTGAAGTCATAGAATGGAGGTGTGTGAAGACATAGAATGGACCTGTGTGAAATCATAGAATGGAGGTGTGTGAAGTCAAAGAATTGAGGTGTGTGAAGTCAGAATGGAGGTGTGTGAAGTCAGAATGGAGGTGTGTGAAGTCATAGAATGGAAGTGTGTGAAGTCATAGAATGGAGGTCTGTGAACTCAGAATGGGGGTTTGTGAAGTCATAGAATGGAGGTGTGTGAACTCAGAATGGAGGTGTGTGAAGTCACAGAATGGAGGTGTGTGAAGTCATAGAATGGAGGTGTGTGAAATCACAGAATGGGGGTTTGTGAAGTCATAGAATGGAGGTGTGTGAACTCAGAATGGAGGTGTGTGAAGTCACAGAATGGAGGTGTGTGAAGTCATAGAATGGAGGTGTGTGAAATCACAGAATGGAGGTGTGTGAATTCATAGAATGGAGGTGTGTGAAGTCATAGGATCGAGGTGTGTGAAGTCACAGAATGGAGGTGTGTGAAGTCACAGAATGGAGGTGTGTGAAGTCACAGAATGGAGGTGTGTGAACTCAGAATGGAGGTGTGTGAAGCCACAGAATGGAGGTGTGTGAAGTCCTAGAATGGAAGTGTGTGAAGTCATAGAAAGATATGTGTGAACTCAGAATCGAGGTGTGTGAAGTCACAGAATGGAGGTTTGTGAAGTCATAGAATGGAGGTGTGTGAAGTCAGAGAATGGATGTTTCTGAAGTAAGAATGAAGGTGTGTGAAGTCATAGAATGGAGATGTGTGAAGTCAAATTGGAGGTGTGTGAACTCATAGAATGGAGGTGTGTGAACTCATAGAATGGAGGTTTGTGAAGTCATGGAATGGCGGTGTGTGAAGTCAAAGAATGGAGGTGTGTGAAGTGAAACAATAGAGGTGTGTGAAGTCACAGAATGGAGGTGTGTGAAGTCACAGATTGGAAGTGTGTGAAGTCAAACCGGAGGTGTGTGAAGTCACAGAATGGAGGTGTATGAAGTCACAGAATGGAGGTGTGTGAAGTCAAAAAGGTGGTGTGTGAAGTCACAGAATTGAGGTGTGTGAAGTCATAGAATGGAGGAGTGTGAAGTCATAGAGTGGAGGTGAGTGAAGTCACAGATTCGAGGTCTGTGATGTCATAGAATGGAGGTGTGTGAAGTCAGAATGGAGGTGTGTGAAATCATAGAATGGAGATGTGTGAACTCATAGAATGGAGTTGTGTGACGTCACAATGGAAGAGTGTGAAGTCATAGAATGGAGGTGTGAGAAGTCACAGAATGGAGGTGTGTGAAGTCATAAAATGAAGGTGTGTGAAGTCAGAATGGAGGTGTGTGAAGTCACAGAATGGAGGTGTGTGAACTCAGAATGGAGGTGTGTAAAGTCATAGATGGAGGTGTGTGAAGTCATAGTATGGAGGTGTGTGAAATCACAGAATGGAGTTTTGTGAAGTCAGAGAATGAATCTGTGTGAAGTCAGAACGGAGGTGTGTGAAGTCATAGAATGGAGGTGTGTGAAGTAAGAATGGAGGTGTGTGAACTCAAAAATGGAGGTGTGTGAAGTCACAATGGAGGTGTGTGAAGGCATAGAATTTAGGTGTGTGAAGTCACAAAATGGAGGTGTGTGAAGTCATAGAATGGAGGTGAGTGAAGTCATAGAATGGAGGTGTGTGAAGTCAGAATGGAGGTGTGTGAAGTCATAGAATGGAGGTGTGTGAAGTCACAGAATTGAGGTGTGTGAAGTCACAGAATGGAGGTGTGTGAAGTCAGAATGAAGGTTTGTGAAATCACAGAATGGAGGTGTGTGAAGTCACAGAATGGATGTTTGTGAAGTAAGAATGAAGGTGTTTGAAGTCATAGAGTGGAGGTGTGTGAAGTCACAGAATGGAGGTGTGTGAAGTCATAGAATGAAGGTGTGTGAAGTCATAGAATTGAGGTGTGTGAAGTCATAGAATGGAGGTGTGTGAAGTCATAAAATGGAGGTGTGTGAAGTCATAGAATGGAGGTGGGTGAAGTTAAAATGGAGTTGTGTGAAGTCATAGAATGGTGGTTTTTGATGTCAACGAATGGAGGTGTGTGAAGTCACAGAATGGAGGTGTGTGAACTCAGAATGGAGGTGTGTGAAGTCACATAATGGAGGTTTGTGAAGTCATAGAATGGATGTGTGTGAAGTCAGAGAATGGATGTTTCTGAAGTAAGAATGAAGGTGTTTGAAGTCATAGAATGGAGGTGTGTGAAGTCAAATTGGAGGTGTGTGAACTCATAGAATGGAGGTGTGTGAACTCATAGAATGGAGGTGTGTGAAGTCATGGAATGGAGGTGTGTGAAGTCAAAGAATGGAGGTGTGTGAAGTGAAACAATAGAGGTGTGTGAAGTCACAGAATGGAGGTGTGTGAAGTCACAGAATGGAGGTGTGTGAAGTCAAAAAGTTGGTGTGTGAAGTCACAGAATGGAGGTGTGAGAACTCATAGAATGGAGGTGTGTGAAATCATAGAATGGAGGTGTGTGAAGTCACAGAATTGAAGTGTGTGAAGTCACAGAATGGAGGTGTGTGAAGACAGAATGGAGGTGTGTGAAGTCACAGATTGGAGGTGTGTGAAGTCACAGAATGGATGTTTGTGAAGTCAGAATGAAGGTGTGTGAAGTCATAGAGTGGAGGTGTGTGAAGACACAGAATGGAGGTGAGTGAAGTCCTAGAATGGAGGTGTGTGAAGTCATAGAATGGAGGTCTGTGAACTCAGAATGGAGGTTTGTGAAGTCATAGAATGGAGGTGTGAGAAGTCACAGAATGGAGGTGTGTGAAGTCATAGAATGGAGGTGTGTGAAGTCATAAAATGGAGGTGTGTGAATTCATAGAATGAAGGTGTGTGAAGTCATAGAATGGACTTGTGTGAAGTCAGATTGGAGGTGTGTGAAATCACAGAATGGAGGTGTGTCAACTCAGAAAGGAGGTGTGTAAAGTCATAGAATGGAGGTGTGTGAAGTCATAGAATGGAAGTGTGTGAAATCATAGAATGGAGGTGTGTGAAGTCAAAGACTGTTGGTGTGTGAAGTCAGAATGGAGGTGTGTGAAGTCAAAATGGAGGTGTGTGAAGTCATAGAATGGAAGTGTGTGAAGTCATAGAATGGAGGTCTGTGAACTCAGAATGGGGGTTTGTGAAGTCATAGAATGGAGGTGTGTGAACTCAGAATGGAGGTGTGTGAAGTCATAGATGGAGGTGTGTGAAGTCATAGTATGGAGGTGTGTGAAATCACAGAATGGAGTTTTGTGAAGTCACAGAATGGAGTTGTGTGAAGTCAATACGGAGGTGTGTGAAGTCATAGAATGTAGGTGTGTGAAGTCAGAATGGAGGTGTGTGAACTCATAGAATGGAGGTGTGTGAAGTCACAATGGAGGTGTGTGAAGTCATAGAATTTAGGTGTGTGAAGTCACAAAATGGAGGTGTGTGTAGTCATAGAATGGAGGTGTGTGAAGTCATAGAATGGAGGTGTGTGAAGTCAGAATGAAGGTGTCTGAAGTCACAGAATTGAGGTGTGTGAAGTCAAAGAATGGAGGTGTGTATAGTCAGAAGGAAGGTGTGTGAAATCACAGAATGGACGTGTGTGAAGTCACAGAATGGATGTTTGTGAAGTAAGAATGAAGGTGTTTGAAGTCATAGAGTGGAGGTGTGTGAAGTCACAGAATGGAGGTGTGTGAAGTCATAGAATGGAGGTGTGTGAAGTCATAAAATTGAGGTGTGTGAAGTCATAGAATGGAGGTGTGTGAAGTCATAAAATGGAGGTGTGTGAACTCATAGAATGGAGGTGTGTGAACTCAAAATGGAGTTGTGTGAAGTCATAGAATGGTGGTTTTTGATGTCAACGAATGGAGGTGTGTGAAGTCATAGAATGGAGGTGTGTGAAGTCATAGAATGGAGGTGTGTGAAATCACAGAATGGAGGCGTGTAAACACAGAAATGAGGTGTGTGAAGTCATAGAATGGAGGTGTGTGAAGTCATAGAATGGAAGTATTTGAAATCATAGAATGGAGGTGTGGGAAGTCACAGAATTGAGGTGTGTGAAGTCAGAATGGAGGTGTGTGAAGTCAGAATGGAGGTGAGTGAAGTCATACACTGGAGATGTGTGAAGTCATAGAATGGAGGCCTGTGAACTGAGAATGGAGGTTTGTGAAGTCATAGAATGGAGGTTTGTGAACTCAGAATGGAGGTGTGTGAAGTCACAGAATGGAGGTGTGTGAAGTCATAGAATGGAGGTGTGTGAAATCAGAAAATGGAGGTGTGTGAATTCATAGAATGGAGGTGTGAAGTCATAGGATCGAGGTGTGTGAAGTCACAGAATGGAGGTGTGTGAAGTCACAGAATGGAGGTGTGTGAACTCAGAATGTAGGTGTGTGAAGCCACAGAATTGAGGAGTGTGAAGTCATAGAATGGAAGTGTGTGAAGTCATAGAAAGGAGGTGTGTGAACTCAGAATGGAGGTGTGTGAAGTCACAGAATGGAGTTTTGTGAAGTCATAGAAAGGAGTTGTGGGAAGTCATAGAATGGAGGTGTGTGACGTCATAATGGAAGTGTGTCAAGTCACAGAATGGAGGTGTGTGTAGTCATACAATGGAGGTGTGTGAAGTCAGAATGGAGGTGTGTGAAGTCACAGAATGGAGGTGTGTGAAGTCACAGAATGGAGGTGTGTGAAGTCATAGATGGAGGTGTGTGAAGTCATAGTATGGAGGTGTGTCAAATCATAGAATGGAGGTGTGTGAAGTCATAGAAAGGATGTTTGTGAGGTAAGAATAAAGGTGTGTGAAGTCATCGAATAGAGGTGTGTGAAGTCAAAGAATGGAGGTGTGTGAAGTCAGAGAATGTAGGTGTGTGAAGTCACACAATGGAGGTGTGTGAAGTCTCGAATGGAGGTGTGCGGTCATAGAAGGGAGGTGGGTGAAGTCATAGAAAGAGGTGAGAGAAGTCATAGAATGGAGGAGTGTGAAGTCATACAGTGGAGGTGACTGAAGACACAGATTCGAGGTTTGTGAAGTCATAGAATGGAGGTGTGTAAAGTCAGAATGGAGGTGTGAAAAGTCATAGAATGGAGATTTGTGAATTCATAGAATGGAGGTGTGTGACGTCAAATTGAAGTCTGTGAAGTCATAGAATGGAGGTGTGTGAAGTCACAGAATGGATTTGTGTGAACTCAGAATGTAGGTGTGTGAAGCCACAGAATGGAGGAGTGTGAAGTCATAGAATGGAAGTGTGTGAAGTCATAGAAAGGAGGTGTGTGAACTCAGAATGGAGGTGTGTGAAGTCACAGAATGGAGTTTTGTGAAGTCATAGAATGGAGGTGTGTGAAGTCAGAGAATGGATGTTTCTGAAGGAAGAATGAAGGTGTGTGAAGTCACAGAATGGAGCTGTGTGAACTCAGAATGTAGGTGTGTGAAGCCACAGAATGGAGGTGTGTGAAGTCATAGAATGGAAGTGTGTGAAGTCATAGAAAGGAGGTGTGTGAACTCACAATGGAGGTGTGTGAAGTCACAGAATGGAGTTTTGTGAAGTCATAGAAAGGAGGTGTGGGAAGTCATAGAATGGAGGTGTGTGACGTCATAATGGAAGTGTGTGAAGTCACAGAATGGAGGTGTGTGAAGTCATACAATGGAGGTGTGTGAAGTCAGAATGGAGGTGTGTGAAGTCACAGAATGGAGGTGTGTGAAGTCACAGAATGGAGGTGTGTGAAGTCATAGATGGAGGTGTGTGAAGTCATAGTATGGAGGTGTGTCAAATCATAGAATGGAGGTGTGTGAAGTCATAGAAAGGATGTTTGTGAAGTAAGAATGAAGGTGTGTGAAGTCATCGAATAGACGTGTGTGAAGTCAAAGAATGGAGGTGTGTGAAGTCACACAATGGAGGTGTGTGAAGTCTCGAATGGAGGTGTGCGGTCATAGAAGGGAGGTGGGTGAAGTCATAGAAAGAGGTGAGAGAAGTCATAGAATGGAGGAGTGTGAAGTCAAATTGAAGTCTGTGAAGTCATAGAATGGAGGTGTGTGAAGTCACAGAATGGAGGTGTGTGAAGTCATACAATGGAGGTGAGTGAAGTCAGAATGGAGGTGTGTGAAGTCACAGAATGGAGGTGTGTGAACTCAGAATGGAGGTGTGTGAAGTCATACATGGAGGTGTGTGAAGTCATAGTATGGAGGTGTGTGAAACCATAGAATGGAGTTTTGTGAAGACACACAATGGAGCTGTGTGAAGTTAGAATGGAGGTGTGTGAAGTCATAGAATGGAGGTGTGTGAAGTCAGAACGGAGGTATGTGAAATCATAGAATCAAGGTGTGTGAAGTCACAGAATGGAGGTGTGTGAAGTCATAGAATGGAGGTGCGTGAAATCACAGAATGGAGGTGTGTGAAGTCATAGAATGGAGGTGTGTGAAGTCATAGAATGGAGGTGTGTGAAGTCACAGAATGAAGGTGTGTGAATCACAGAATGGAGGTATGTGAACTCACAATGGAGGTGGGTGAAGTCACAGAATGGAGGTGTGTGAAGTCATACAATGGAGGTGTGTGAAGTCACAGAATGGAGGTGTGTGAATTCATAGAATGGAGGTGTGTGAAGTCATAGAATGGAGGTGTGTGAAGTCATAGAATGGAGGTGTGTGAAGTCATAAAATGGAGGTGTGTGAACTCATAGAATGGAGGTGTGTGAACTCAAAATGGAGTTGTGTGAAGTCATAGAATGGTGGTTTTTGATGTCAACGAATGGAGGTGTGTGAAGTCATAGAATGGAGGTGTGGGAAGTCATAGAATGGAGGTGTGTGAAATCACAGAATGGAGGTGTGTCAACTCAGAAGTGAGGTGTGTGAAGTCATAGAATGGAGGTGTGTGAAGTCATAGAATGGAAGTATTTGAAATCATAGAATGGAGTTGTGGGAAGTCACAGAATTGAGGTGTGTGAAGTCAGAATGGAGGTGTGTGAAGTCAGAATGGAGGTGAGTGAAGTCATACACTGGAGATGTGTGAAGTCATAGAATGGAGGCCTGTGAACTGAGAATGGAGGTTTGTGAAGTCATAGAATGGAGGTTTGTGAACTCAGAATGGAGGTGTGTAAAGTCACAGAAGGGAAGTGTGTGAAGTCATAGAATGGAGGTGTGTGAATTCATAGAATGGAGGTGTGAAGTCATAGGATCGAGGTGTGTGAAGTCACAGAATGGAGGTGTGTGAAGTCACAGAATGGAGGTGTGTGACGTCACAGAATGGAGGTGTGTGAACTCAGAATGTAGGTGTGTGAAGCCACAGAATGGAGGAGTGTGAAGTCATAGAATGGAAGTGTGTGAAGTCATAGAAAGGAGGTGTGTGAACTCAGAATGGAGGTGTGTGAAGTCACAGAATGGAGTTTTGTGAAGTCATAGAATGGAGGTTTGTGAAATCAGAGAGTGGATGTTTCTGAAGGAAGAATGAAGGTGTGTGAAGTCACAGAATGGAGGTGTGTGAACTCAGAATGTAGGTGTGTGAAGCCACAGAATGGAGGTGTGTGAAGTCATAGAATGGAAGTGTGTGAAGTCATAGAAAGGAGGTGTGTGAAATCAGAATGGAGGTGTGTGAAGTCACAGAATGGAGTTCTGTGAAGTCATAGAAAGGAGTTGTGGGAAGTCATAGAATGGAGGTGTGTGACGTCATAATGGAAGTGTGTGAAGTCACAGAATGGAGGTGTGTGAAGTCATACAATGGAGGTGTGTGAAGTCAGAATGGAGGTGTGTGAAGTCACAGAATGGAGGTGTGTGAAGTCACACAATGGAGGTGTGTGAAGTCTCGAATGGAGGTGTGCGGTCATAGAAGGGAGGTGGGTGAAGTCATAGAAAGAGGTGAGAGAAGTCATAGAATGGAGGAGTGTGAAGTCATACAGTGGAGGTGACTGAAGACACAGATTCGAGGTTTGTGAAGTCATAGAATGGAGGTGTGTAAAGTCAGAATGGAGGTGTGAAAAGTCATAGAATGGAGATTTGTGAATTCATAGAATGGAGGTGTGTGATGTCAAATTGAAGTCTGTGAAGTCATAGAATGGAGGTGTGTGAAGTCACAGAATGGAGGTGTGTGAAGTCATACAATGGAGGTGAGTGAAGTCAGAATGGAGGTGTGTGAAGTCACAGAATGGAGGTGTGTGAACTCAGAATGGAGGTGTGTGAAGTCATAGATGGAGGTTTGTGAAGTCACAGTATGGAGGTGTGTGAAACCATAGAATGGAGTTTTGTGAAGACACACAATGGAGCTGTGTGAAGTCAGAATGGAGGTGTGTGAAGTCATAGAATCGAGGTGTGTGAAGTCAGAACGGAGGTATGTGAAATCATAGAATCAAGGTGTGTGAAGTCACAGAATGGAGGTGTGTGAAGTCATAGAATGGAGGTGCGTGAAGTCACAGAATGGAGGTGTGTGAAGTAATAGAATGGAGGTGTGTGAAGTCATAGAATGGAGGTGTGTGAAGTCACAGAATGAAGGTGTGTGAATCACAGAATGGAGGTATGTGAACTCACAATGGAGGTGGGTGAAGTCACAGAATGGAGGTGTGTGAAGTCATACAATGGAGGTGTGTGAAGTCACAGAATGGAGGTGTGTGAATTCATAGAATGGAGGTGTGTGAAGTCATAGAATGGAGGTGTGTGAAGTCATAGAATGGAGGTGTGTGAATTCATAGAATGGAGGTGTGTGAAGTCACAGAATGGAGGTTTCTGTACTCAAAATGGAGGTGTTTGAAGTCAAAGAATGGAGGTGTGTGAAGTCATAGAATGGAAGTGTGTGAAGTGATAGAATGGAAGTGTGTGAACCCAGAATGCAGGTTTGTGAAGTCACAGAATGGAGGTTTGTGAAGTCATACAATGGAGGTGTGTGAAGTCAAAATGGAGGGGTGTGAACTCATAGAATGGAGGTGTGTGAACTCATAGAATGGAGGTGTGTGAAGTCATGGAATGGAGGTGTGTGAAGTCCAAGAATGGAGGTGTGTGAAGTCTAAGAATGGAGGTGTGTGAACTCACAATATGGAGGTTGCTGGGGCCAACCGGCGGCAAACCAGGGTTCGCAGATTGGGGTTCCTGAAATCGGGGGCAAGGAGTAGCAAGAAATGGAACAGAGACAGACACAGCGGGTCCGGGATGTCCGCAGTCCAGGTAAAGACTGCCGAGACTGCCGGTTTATTTTCCACTCCCCCTTCTTCCCTCCTCCTGACCCAGGGAACCTCCAGGTGTTACATTCATATGGTAATTCTCAGGTCATTTGCATAGAATAGGGCCAGAAAGCAATAAGACAATAAAGCCATCCTCTGATGCAAGCCAAGGTACAGTTTGATTCCACTCTGGCTCACAACAGGAGGTGTGTGAAGTCACAGAATTGAAGTGTGTGAAGTCAAAATGGAGGTGTGTGAAGTAAGAGAATGGAGGTCTGTGAAGACACAGAATAGAGGTGTGTGAAGTCAGAATGGAGGTGTGTGAAGTCAGAATGGAGGTGTGTGAAATCATAGAATGGAGGTGTGTGAAGCCACAACGCAGGTGTGTGAACTCATGGAATGAAGGTGTGTGAAGTAAAATTGCAGGTGTGTGAAGTCATAGAATGGAGGTGTGTGAAGTAATAGAATGGAGGTGTGTGAAGTCACAGAATGGAGGTGGGTGAAGTCATAGAATGGAGGTATGTGAAGTCACAGAATGGAGGTGTGTGAAGTCATAGAATGGAGGTGTGTGAAGTCATAGAATGGAGATGTGTGAAGTCATAGAATGTAGGACTGTGAACTCAGAATGGAGGTTTGTGAAGTCATAGAATGGAGGTGTGTGAAGTCACAGAATGGAGGTGTGTGAAGTCATAGAATGGAGGTGTGTGAAGTCATAAAATGGAGGTGTGTGAATTCATAGAATGGAGGTTTGTGAAGTCACAATGGAGTTGTGTGAAGTCATAGAATGGTTGTTTTTGATGTCAACGAATGGAGGTGTGTGAAGTCATAGAATGGAGGTGTGTGAAGTTAGATTGGAGGTGTGTGAAATCACAGAATGGAGGTGTGTCAACTCAGAAATGAGGTGTGTGAAGTCATAGAATGGAGGTGTGTGAAGTCAAATTGGAGGTGTGTGAACTCATAGAATGGAGGTGTGTGAACTCATAGAATGGAGGTGTGTGAAGTCATGGAATGGAGGTGTGTGAAGTCAAAGAATGGAGGTGTGTGAAATGAAACAATAGAGGTGTGTGAAGTCACAGAATGAAGGTGTGTGAAGTCACAGAATGGAAGTGTGTAAAGTCAAAACGGAGGTGTGTGAAGTCAAAGATTGGAGGTGTGTGAAGTCACAGAATGGAGGTGTGTGAAGTCAAAAAGGTGGTGTGTGAAGTCACAGAATGGAGGTGTGTGAAGTCATAGAATGGAGGTGTGTGAAGTCACAGAATGGAGCTGTGAGAAGTCAGAATGATGGTGTGTGAAGTCACAGAATGGAGGTGTGTGAAGTCACAGAATGGATGTTTGTGAAGTAAGAATGAAGGTGTTTGAAGTCATAGAGTGGAGGTGTGTGAAGTCACAGAATGGAGGTGTGGGAAGTCATAAAATGGAGATGTGTGAACTCATAGAATGGAGGTGTGTGAAGTCAAAATGGAGTTGTGTGAAGTCATAGAATGGTGTTTTTTGATGTCAACGAATGGAGGTGTGTGAAGTCATAGAATGGAGGTGTGTGAACTCAGATTGGAGATGTGTGAAATCACAGAATGGAGGTGTGTGAAGTCACAGAATGGAGGTGTGTGAACTCAGAATGTAGGTGTGTGAAGCCACAGAATGGAGGTGTGTGAAGTCATAGAATGAAAGTGTGTGAAATCATAGAATGGAGGTGTGTGAAATCACAGAATGGAGGAGTGTGAACTCAGAATGGAGGTGTGTGAAGTCACAGAATGGAGGTTTGTGAAGTCATAGAATGGAGGTGTGTGAAGTCAGAGAATGGATGTTTCTGAAGTAAAAAAGAAGTTGTGTGAAGTCATAGAATGGAGGTGTGTGAAGTTAAATTGGAGGTGTGTGAACTCATAGAATGGAGGTGTGTGAACTCATAGAATGGAGGTGTGTGAAGTCATGGAATGGAGGTGTGTGAAGTCAAAGAATGGAGGTGTGTGAAATGAAACAATAGAGGTGTGTGAAGTCACAGAATGGAGGTGTGTGAAGTCACAGAATGGAAGTGTGTAAAGTCAAAACGGAGGTGTGTGAAGTCACAGAATGTAGGTGTGTGAAGTCACAGAATGGAGGTGTGTGAAGTCAAAAAGGTGGTGTGTCAAGTCACAGAATGGAGGTGTGTGAAGTCATAGAATGGAGGTGTGTGAAGTCATAGAATGGAGGACTGTGAACTCAGAATGGAGGTTTGTGAAGTCATAGAATGGAGGTGTGTGAAGTCACAGAATGGAGGTGTGTGAAGTCCTAGAATGGAAGTGTGTGAAGTCATAGAATGGAAGTGTGTGAAGGAAGAATGGAGGTGTGTGAAGTCACAGAATGGAGGAGTGTGAACTCAGAATGGAGGTGTGTGAAGTCACAGAATGGAGGTTTGTGAAGTCATAGAATGGAGGTGTGTGAAGTCAGAGAATGGATGTTTCTGAAGTAAAAATGAAGGTGTGTGAAGTCATAGAATGGAGGTGTGTGAAGTCAAATTGGAGGTGTGTGAACTCATATAATGGAGGTGTGTGAACTCATAGAATGGAGGTGTGTGAAGTCATGGAATGGAGGTGTGTGAAGTCAAAGAATGGAGGTGAGTGAAATGAAACAATAGAGGTGTGTGAAGTCACAGAATGGAGGTGTGTGAAGTCACAGAATGGAAGTGTGTAAAGTCAAAACGGAGGTGTGTGAAGTCACAGAATGTAGGTGTGTGAAGTCACAGAATCGAGGTTTGTGAAGTCAAAAAGGTGGTGTGTGAAGTCACAGAATGGAGGTGTGTGAAGTCATAGAATGGAGGTGTGTGAAGTCATAGAATGGAGGGCTGTGAACTCAGAATGGAGGTTTGTGAAGTCATAGAATGGAGGTGTGTGAAGTCACAGAATGGAGGTGTGTGAAGTCATAGAATGGAGGTGTGTGAAGTCATAAAATGGATGTGTGTGAATTCATAGAATGGAGGTGTGTGAAGTCACAATGGAGTTGTGTGAAGTCATAGAATGGTTGTTCTTGATGTCAACGAATGGAGGTGTGTGAAGTCATAGAATGGAGGTGTGTGAAGTCAGATTGGAGGTGTGTGAAATCACAGAATGGAGGTGTGTCAACTCAGAAATGAGGTGTGTGAAGTCATAGAATGGAGGTGTGTGAAGTCATAGAATGGAGCTGTGTGAAATCATAGAATGGAGGTGTGTGAAGTCAAAGAATTGAGGTGTGTGAAGTCAGAATGGAGGTGTGTGAAGTCAGAATGGAGGTGTGTGAAGTCATAGAATGGAAGTGTGTGAAGTCAGAGAATGGAGGTCTGTGAACTCAGAATGGGGGTTTGTGAAGTCATAGAATGGAGGTGTGTGAACTCAGAATGGAGGTGTGTGAAGTCACAGAATGGAGGTGTGTGAAGTCATAGAATGGAGGTGTGTGAAATCACAGAATGGAGGTGTGTGAATTCATAGAATGGAGGTGTGTGAAGTCACAGAATGGAGGTGTGTGAACTCAGAATGGAGGTGTATGAAGCCACAGAATGGAGGTGTGTGACGTCCTAGAATGGAAGTGTGTGAAGTCATAGAATGGAGGTGTGTGAAGGAAGAATGGAGGTGTGTGAAGTCACAGAATGGAGGAGTGTGAACTCAGAATGGAGGTGTGTGAAGTCACAGAATGGAGGTTTGTGAAGTCATAGAATGGAGGTGTGTGAAGTCAGACAATGGATGTTTCTGAAGTAAAAATGAAGGTGTGTGAAGTCATAGAATGGAGGTGTGTGAAGTCAAATTGGAGGTGTGTGAACTCATAGCATGGAGGTGTGTGAACTCATAGAATGGAGGTGTGTGAAGTCATGGAATGGAGGTGTGTGAAGTCAAAGAATGGAGGTGTGTGAAATGAAACAATAGAGGTGTGTGAAGTCACAGAATGGAGGTGTGTGAAGTCACAGAATGGAAGTGTGTAAAGTCAAAACGGAGGTGTGTGAAGTCAAAGATTGGAGGTGTGTGAAGTCACAGAATGGAGGTGTGTGAAATCAAAAAGGTGGTGTGTGAAGTCACAGAATGGAGGTGTGTGAAGTCATAGAATGGAGGTGTGTGAAGTCACAGAATGGAGCTGTGAGAAGTCAGAATGATGGTGTGTGAAGTCACAGAATGGAGGTGTGTGAAGTCACAGAATGGATGTTTGTGAAGTAAGAATGAAGGTGTTTGAAGTCATAGAGTGGAGGTGTGTGAAGTCACAGAATGGAGGTGTGTGAAGTCATAAAATGGAGGTGTGTGAACTCATAGAATGGAGGTGTGTGAAGTCAAAATGGAGTTATGTGAAGTCATAGAATGGTGTTTTTTGATGTCAACGAATGGAGGTGTGTGAAGTCATAGAATGGAGGTGTGTGAACTCAGATTGGAGGTGTGTGAAATCACAGAATGGAGGTGTGTGAAGTCACAGAATGGAGGTGTGGGAACTCAGAATGTAGGTGTGTGAAGCCACAGAATGGAGGTGTGTGAAGTCATAGAATGAAAGTGTGTGAAATCATAGAATGAAGGTTTGTGAAGTCACAGAATGGAGGAGTGTGAACTCAGAATGGAGGTGTGTGAAGTCACAGAATGGAGGTTTGTGAAGTCATAGAATGGAGGTGTGTGAAGTCAGAGAATGGATGATTCTGAAGTAAAAAAGAAGGTGTGTGAAGTCATAGAATGGAGGAGTGTGAAGTCAAATTGGAGGTGTGTGAACTCATAGAATGGAGGTGTGTGAACTCATAGAATGGAGGTGTGTGAAGTTATGGAATGGAGGTGTGTGAAGTCAAAGAATGGAGGTGTGTGAAATGAAACAATAGAGGTGTGTGAAGTCACAGAATGGAGGTGTGTGAAGTCACAGAATGGAAGTGTGTAAAGTCAAAACGGAGGTGTGTGAAGTCACAGAATGTAGGTGTGTGAAGTCACAGAATGGAGGTGTGTGAAGTCAAAAAGGTGGTGTGTGAAGTCACAGAATGTAGGTGTGTGAAGTCACAGAATGGAGGTGTGTGAAGTCAAAAAGGTGGTGTGTGAAGTCACAGAATGGAGGTGTGTGAAGTCATAGAATGGACGTTTGTGAAGTCATAGAATGGAGGTGTGTGAAGTAACAGAATGGAGGTGTGTGAAGTCACAGAATGGAGGTGTGTGAAGTCATAAAATGGAGGTGTGTGAATTCATAGAATGGAGGTGTGTGAAGTCACAATGGAGTTGTGTGAAGTCATAGAATGGTTGTTTTTGATGTCAACGAATGGAGGTGTGTGATGTCATAGAATGAAGGTGTGTGAAGTCAGATAGGAGGTGTGTGAAATCACAGAATGGAAGTGTGTCAACTCAGAAATGAGGTGTGTGAAGTCATAGAATGGAGGTGTGTGAAGTCATAGAATGGAGGTGTGTGAAGTCATAAAATGGAGGTGTGTGAATTCATAGAATGGAGGTTTGTGAAGTCACAATGGAGTTGTGTGAAGTCATAGAATGGTTGTTTTGGATGTCAACGAATGGAGGTGTGTGAAGTCATAGAATGGAGGTGTGTGAAGTTAGATTGGAGGTGTGTGAAATCACAGAATGGAGGTGTGTCAACTCAGAAATGAGGTGTGTGAAGTCATAGAATGGAGGTGTGTGAAGTCAAATTGGAGGTGTGTGAACTCATAGAATGGAGGTGTGTGAACTCATAGAATGGAGGTGTGTGAAGTCATGGAATGGAGGTGTGTGAAGTCAAAGAATGGAGGTGTGTGAAATGAAACAATAGAGGTGTGTGAAGTCACAGAATGAAGGTGTGTGAAGTCACAGAATGGAAGTGTGTAAAGTCAAAACGGAGGTGTGTGAAGTCAAAGATTGGAGGTGTGTGAAGTCACAGAATGGAGGTGTGTGAAGTCAAAAAGGTGGTGTGTGAAGTCACAGAATGGAGGTGTGTGAAGTCATAGAATGGAGGTGTGTGAAGTCACAGAATGGAGCTGTGAGAAGTCAGAATGATGGTGTGTGAAGTCACAGAATGGAGGTGTGTGAAGTCACAGAATGGATGTTTGTGAAGTAAGAATGAAGGTGTTTGAAGTCATAGAGTGGAGGTGTGTGAAGTCACAGAATGGAGGTGTGGGAAGTCATAAAATGGAGATGTGTGAACTCATAGAATGGAGGTGTGTGAAGTCAAAATGGAGTTGTGTGAAGTCATAGAATGGTGTTTTTTGATGTCAACGAATGGAGGTGTGTGAAGTCATAGAATGGAGGTGTGTGAACTCAGATTGGAGATGTGTGAAATCACAGAATGGAGGTGTGTGAAGTCACAGAATGGAGGTGTGTGAACTCAGAATGTAGGTGTGTGAAGCCACAGAATGGAGGTGTGTGAAGTCATAGAATGAAAGTGTGTGAAATCATAGAATGGAGGTGTGTGAAATCACAGAATGGAGGAGTGTGAACTCAGAATGGAGGTGTGTGAAGTCACAGAATGGAGGTTTGTGAAGTCATAGAATGGAGGTGTGTGAAGTCAGAGAATGGATGTTTCTGAAGTAAAAAAGAAGGTGTGTGAAGTCATAGAATGGAGGTGTGTGAAGTTAAATTGGAGGTGTGTGAACTCATAGAATGGAGGTGTGTGAACTCATAGAATGGAGGTGTGTGAAGTCATGGAATGGAGGTGTGTGAAGTCAAAGAATGGAGGTGTGTGAAATGAAACAATAGAGGTGTGTGAAGTCACAGAATGGAGGTGTGTGAAGTCACAGAATGGAAGTGTGTAAAGTCAAAACGGAGGTGTGTGAAGTCACAGAATGTAGGTGTGTGAAGTCACAGAATGGAGGTGTGTGAAGTCAAAAAGGTGGTGTGTCAAGTCACAGAATGGAGGTGTGTGAAGTCATAGAATGGAGGTGTGTGAAGTCATAGAATGGAGGACTGTGAACTCAGAATGGAGGTTTGTGAAGTCATAGAATGGAGGTGTGTGAAGTCACAGAATGGAGGTGTGTGAAGTCCTAGAATGGAAGTGTGTGAAGTCATAGAATGGAAGTGTGTGAAGGAAGAATGGAGGTGTGTGAAGTCACAGAATGGAGGAGTGTGAACTCAGAATGGAGGTGTGTGAAGTCACAGAATGGAGGTTTGTGAAGTCATAGAATGGAGGTGTGTGAAGTCAGAGAATGGATGTTTCTGAAGTAAAAATGAAGGTGTGTGAAGTCATAGAATGGAGGTGTGTGAAGTCAAATTGGAGGTGTGTGAACTCATATAATGGAGGTGTGTGAACTCATAGAATGGAGGTGTGTGAAGTCATGGAATGGAGGTGTGTGAAGTCAAAGAATGGAGGTGAGTGAAATGAAACAATAGAGGTGTGTGAAGTCACAGAATGGAGGTGTGTGAAGTCACAGAATGGAAGTGTGTAAAGTCAAAACGGAGGTGTGTGAAGTCACAGAATGTAGGTGTGTGAAGTCACAGAATGGAGGTTTGTGAAGTCAAAAAGGTGGTGTGTGAAGTCACAGAATGGAGGTGTGTGAAGTCATAGAATGGAGGTGTGTGAAGTCATAGAATGGAGGGCTGTGAACTCAGAATGGAGGTTTGTGAAGTCATAGAATGGAGGTGTGTGAAGTCACAGAATGGAGGTGTGTGAAGTCATAGAATGGAGGTGTGTGAAGTCATAAAATGGAGGTGTGTGAATTCATAGAATGGAGGTGTGTGAAGTCACAATGGAGTTGTGTGAAGTCATAGAATGGTTGTTTTTGATGTCAACGAATGGAGGTGTGTGAAGTCATAAAATGGAGGTGTGTGAAGTCAGATTGGAGGTGTGTGAAATCACAGAATGGAGGTGTGTCAACTCAGAAATGAGGTGTGTGAAGTCATAGAATGGAGGTGTGTGAAGTCATAGAATGGAGCTGTGTGAAATCATAGAATGGAGGTGTGTGAAGTCAAAGAATTGAGGTGTGTGAAGTCAGAATGGAGGTGTGTGAAGTCAGAATGGAGGTGTGTGAAGTCATAGAATGGAAGTGTGTGAAGTCAGAGAATGGAGGTCTGTGAACTCAGAATGGGGGTTTGTGAAGTCATAGAATGGAGGTGTGTGAACTCAGAATGGAGGTGTGTGAAGTCATAGAATGGAGGTGTGTGAAGTCATAGAATGGAGGTGTGTGAAGTCATAAAATTGAGGTGTGTGAAGTCATAGAATGGAGGTGTGTGAAGTCATAAAATGGAGGTGTGTGAACTCATAGAATGGAGGTGTGTGAACTCAAAATGGAGTTGTGTGAAGTCATAGAATGGTGGTTTTTGATGTCAACGAATGGAGGTGTGTGAAGTCATAGAATGGAGGTGTGTGAAGTCATAGAATGGAGGTGTGTGAAATCACAGAATGGAGGCGTGTCAACACAGAAATGAGGTGTGTGAAGTCATAGAATGGAGGTGTGTGAAGTCATAGAATGGAAGTATTTGAAATCATAGAATGGAGGTGTGGGAAGTCACAGAATTGAGGTGTGTGAAGTCAGAATGGAGGTGTGTGAAGTCAGAATGGAGGTGAGTGAAGTCATACACTGGAGATGTGTGAAGTCATAGAATGGAGGCCTGTGAACTGAGAATGGAGGTTTGTGAAGTCATAGAATGGAGGTTTGTGAACTCAGAATGGAGGTGTGTGAAGTCACAGAATGGAGGTGTGTGAAGTCATAGAATGGAGGTGTGTGAAATCAGAAAATGGAGGTGTGTGAATTCATAGAATGGAGGTGTGAAGTCATAGGATCGAGGTGTGTGAAGTCACAGAATGGAGGTGTGTGAAGTCACAGAATGGAGGTGTGTGAACTCAGAATGTAGGTGTGTGAAGCCACAGAATTGAGGAGTGTGAAGTCATAGAATGGAAGTGTGTGAAGTCATAGAAAGGAGGTGTGTGAACTCAGAATGGAGGTGTGTGAAGTCACAGAATGGAGTTTTGTGAAGTCATAGAAAGGAGGTGTGGGAAGTCATAGAATGGAGGTGTGTGACGTCATAATGGAAGTGTGTCAAGTCACAGAATGGAGGTGTGTGTAGTCATACAATGGAGGTGTGTGAAGTCAGAATGGAGGTGTGTGAAGTCACAGAATGGAGGTGTGTGAAGTCACAGAATGGAGGTGTGTGAAGTCATAGATGGAGGTGTGTGAAGTCATAGTATGGAGGTGTGTCAAATCATAGAATGGAGGTGTGTGAAGTCATAGAAAGGATGTTTGTGAGGTAAGAATAAAGGTGTGTGAAGTCATCGAATAGAGGTGTGTGAAGTCAAAGAATGGAGGTGTGTGAAGTCAGAGAATGTAGGTGTGTGAAGTCACACAATGGAGGTGTGTGAAGTCTCGAATGGAGGTGTGCGGTCATAGAAGGGAGGTGGGTGAAGTCATAGAAAGAGGTGAGAGAAGTCATAGAATGGAGGAGTGTGAAGTCATACAGTGGAGGTGACTGAAGACACAGATTCGAGGTTTGTGAAGTCATAGAATGGAGGTGTGTAAAGTCAGAATGGAGGTGTGAAAAGTCATAGAATGGAGATTTGTGAATTCATAGAATGGAGGTGTGTGACGTCAAATTGAAGTCTGTGAAGTCATAGAATGGAGGTGTGTGAAGTCACAGAATGGATTTGTGTGAACTCAGAATGTAGGTGTGTGAAGCCACAGAATGGAGGAGTGTGAAGTCATAGAATGGAAGTGTGTGAAGTCATAGAAAGGAGGTGTGTGAACTCAGAATGGAGGTGTGTGAAGTCACAGAATGGAGTTTTGTGAAGTCATAGAATGGAGGTGTGTGAAGTCAGAGAATGGATGTTTCTGAAGGAAGAATGAAGGTGTGTGAAGTCACAGAATGGAGCTGTGTGAACTCAGAATGTAGGTGTGTGAAGCCACAGAATGGAGGTGTGTGAAGTCATAGAATGGAAGTGTGTGAAGTCATAGAAAGGAGGTGTGTGAACTCACAATGGAGGTGTGTGAAGTCACAGAATGGAGTTTTGTGAAGTCATAGAAAGGAGGTGTGGGAAGTCATAGAATGGAGGTGTGTGACGTCATAATGGAAGTGTGTGAAGTCACAGAATGGAGGTGTGTGAAGTCATACAATGGAGGTGTGTGAAGTCAGAATGGAGGTGTGTGAAGTCACAGAATGGAGGTGTGTGAAGTCACAGAATGGAGGTGTGTGAAGTCATAGATGGAGGTGTGTGAAGTCATAGTATGGAGGTGTGTCAAATCATAGAATGGAGGTGTGTGAAGTCATAGAAAGGATGTTTGTGAAGTAAGAATGAAGGTGTGTGAAGTCATCGAATAGACGTGTGTGAAGTCAAAGAATGGAGGTGTGTGAAGTCACACAATGGAGGTGTGTGAAGTCTCGAATGGAGGTGTGCGGTCATAGAAGGGAGGTGGGTGAAGTCATAGAAAGAGGTGAGAGAAGTCATAGAATGGAGGAGTGTGAAGTCAAATTGAAGTCTGTGAAGTCATAGAATGGAGGTGTGTGAAGTCACAGAATGGAGGTGTGTGAAGTCATACAATGGAGGTGAGTGAAGTCAGAATGGAGGTGTGTGAAGTCACAGAATGGAGGTGTGTGAACTCAGAATGGAGGTGTGTGAAGTCATACATGGAGGTGTGTGAAGTCATAGTATGGAGGTGTGTGAAACCATAGAATGGAGTTTTGTGAAGACACACAATGGAGCTGTGTGAAGTTAGAATGGAGGTGTGTGAAGTCATAGAATGGAGGTGTGTGAAGTCAGAACGGAGGTATGTGAAATCATAGAATCAAGGTGTGTGAAGTCACAGAATGGAGGTGTGTGAAGTCATAGAATGGAGGTGCGTGAAATCACAGAATGGAGGTGTGTGAAGTCATAGAATGGAGGTGTGTGAAGTCATAGAATGGAGGTGTGTGAAGTCACAGAATGAAGGTGTGTGAATCACAGAATGGAGGTATGTGAACTCACAATGGAGGTGGGTGAAGTCACAGAATGGAGGTGTGTGAAGTCATACAATGGAGGTGTGTGAAGTCACAGAATGGAGGTGTGTGAATTCATAGAATGGAGGTGTGTGAAGTCATAGAATGGAGGTGTGTGAAGTCATAGAATGGAGGTGTGTGAAGTCATAAAATGGAGGTGTGTGAACTCATAGAATGGAGGTGTGTGAACTCAAAATGGTGTTGTGTGAAGTCATAGAATGGTGGTTTTTGATGTCAACGAATGGAGGTGTGTGAAGTCATAGAATGGAGGTGTGGGAAGTCATAGAATGGAGGTGTGTGAAATCACAGAATGGAGGTGTGTCAACTCAGAAATGAGGTGTGTGAAGTCATAGAATGGAGGTGTGTGAAGTCATAGAATGGAAGTATTTGGAATCATAGAATGGAGTTGTGGGAAGTCACAGAATTGAGGTGTGTGAAGTCAGAATGGAGGTGTGTGAAGTCAGAATGGAGGTGAGTGAAGTCATACACTGGAGATGTGTGAAGTCATAGAATGGAGGCCTGTGAACTGAGAATGGAGGTTTGTGAAGTCATAGAATGGAGGTTTGTGAACTCAGAATGGAGGTGTGTAAAGTCACAGAAGGGAAGTGTGTGAAGTCATAGAATGGAGGTGTGTGAAATCACAAAATGGAGGTGTGTGAATTCATAGAATGGAGGTGTGAAGTCATAGGATCGAGGTGTGTGAAGTCACAGAATGGAGGTGTGTGAAGTCACAGAATGGAGGTGTGTGACGTCACAGAATGGAGGTGTGTGAACTCAGAATGTAGGTGTGTGAAGCCACAGAATGGAGGAGTGTGAAGTCATAGAATGGAAGTGTGTGAAGTCATAGAAAGGAGGTGTGTGAACTCAGAATGGAGGTGTGTGAAGTCACAGAATGGAGTTTTGTGAAGTCATAGAATGGAGGTTTGTGAAATCAGAGAGTGGATGTTTCTGAAGGAAGAATGAAGGTGTGTGAAGTCACAGAATGGAGGTGTGTGAACTCAGAATGTAGGTGTGTGAAGCCACAGAATGGAGGTGTGTGAAGTCATAGAATGGAAGTGTGTGAAGTCATAGAAAGGAGGTGTGTGAAATCAGAATGGAGGTGTGTGAAGTCACAGAATGGAGTTCTGTGAAGTCATAGAAAGGAGTTGTGGGAAGTCATAGAATGGAGGTGTGTGACGTCATAATGGAAGTGTGTGAAGTCACAGAATGGAGGTGTGTGAAGTCATACAATGGAGGTGTGTGAAGTCAGAATGGAGGTGTGTGAAGTCACAGAATGGAGGTGTGTGAAGTCACACAATGGAGGTGTGTGAAGTCTCGAATGGAGGTGTGCGGTCATAGAAGGGAGGTGGGTGAAGTCATAGAAAGAGGTGAGAGAAGTCATAGAATGGAGGAGTGTGAAGTCATACAGTGGAGGTGACTGAAGACACAGATTCGAGGTTTGTGAAGTCATAGAATGGAGGTGTGTAAAGTCAGAATGGAGGTGTGAAAAGTCATAGAATGGAGATTTGTGAATTCATAGAATGGAGGTGTGTGATGTCAAATTGAAGTCTGTGAAGTCATAGAATGGAGGTGTGTGAAGTCACAGAATGGAGGTGTGTGAAGTCATACAATGGAGGTGAGTGAAGTCAGAATGGAGGTGTGTGAAGTCACAGAATGGAGGTGTGTGAACTCAGAATGGAGGTGTGTGAAGTCATAGATGGAGGTTTGTGAAGTCACAGTATGGAGGTGTGTGAAACCATAGAATGGAGTTTTGTGAAGACACACAATGGAGCTGTGTGAAGTCAGAATGGAGGTGTGTGAAGTCATAGAATCGAGGTGTGTGAAGTCAGAACGGAGGTATGTGAAATCATAGAATCAAGGTGTGTGAAGTCACAGAATGGAGGTGTGTGAAGTCATAGAATGGAGGTGCGTGAAGTCACAGAATGGAGGTGTGTGAAGTAATAGAATGGAGGTGTGTGAAGTCATAGAATGGAGGTGTGTGAAGTCACAGAATGAAGGTGTGTGAATCACAGAATGGAGGTATGTGAACTCACAATGGAGGTGGGTGAAGTCACAGAATGGAGGTGTGTGAAGTCATACAATGGAGGTGTGTGAAGTCACAGAATGGAGGTGTGTGAATTCATAGAATGGAGGTGTGTGAAGTCATAGAATGGAGGTGTGTGAAGTCATAGAATGGAGGTGTGTGAATTCATAGAATGGAGGTGTGTGAAGTCACAGAATGGAGGTTTCTGTACTCAAAATGGAGGTGTTTGAAGTCAAAGAATGGAGGTGTGTGAAGTCATAGAATGGAAGTGTGTGAAGTGATAGAATGGAAGTGTGTGAACCCAGAATGCAGGTTTGTGAAGTCACAGAATGGAGGTTTGTGAAGTCATACAATGGAGGTGTGTGAAGTCATAGAATGGATGTTTCTAAAGTAAGAATGAAGGTGTGTGAAGTCATAGAATGGAGGTGTGTGAAGTCAAAATGGAGGGGTGTGAACTCATAGAATGGAGGTGTGTGAACTCATAGAATGGAGGTGTGTGAAGTCATGGAATGGAGGTGTGTGAAGTCCAAGAATGGAGGTGTGTGAAGTCAAAGAATGGAGGTGTGTGAACTCACAATATGGAGGTTGCTGGGGCCAACCGGCGGCAAACCAGGGTTCGCAGATTGGGGTTCCTGAAATCGGGGGCAAGGAGTAGCAAGAAATGGAACAGAGACAGACACAGCGGGTCCGGGATGTCCGCAGTCCAGGTAAAGACTGCCGAGACTGCCGGTTTATTTTCCACTCCCCCTTCTTCCCTCCTCCTGACCCAGGGAACCTCCAGGTGTTACATTCATATGGTAATTCTCAGGTCATTTGCATAGAATAGGGCCAGAAAGCAATAAGACAATAAAGCCATCCTCTGATGCAAGCCAAGGTACAGTTTGATTCCACTCTGGCTCACAACAGGAGGTGTGTGAAGTCACAGAATTGAAGTGTGTGAAGTCAAAATGGAGGTGTGTGAAGTAAGAAAATGGAGGTCTGTGAAGACACAGAATAGAGGTGTGTGAAGTCAGAATGGAGGTGTGTGAAGTCAGAATGGAGGTGTGTGAAATCATAGAATGGAGGTGTGTGAAGCCACAACGCAGGTGTGTGAACTCATGGAATGAAGGTGTGTGAAGTAAAATTGCAGGTGTGTGAAGTCATAGAATGGAGGTGTGTGAAGTAATAGAATGGAGGTGTGTGAAGTCACAGAATGGAGGTGGGTGAAGTCATAGAATGGAGGTATGTGAAGTCACAGAATGGAGGTGTGTGAAGTCATAGAATGGAGGTGTGTGAAGTCATAGAATGGAGATGTGTGAAGTCATAGAATGTAGGACTGTGAACTCAGAATGGAGGTTTGTGAAGTCATAGAATGGAGGTGTGTGAAGTCACAGAATGGAGGTGTGTGAAGTCATAGAATGGAGGTGTGTGAAGTCATAAAATGGAGGTGTGTGAATTCATAGAATGGAGGTTTGTGAAGTCACAATAGAGTTGTGTGAAGTCATAGAATGGTTGTTTTTGATGTCAACAAATGGAGGTGTGTGAAGTCATAGAATGGAGGTGTGTGAAGTTAGATTGGAGGTGTGTGAAATCACAGAATGGAGGTGTGTCAACTCAGAAATGAGGTGTGTGAAGTCATAGAATGGAGGTGTGTGAAGTCAAATTGGAGGTGTGTGAACTCATAGAATGGAGGTGTGTGAAGTCACAGAACGGAGGTGTGTGAAGTCATAGAATGGAAGTGTGTGAAGTCATAGAATGGAGTGGTGTGAACTCAGAATGGAGGTGTGTGAAGTCACAGAATGGAGGTTTGTGAAGTCATAGAATGGAGGTGTGTGAGGTCATAGAATGGATGTTTCTGAAGGAAAAATTAAGGTGTGTGAAGTCATAGAATGCAGGTGTGTGAAGTCACAGAATGGAGGTGTGTGAAGTCAGAATGGAGGTGTGTCGTCATAGATTGGAGGTGGGTGAAGTCATAGAAAGGAGGTGTGGGAAGTCAAAGAATGGAGGAGTGTGAAGTCATCGAGTGCAGGTGAGTGAAGTCACAGATTCGAGGTCTGTGAAGTCATAGAATGGAAGTGTGTGATGTCAGAATTGAGGTGTGCGAAGTCATAGAATAGAGGTGTGTGAAGTCAGAATGGAGGTGTGTGAAGTCATAGATGGAGTTGTGTGAAGTCACAGAATGGAGGTGTGTGAAATCATAGAATGGATTTTTGTGAAGTCACAGAATTCAGCTGTGTGAATTCAGAATGGAGGTGTGTGAACTAATAGAATGGAGGTGTGTGAAGTCAGAATGGAGGTGTGTGAACTCATAGAATGGAGGTGTGTGACGTCACAATGGAAGTGTGTGAAGTCATAGAATGGAGGTGTGTGAAGTCACAGAATAGAGGTGTATGAAGTCATAGAATGGAGATATGTGAAGTCACAGAATGGAGGTTAGTGAAGTCATAGAATGGAGGTATGTGAAGTCAAATTGGAGGCGTGTGAAGTCGGAGAATGGAGGTGTGTGAAGTCACAGAATGGAGGTGTGTGAAATCATAGAATGGAGTTTTGTGAAGTCACAGAATTCAGCTGTGTGAATTCAGAATGGAGGTGTGTGAACTAATAGAATGGAGGTGTGTGAAGTCAGAATGGAGGTGTGTGAACTCATAGAATGGAGGTGTGTGACGTCACAATGGACGTTTGTCAACTCATAGAATGCAGGTGTGTGAAGTCACAGAATGGAGGTGTGAGAAGTCAAAATGGCGGTGTGTGACGTCATAAAATGGAGGTGTGTGAAGTCATAGAATGGAGGTGTGTGAAATCATAGAATGGAGGTTTGTGAAGTCACAGAATGGAGGTCTGTGAACTCAGAATGGAGGTGTGTGAAGTCACAGAATGGAGGTGTGTGAAGTCATAGCATGGAGGTATGTGAAATCATAGAATGTAAGTGTGTGAAGTCATAGAATGGAGGTGTGTGAAGTCACAGAATTGAGGTGTTTGAAGTCATATATTAGAGGTGTGTGAAGTCATAGAATGGAGGTGTGTGAAGTCATAGAATGGAGGTGTGTGAAGTCATAGAATGGAAGTGTGTGAAGTCAAAATGCAATTGTGTGAGGTTACAATTGAGGAATGTGTAGTCACAGAATGGAGGCATGTGAAGTCATAATGGAGGTGTGTGAAGTCACAGAATGGATGTGCATAAATTCACAAAATAAAGGTGTGTGTAGAAAAAATGGAGGTTTGTGAAGTCAGAATTAAGGTGTGTGAAGTCATAGAATGGAGGTGTGTGAAGTCATAGAATGGAGGTGTGTGAAATCAGAGAATGGAGGTGTGTGAAATCATAGAATGGAGGTGTGTGAAGTTCTAGAATGGAGGTGTGTGAAGTCATAGAATGGAGGTGTGTGAAATCACAGAATGGAGTTTTGTGAAGTCACAGAATCGAGGTATGTGAAGTCACAGAATTGAGGTGTGTGAAGTCACAGAACTGAGGTCTGTGAAGTCATAGAATGGAGGTGTGTGAAGTCACAGAATTGAGGTGTGTGAAGTTACAGAATGGAGGTATGTGAAGTCATACAATGGAGGTGTGTGAAGACATGGAATGGAGTTTTGGGAACTCGTAGAATGGAGCTGTGTGAAGTCCCAGAATGCGGTGTGTGAAGTCATAATATGGACGTGTATGATGTCACAGATTGAAGGTGTGTTAAGTAAGAATAGAGGTGGGTGAAGTCACAGAATGATGGTGTGTGAAGTCAGAGAATGGAGGTGTGTGAAGTCAGAGAATGGAAGTCTGTGAAGTCACAGAATGGAGGTGTGTGAAGTCACAGAATGGAGGTGTGTGAAGTCACAGAATGGAGGTGTGTGAATTCATAGAATGAAGGTGTGTGAAGTCATAGAATGGAGGTGTGTGAAGAAAGAGTGGAGGTGTGTTAAGTCATAGAATGGAGGTGTTTGAAGTCATAGAATGGAGGTGTGTTAAGTCATAGAATGGAGGTGTGTGAAGTCATAAAATGGAGGTGTGTGAATTCATAGATTGGAGGTGTGTGAAGTCATAGAATGGAGGTGTGTGAAGTCATTGAATGGAGGTGTGTGAAGTCATAGAATGGAGTTGTGTGAACTCAAAATGGATGTGTGTGATGTCACAATTGAGGAATGTGAAGTCACAGAATGGAGGTGTGTGAAAGCATAGAATGGAAGTGTGTGAAGTCATAAAATGGAGGTGTGTGAAGTCATAGATTGGAGGTGTGTGAAGTCATAGAATGGACGTGTGTGAAGTCATTGAATGGAGGTGTGTGAATCATAGAATGGAGGTGTGTGAAGTCAAAATGGATGTGTGTGATGTCACAATTGAGGAATGTGAAGTCACAGAATGGAGGTGTGTGAAGTCAAAATGGAGGTGTGTGAAGTCACAGAATGGACGTGTGTGAATTCACAGAATGAAGGTGTGTGAAGTCAAAATGGAGGTTTGTGAAGTCACTGAATTGAGGTGTTTGAAGTCATAGATTGGAGGTGTGTGAAGTCATAGAATGGAGGTGTGTGAAGTCACAGAATGTAGGTGTGTGAAATCATAGAATGGAGGTGTGTGAAATCATAGCATAGAGGTGTGTGAAGTTCTAGAATGGAGGTGTGTGAAGTCATAGAATTGAGGTGTGTAAAGTCAGAATGGAGGTGTGCGAGTTCATAGAATGGATGTGTCTGAAGTCATAAAATGGAGGTGTGTGAAATCAGAATTGAGGTGTGTGAAGTCATAGAATGGAGGTGTGTGAAGGCATAGAATGGAGGTTTGTGAAGTCACAATGGAGGTGTGTGAAGTCATTGAATGGAGGTGTGTAAAGTCACAGAATGGGGGTGTGTAAAGTCAGAATGGAGGTGTGCGAGGTCATAGAATGGATGTGTCTGAAGTCATAAAATGGAGGTGTGTGAAATCAGAATTGAGGTGTGTGAAGTCATAGAATGTAGGTGTGTGAAATCATAGAATGGAGGTGTGTAAAATCATAGCGTAGAGGTGTGTGAAGTTCTAGAATGGAGGTGTGTGAAGTCATAGAATGGAGGTGTGTGAAGTCACAGAATGGAGGTTTGTGAAGTCATAGAATGGAGGTGTGTGAAGTCACAGAATGGAGTTGTGTGAAGTCAAAAAGGAGGTGTGTGAAGTCAGAATGGAGGTCTGTGAATTCACAGAGTGCAGGTGTGTGAAGTCGCAGATGGACATGTGTTAAGTCATAGAACGGAGGTGTGTGAAGTCATAGAATGGAGGCGTGTGAAGTCAGAATGGAGATGTGTGAAGACAGAATGGAGGTGTGTGAAGTCATAGAATGAATCTTTTTGAAGTAAGAATGGAGGTGTGTAAAGTGATAGAATTGAGGTGTGTGAAGTCACAGAATGGAGGTGTGTGAAGTCACAGAATGGAGTTTTGTGAAGTCATAGAATGGAGGTGTGTGAAGTCATAGAATGGAGGTGTGTGAAGTCAGAGAATGGAGGTGTGTGAGTCATAGAATTGAAGTGTGTGAAGTCACAGAATGGAGGTGTGTGAAGTCATAGAATGGAGGTGTGTGGAGTCACAGAATGGAGATGTGTGAAGTCACAGAATGGAGGTGTGTGAAGTCAGAATGGGGTTGTGTGAAGTCATAGAATGGAGGTGTGTGAAGTCAGAATGGAGGTGTGTGAAGTCATAGAATGGACGTATGTGAAGTCACAAAATTCAGGTGTGTGAAGTCATAGAATGGAGGTGTGTGAAGTCATAGAATGGAGGTCTGTGAAGTCACATAATGGAGGTGTGTGAAGTTCTAGAATGGAGGTGTCTGAAGTCATAGAATGGAGGTTTGTGAACTCACAGAATTGAGGTCTGTGAAGTCACAGAATGGAGGTGTGTGAATTTATAGAATGGAGTTGTGTGAAGTCATAGAATGGAGGTGTGTGAAGAAAGAGTGGAGGTGTGTTAAGGTATAGAATGGAGGTGTTTGAAGTCATAGAATGGAGGTGTGTTAAGTCATAGTATGGACGTGTATGAAGTCAGAGATTGAAGGCGTGTGAAGTAAGACTGGAGGTGGGTGAAGTTACAGAATGGAGGTTTGTGAAGTCAGAGAATGGAGGTGTGTGAAGTCATAGAATGGAAGTCTGTGAAGTCACAGAATGGAGGTGTGTGAAGTCACAGAATGGAGGTGTGTGAAGTCACAGAATGGAGGTGTGTGAATTCATAGAATGGAGGTGTGTGAAGTCATAGAATGGAGGTGTGTGAAGAAAGAGTGGAGGTGTGTTAAGTCATAGAATGGAGGTGTTTGAAGTCATAGAATGGAGGTGTGTTAAGTCATAGAATGGAGGTGTGTGAAGTCATAAAATGGAGGTGTGTGAAGTCATAGATTGGAGGTGTGTGAAGTCATAGAATGGAGGTGTGTGAAGTCATTGAATGGAGGTGTGTGAAGTCATAGAATGGAGGTGTATGAAGTCAAAATGCATGAGTGTGATGTCACAATTGAGGAATGTGAAGTCACAGAATGGAGTTGTGTGAAGTCAAAATGGAGGTGTGTGAAGTCACAGAATGGATGTGTGTGAATTCATAGAATGAAGGTGTGTGAAGTCAAAATGGAGGTTTGTGAAGTCACTGAATTGAGGTGTGTGAAGTCATAGATTGGATGTGTGAAGTCATAGAATGGAGGTGGGTGAAGTCATATAATGGAGGTGTGTGAACTCATAGAATGGAGGTGTGTGATGTCACAATGGAAGTGTTTGAAGTCATAGAATGGAGGTGTGTGAAGTCACAGAATGGAGGTGTGAGAAGTCAAAATGGAGGTGTGTGAAGTCACAGAATGGAGGTGTGTGAAGTCACAGAATGGACGGGTATGAAGTCATAGAATGAAGGTGTGTGAAGTCACAGTATTGAGGTGTTTGAAGTCATATAGGTTAGGTGTGTGAAGTCAAAATGGATGTGTGAAATCATAGAATGGAGGTGTGGGAAGTCATAGAATGGAAGTGTGTGAAGTCATAGAATGGAGGTGTGTGTAGTCACAGAATGGACTGTATGAAGTCATAGAATGGAGGTGTGTGAAGTCACAGAATAGAGGTGTTTGAAGTCATATATTAGAGGTGTGTGAAGTCAAAATCAGATGTGCGAAGTCATAGAATGGAGGTGTGTGAAGTCAGAATGGAGGTGTGTGAAGTAACAGAATGGAGGTCTGTGAACACAGAATGGATGTGTGTGAAGTCAAAGAATGAAGGTGTGTGAAGTCATAGAATGGAGGTGTGTGAAGTCATAGAATGTATGTTTGTGAAGTAAGAATGAAGGTGTGTGAAGTCATAGAATGGAGGAGTGTGAAGTCATAGAGTGGAGGTGAGTGAAGTCACATATTCGAGGTCTGTGAAGTCATAGAATGGAGGTGTCTGAAGTCAGAATGGAGGTGTGTGAAGTCATAGAATGGAGGTGTGTGAACTCATAGAATGGAGGTGTGTGACGTCACAATGGACGTGTGTCAACTCATAGAATGGAGGTGTGTGAAGTCACAGAATGGAGGTGTGAGAAGTCAAAATGGAGGTGTGTGACGTCATAAAATGGAGGTGTGTGAAGTCATAGAATGGAGGTGTGTGAAATCATAGAATGGAGGTTTGTGAAGTCACAGAATGGAGGTCTGTGAACTCAGAATGGAGGTGTGTGAAGTCACAGAATGGAGGTGTGTGAAGTCATAGCATGGAGGTATGTGAAATCATAGAATGTAAGTGTGTGAAGTCATAGAATGGAGGTGTGTGAAGTCACAGAATTGAGGTGTTTGAAGTCATATATTAGAGGTGTGTGAAGTCATAGAATGGAAGTGTGTGAGGTCATAGAATGGAGGTGTGTGAAGTCACAGAATGGAGGTTGTGAAATTATAAAATAGAGGTGTGTGAAGTCATAGAATGGAAGTGTGTGAAGTCACACAATGGAGGTGTGTGAAGTCACAGAATGGAGGTGTGTGAAGTCATAGAATGGAAGTGTGTGAAGTCATAGAATGGAGGTGTGTGAAGTCAGAATAGAGATGTGTGAAGTCACCTAATGGAGTTTTGTGAACTCAGAATGGAGGTGTGTGAAGTCACAGAATGGAGGTTTGTGAAGTCATAGAATGGCGGTGTGTGAGGTCATAGAATGGATGTTTCTGAAGGAAAAATTAAGGTGTGTGAAGTCATAGAATGGAGGTGTGTGAAGTCACAGAATGGAGGTGTGTGAAGTCAGAATGGAGGTGTGTAGTCATAGATTGGAGGTGGGTGAAGTCATAGAAAGGAGGTGTGGAAAGTCAAAGAATGGAGGAGTGTGAAGTCATCGAGTGCAGGTGAGTGAAGTCAGAGATTCGAGGTCTGTGAAGTCATAGAATGGAAGAGTGTGATGTCAGAATTGAGGTGTGCGAAGTCATAGAATAGAGGTGTGTGAAGTCAGAATGGAGGTGTGTGAAGTCATAGATGGAGTTGTGTGAAGTCACAGAATGGAGGTGTGTGAAATCATACAATGGAGTTTTGTGAAGTCACAGAATTCAGCTGTGTGAATTCAGAATGGAGGTGTGTGAACTAATAGAGTGGAGGTGTGTGAAGTCAGAATGGAGGTGTGTGAACTCATAGAATGGAGGTGTGTGACGTCACAATGGCAGTGTGTGAAGTCATAGAATAGAGGTGTGTGAAGTCACAGAATAGAGGTGTATGAAGTCATAGAATGGAGATATGTGAAGTCACAGAATGGAGGTTTGTGAAGTCATAGAATGGAGGTATGTGAAGTCAAATTGGAGGCGTGTGAAGTCGGAGAATGGAGGTGTGTGAAGTCACAGAATGGAGGTGGGTGAAGTCACAGAATGGAGGTGTGTGAAGTCATAGAATGGAGGTGTGTGAAGTCACAGAATGGACGGGTATGAAGTCATATATTTTAGGTGTGTGAAGTCAAAATCGATGTGTGAAATCATAGAATGGAGGTGTGTGAAGTCATAGAATGGAGGTGTGTGAAGTCACAGAATTGAGTTGTGTGAAGTCACAGAATGGAGGTGTGTGAAATCATAGAATGGTAGTGTGTGAAATCATAGAAATGAGGTGTGTGAAGTCAGAATGGAGGTGTGTGAAGTCACCAAATGGTGGTGGGTGAACTCCGAATGGAGGTGTGTGAAGTCACAGAATGGAGGTTTGCGAAGTCATAGAATGGAGGTGTGTGAAGTCAAACAAGGGTGGTGTGTGAAGTCACAGAATGGAGGTCTGTGAACACAGAATGGATGTGTGTGAAGTCAAAGAATGAAGGTGTGTGAAGTCATAGAATGGAGGTGTGTGAAGTCATAGAATGTATGTTTGTGAAGTAAGAATGAAGGTGTGTGAAGTCATAGAATGGAGGAGTGTGAAGTCATAGAGTGGAGGTGAGTGAAGTCACATATTCGAGGTCTGTGAAGTCATAGAATGGAGGTGTCTGAAGTCAGAATGGAGGTGTGTGAAGTCATAGAATGGAGGTGTGTGAACTCATAGAATGGAGGTGTGTGACGTCACAATGGACGTGTGTCAACTCATAGAATGGAGGTGTGTGAAGTCACAGAATGGAGGTGTGAGAAGTCAAAATGGAGGTGTGTGACGTCATAAAATGGAGGTGTGTGAAGTCATAGAATGGAGGTGTGTGAAATCATAGAATGGAGGTTTGTGAAGTCACAGAATGGAGGTCTGTGAACTCAGAATGGAGGTGTGTGAAGTCACAGAATGGAGGTGTGTGAAGTCATAGCATGGAGGTATGTGAAATCATAGAATGTAAGTGTGTGAAGTCATAGAATGGAGGTGTGTGAAGTCACAGAATTGAGGTGTTTGAAGTCATATATTAGAGGTGTGTGAAGTCATAGAATGGAAGTGTGTGAGGTCATAGAATGGAGGTGTGTGAAGTAACAGAATGGAGGTTGTGAAATTATAAAATAGAGGTGTGTGAAGTCATAGAATGGAAGTGTGTGAAGTCACACAATGGAGGTGTGTGAAGTCACAGAATGGAGGTGTGTGAAGTCATAGAATGGAAGTGTGTGAAGTCATAGAATGGAGGTGTGTGAAGTCAGAATAGAGATGTGTGAAGTCACCTAATGGAGTTTTGTGAACTCAGAATGGAGGTGTGTGAAGTCACAGAATGGAGGTTTGTGAAGTCATAGAATGGCGGTGTGTGAGGTCATAGAATGGATGTTTCTGAAGGAAAAATTAAGGTGTGTGAAGTCATAGAATGGAGGTGTGTGAAGTCACAGAATGGAGGTGTGTGAAGTCAGAATGGAGGTGTGTAGTCATAGATTGGAGGTGGGTGAAGTCATAGAAAGGAGGTGTGGAAAGTCAAAGAATGGAGGAGTGTGAAGTCATCGAGTGCAGGTGAGTGAAGTCAGAGATTCGAGGTCTGTGAAGTCATAGAATGGAAGAGTGTGATGTCAGAATTGAGGTGTGCGAAGTCATAGAATAGAGGTGTGTGAAGTCAGAATGGAGGTGTGTGAAGTCATAGATGGAGTTGTGTGAAGTCACAGAATGGAGGTGTGTGAAATCATACAATGGAGTTTTGTGAAGTCACAGAATTCAGCTGTGTGAATTCAGAATGGAGGTGTGTGAACTAATAGAGTGGAGGTGTGTGAAGTCAGAATGGAGGTGTGTGAACTCATAGAATGGAGGTGTGTGACGTCACAATGGCAGTGTGTGAAGTTATAGAATAGAGGTGTGTGAAGTCACAGAATAGAGGTGTATGAAGTCATAGAATGGAGATATGTGAAGTCACAGAATGGAGGTTTGTGAAGTCATAGAATGGAGGTATGTGAAGTCAAATTGGAGGCGTGTGAAGTCGGAGAATGGAGGTGTGTGAAGTCACAGAATGGAGGTGGGTGAAGTCACAGAATGGAGGTGTGTGAAGTCATAGAATGGAGGTGTGTGAAGTCACAGAATGGACGGGTATGAAGTCATATATTTTAGGTGTGTGAAGTCAAAATGGATGTGTGAAATCATAGAATGGAGGTGTGTGAAGTCATAGAATGGAGGTGTGTGAAGTCACAGAATTGAGTTGTGTGAAGTCACAGAATGGAGGTGTGTGAAATCATAGAATGGAAGTGTGTGAAATCATAGAAATGAGGTGTGTGAAGTCAGAATGGAGGTGTGTGAAGTCACCAAATGGTGGTGGGTGAACTCCGAATGGAGGTGTGTGAAGTCACAGAATGGAGGTTTGCGAAGTCATAGAATGGCGGTGTGTGAAGACAAAATTGTGGTGTGTGAACTCATAGAATAGAGGTGTTGAAGTCGTGGAATGGAGGTGTGTGAAGTCAAAGAATGGAGGTGTGTGAAGTCAAACAAGGGTGGTGTGTGAAGTCACAGAATGGAGGTGTGTGAAGTCACAGAATTGAAGTGTGTGAAGTCAAAACGGAGGTGTGTGAAGTCAAAGAATAGAGGTGTGTGAAGTCACAGAATGGAGGTTTGTGAAATCAAAATGGTGGTGTGTGAAGTCACAAATGTAGGTTTGTGAAGTCACAGAATGTAGGTGTGTGAAGTCAAAATGGAGGTGTGTGAAGTCAAAGAATGGAGGTGTGTGAACTCATACAATGGAGGTGTGTGAAGTCATGGAATGGAGGTTTGTGAAGTCAAACATTGGAAGTGTGGGAAGTTACAGAAAGGAGATGTGTGAAGTCCTAGAATGGAGGTGTGTGAACTCAGAATGCAGGTGTGGGAAGTCATAGAATGGAGGTGTGTGAAGTCATAGAATGGAGGTGTGTGAAGTCATAGAATGGAAGTGTGTGAAGTCATACAATGGAGGTGTGTGATGTCAAAGAATGGAGGTGTGTGAAGTCAGAATGGAGGTGTGAAGTCATAGAAGGGAGGTGGGTGAAGTCATAGAATGGAATTGTGTGAAGTCATAGAATGGAGGTGTGTGAAGTCACAGAATGGAGGTGTGGGAAGTCAGAATGGAGGTGTGAAGTCATAGAATGGAGGTATGTGAAGTCAAATTGGAGGCGTGTGAAGTCGGAGAATGGAGGTGTGTGAAGTCACAGAATGGAGGTGTGTGAACTCACAATGGAGGTGTGTAAAGTCACAGAATGTAGGTATGTGAAGTCATAGAATGGAAGTGTGTGAAGTCATAGAATGGAGGTGTGTGAGGTCACAGAATGGACGGTATGAAGTCATAGAATGGAGGTGTGTGAAATCATAGAGTGAGGGTGTGTGAGGTCATAGAATGGAGGTGTGTGAAGTCACGGAATGGAGATGTGTGAAGTCATAAAATGGAAGTGTGTGAAGTCACAGATTCGAGGTCTGTGAAGCCATAGAATGGAGGTGTGTGATGTCAGAATTGAGGTGTGCGAATTCATAGAATAGAGGTGTGTGAAGTCAGAATGGAGGTGTGTGAAGTCATAGATGGAGTTGTGTGAAGTCATAGTATGGAGGTGTGTGAAATCATAGAATGGAGTTTTGTGAAGTCACAGAATTCAGCTGTGTGAATTCAGAATGGAGGTGTGTGAAGTAATAGAATGGAGGTGTGTGAACACAGAATGGAGGTGTGTGAACTCATAGAATGGAGGTGTGTGACGTCACAATGGAACTGTGTGACTCATAGAATAGAGGTGTGTGAAGTCACAGAATGGAGGTTTGTGAAGTCAGAGAATTGAGGTATGTGAAGTCAAATTGGAGTAGTGTGAAGTCGGAGAATGGAGGTGTGTGAAGTCACAGAATGGAGGTGGGTGAAGTCACAGAATGGAGGTGGGTGAAGTCATAAAATGGAAGTGTGTGAAGTCATAGTATTGAGGTGTGTGAAGTCAGAATGGAGGTGTGTGAAGTCACCGAATGGAGGTGTGTGAACTCTGAATGGAGGTGTGTGAAGTCACAGAATGGAGGTTTGAGAAGTAATAGAATGGAGGTGTGTGAAGACAAAATTGTGGTGTGTGAACTCATAGAATGGAAGTGTGTGAACTAATAGAATGGAGGTGTGTGAAGTCGTGGAATGGAGGTGTGTGAAGTCAAAGAATGGAGGTGTGTGAAGTCAAACAATGGTGGTGTGTGAAGTCACATAATGGAGGTGTGTGAAGTCACAGAATGGAAGTGTGTGAAGTCAAAACGGAGGTGTGTGAACTCAAAGAATGGAGGTGTGTGAAGTCACAGAATGTAGGTGTGTGAAGTCAAAATGGAGGTGTGTGAAGTCAAAGAATGGAGGTGTGTGAACTCATAGAATGGAGGTGTGTGAAGTCATGGAATGGAGGTTCGTGAAGTCAAACATTGGAAGTGTGGGAAGTTACAGAAAGAAGATGCGTGAAGTCATAGAATGGAGGTGTGTGAAGTCAGAATGCAGGTGTGGGAAGTCACAGAATGGAGGTGTGTGAAGTCATAGAGTGGAGGTGTGTGAAGTCATAGAATGGAATTGTGTGAAGTCATAGAATGGAGGTGTGTGAAATCATAGAATGAGGGTGTGTGAGGTCATAGAATGGAGGTGTGTGAAGTCACAGAATGGAGGTGTGTGAAGTCATAGAGTGGAGGTGTGTGAAGTCATAGAATGGAATTGTGTGAAGTCATAGAATGGAGGTGTGTGGAGTCACAGAATGGAGGGTATGAGTTCATAGAATGGAGGTGTGTGAAGTGACAGAATTGAGGTGTTTGAAGTCATATATTGGAGGTGTGTGAAGTCAAAATGGATGTGTGAAGTCATAGAATGGAGGTGTGTGAAATCATAGAATGAGGGTGTGTGAGGTCATAGAATGGATGTGTGTGAAGTCACAGAATGGAGGTGTGTGAAGTCATAAAATGGAGGTGGGTGAAGTCATAGAAAGGAGGTGTGGGAAGTCATAGAATGGAGGAGTGTGAAGTCATAGAGTGGAGGTGAGTGAAGTCACATATTCGAGGTCTGTGAAGTCATAGAATGGAGGTGTGTGAAGCCAGAATGGAGGTGTGTGAAGTCATAGAATGGAGGTGTGTGATGTCACAATGGAAGTGTGTGAAGTCATAGAATGGAGGTGTGTGAAGTCACAGAATGGAGGTGTGAGAAGTCAAAATGGAAGTGTGTGACGTCATAAAATGGAGGTGTGTGAAGTCATAGAATGGAGGTGTGTGAAATCATAGAATGGAGGTTTGTGAAGTCACAGAATGGAGGTGTGTGAACTCAGAATGGAGGTGTGTGAAGTCACAGAATGAAGGTGTGTGAAGTCATAGCATGGAGGTTTATGAAATCATAGAATGGAAGTGTGTGATGTCATAGAATGGAGGTATGTGAAATCACAGAATTGAGGTGTTTGAAGTCATATATTAGAGGTGTGTGAAGTCAAAATGGATGTTTGAAGTCATAGAATGGAGGTCTGTGAAATCATAGAATGAGGGTGTGTGAGGTCATAGAATGGAGGTGTGTAAAGTCACAGAATGGAGTTGTGTGAAGTTATAAAATGGAGGTGTGTGAAGTCATAGAATGGAAGTGTGTGAAGTCACACAATGGAGGTGTGTGAAGTCACAGACTGGAGGTGTGTGAACTCACAGAATGGAGGTGTGTCAACTCAGAATTTAGGTGTGTGAAGTCAAAGAATGGAGGTGTGTGAAGTCATAGAATGCAGGTGTGTGAAGTCATAGAATGGAGGTGTGTGAAGTCAGAATTGAGGTATGTGAAGTCACAGAATTGAGGTGTGTGAACACAGAATGGAGGTGTGTGAAGTCAAAGAATGGAAGTGTGTGAAGTCATAGAATGGAGGTGTGTGAAGTCAGAATGGAGATGTTTGAAGTCACCGAATGGAGGTTTGTGAAGTCATAGAATGGAGGTGTGTGAAGTCATAGAAAGTATGTTTGTGAAGTAAGAATGGAGGTGTGCATTCATAGAATGGAGGTGTGTGAAGTCACAGAATGGAGGTGTGTGAAGTCATAGAATGGAGGTGTGTGAAGTCATAGAATGGAGGTGTGTGAAGTCATATAATGGAGGTGTGTGAAGTCACAGAATGGAGGTGTGTGAAGTCAATATGGAGGTATGAAGTCATAGAATGGAGGTGGGTGAAGTCATAGAATGGAGGTATGTGAAATCATAGAATGGAGTTGCGTGAAGTCACAGAATGGAAGTGTGTGACGTCACAGAATGGAGGTGTGTGAACTCAGAATGGAGGTGTGTAAAGTCACAGAATGGAGGTGTGTGAAGTCATTGAATGGAATTGTGTGAAGTCATAGAATAGAGGTGTGTGGAGTCACAGAATGGAGGGTATGAAGTCATAGAATGGAGCTGTGTGAAGTCACAGAATTGAGGTGTTTGAAGTCATATATTGGAGGTGTGTGAAGTCAAAATGGATGTGTGAAGTCATAGAATGGAGGTGTGTGAAATCATAGAATGAGGTTGTGTGAGGTCATAGAATAGAGGTGTGTGAAGTTACAGAATGGAGGTGCGTGAACTCATAAAATGGAGGTGGGTGAAGTCATAGAAAGGAGGTGTGGGAAGTCATAGAATGGAGGAGTGTGAAGTCATAGAGTGGAGGTGAGTGAAGTCACATACTCGAGGTCTGTGAAGTCATAGAATGGAGGTGTTTGAAGTCAGAATGGAGGTGTATGAAATCATTGAATGGAGGTGTGTGAACTCATAGAATGGAGGTGTGTGACGTCACAATGGAAGTGTGTCAAGTCATAGAATGGAGGTGTGTGAAGTGACAGAATGGAGGTGTGAGGAGTCAAAATGGAGGTGTGTGACGTCATAAAATGGCGGTGTGTGAAGTCATAGAATGGAGGTGTGTGAAATCATAGAATGGAGGTTTGTGAAGTCACAGAATGGAGGTCTGTGAACTCAGAATGGAGAAGTGGAAGTCACAGAATGGAGGTGTGTGAAGTCATAGCATGGAGGTATGTGAAATCATAGAATGGAAGTGTGTGAAGTCATAGAATGGAGGTGTGTGAAGTCACAGAATTGAGGTATTTGAAGTCATATATTAGAGGTGTGTGAAGTCAAAATGGATGTGTGAAGTCATAGAATGGAGGTGTGTGAAATCATAGAATGAGGGTGTGTGAGGTCATACAATGGAGGTGTGTGAAGTCACAGAATGGAGGTGTGTGAACTCAGAATGGAGGTGTGTGAATTCATAGAATGGAGGTTTGTGAAGTCATAGAATGGAGGTGTGAGAGGTCATAGAATGGATGTTTCTGAAGGAAAAATGAAAGTGTGTGAAGTCATAGAATGGAGGTGTGTGAAGTCACAGAATGGAGGTGTGTGAAGTCAGAATAGAGGTGTGTAGTCATAGATTGGAGGTGGGTGAAGTCATAGAAAGGAGGTGTGGGAAGTTATAGAATGGAGGAGTGTGAAGTCATAGAGTGCAGGTGAGTGAAGTCACAGATTCGAGGTCTGTGAAGCCATAGAATGGAGGTGTGTGATGTCAGAATTGAGGTGTGCGAAGTCATAGAATAGAGGTGTGTGAAGTCAGAATGGAGGTGTGTGAAGTCATAGATGGAGTTGTGTGAAGTCATAGTATGGAGGTGTGTGAAATCATAGAATGGAGTTTTGTGAAGTCACAGAATTCAGCTGTGTGAATTCAGAATGGAGGTGTGTGAAGTAATAGAATGGAGGTGTGTGAAGTCAGAATGGAGGTGTGTGAACTCATAGAATGGAGGTGTGTGACGTCACAATGGAAGTGTGTGAGTCATAGAATAGAGGTGTGTGAAGTCACAGAATGGAGGTGCGTGAAGTCACAGAATGGAGGTTTGTGAAGTCAGAGAATGGAGGTATGTGAAGTCAAATTGGAGGGGTGTGAAGTCGGAGAATGGAGGTGTGTGAAGTCACAGAATGGAGGTGGGTGAAGTCACAGAATGGAGGTGTGTGAAGTCATAGAATGGAAGTGTGTGAAGTCATAGAATTGAGGTGTGTGAAGTCAGAATGGAGGTGTGTGAAGTCAACGAAAGGAGGTGTGTGAACTCTGAATGGAGGTGTGTGAAGTCACAGAATGGAGGTTTGCGAAGTCATAGAATGGAGGTGTGTGAAGACAAAATTGTGGTGTGTGAACTCATAGAATGGAAGTGTGTGAACTAATAAAATGGAGGTGTGTGAAGTCGTGGAATGGAGGTGTGTGAAGTCAAAGAATGGAGGTGTGTGAAGTCAAACAATGGTGGTGTGTGAAGTCACATAATGGAGGTGTGTGAAGTCACAGAATGGAAGTGTGTGAAGTCAAAACGGAGGTGTGTGAAGTCACAGAATGTAGGTGTGTGAAGTCAAAATGGAGGTGTGTGAAGTCAAAGAATGGAGGTGTGTGAACTCATAGAATGGAGGTGTGTGAAGTCATGGAATGGAGGTTCGTGAAGTCAAACACTGGAAGTGTGGGAAGTTACAGAAAGAAGATGCGTGAAGTCATAGAATGGAGGTGTGTGAAGTCAGAATGCAGGTGTGGGAAGTCATAGAATGGAGGTGTGTGAAGTCATAGAATGGAGGTGTGTGATGTCACAGAATGGAGGTGTGTGAAGTCAGAATGGAGGTGTGAAGTCATAGAAGGGAGGTGGGTGAAGTCATAGAATGGAATTGTGTGAAGTCAGAGAATGGAAGTGTGTGGAGTCACAGAATGGAGGGTATGAGGTCATAGAATGGAGGTGTGTGAAGTGACAGAATTGAGGTGTTTGAAGTCATATATTGGAGGTGTGTGAAGTCAAAATGGATGTGTGAAGTCATAGAATGGAGGTGTGTGAAATCATAGAAAGTGGGTGTATGAGGTCATAGAATGGATGTGTGTGAAGTCACAGAATGGAGGTGTATGAAGTCATAAAATGGAGGTGGGTGAAGTCATAGAAAGGAGGTCTGGGAAGTCATAGAATGGAGGAGTATGAAGTCATAGAGTGGAGGTGAGTGAAGTCATATATTCAAGGTCTGTAAAGTCATAGAATGGAGGTGTATGAAGTCAGAATGGAGGTGTGTGAAGTCATAGAATAGAGGTGTGTGAACTCATAGAATGGAGGTGTGTGATGTCACAATGGAAGTGTGTGAAGTCATAGAATGGAGGTGTGTGAAGTCACAGAATAGAGGTGTGAGAAGTCAAAATGGAGGTGTGTGACGTCATAAAATGGAGGTGTGTGAAGTCATAGAATGGAGGTTTGTGAAATCATAGAATGGAAGTTTGTGAAGTCACAGAATGGAGGTGTGTGAACTCAGAATGGAGGTGTGTGAAGTCACAGAATGGAGGTGTGTGAAGTCATAGCATGGAAGTATGTAAAATCATAGAATGGAAGTGTGTGAAGTCATAGAATGGAGGTGTGTGAAATCACAGAATTGAGGTGTTTGAAGTCATATATTAGAGGTGTGTGAAGTCAAAATGGATGTTTGAAGTCATAGAATAGAGGTCTGTGAAATCATAGAATGAGGGTGTGTGAGGTCATACAATGGAGGTGTGTGAAGTCACAGAATGGAGGTGTGTGAACTCAGAATGGAGGTGTGTGAATTCATAGAATGGAGGTTTGTGAAGTCATAGAATGGAGGTGTGAGAGGTCATAGAATGGATGTTTCTGAAGGAAAAATGAAAGTGTGTGAAGTCATAGAATGGAGGTGTGTGAAGTCAGAGAATGGAGGTGTGTGAAGTCAGAATAGAGGTGTGTAGTCATAGATTGGAGGTGGGTGAAGTCATAGAAAGGAGGTGTGGGAAGTTATAGAATGGAGGAGTGTGAAGTCATAGAGTGCAGGTGAGTGAAGTCACAGATTCGAGGTCTGTGAAGCCATAGAATGGAGGTGTGTGATGTCAGAATTGAGGTGTGCGAAGTCATAGAATAGAGGTGTGTGAAGTCAGAATGGAGGTGTGTGAAGTCATAGATGGAGTTGTGTGAAGTCATAGTATGGAGGTGTGTGAAATCATAGAATGGAGTTTTGTGAAGTCACAGAATTCAGCTGTGTGAATTCAGAATGGAGGTGTGTGAAGTAATAGAATGGAGGTGTGTGAAGTCAGAATGGAGGTGTGTGAACTCATAGAATGGAGGTGTGTGACGTCACAATGGAAGTGTGTGAGTCATAGAATAGAGGTGTGTGAAGTCACAGAATGGAGGTGGGTGAAGTCACAGAATGGAGGTTTGTGAAGTCAGAGAATGGAGGTATGTGAAGTCAAATTGGAGGGGTGTGAAGTCGGAGAATGGAGGTGTGTGAAGTCACAGAATGGAGGTGGGTGAAGTCACAGAATGGAGGTGTGTGAAGTCATAGAATGGAAGTGTGTGAAGTCATAGAATTGAGGTGTGTGAAGTCAGAATGGAGGTGTGTGAAGTCAACGAAAGGAGGTGTGTGAACTCTGAATGGAGGTGTGTGAAGTCACAGAATGGAGGTTTGCGAAGTCATAGAATGGAGGTGTGTCAAGACAAAATTGTGGTGTGTGAACTCATAGAATGGAAGTGTGTGAACTAATAAAATGGAGGTGTGTGAAGTCGTGGAATGGAGGTGTGTGAAGTCAAAGAATGGAGGTGTGTGAAGTCAAACAATGGTGGTGTGTGAAGTCACATAATGGAGGTGTGTGAAGTCACAGAATGGAAGTGTGTGAAGTCAAAACGGAGGTGTGTGAACTCAAAGAATGGAGCTGTGTGAAGTCACAGAATGGAGGTGTGTGAAATTACAATGGTGGTGTGTGAAGTCACAAATGGAGGTGTGTGAAGTCACAGAATGTAGGTGTGTGAAGTCAAAATGGAGGTGTGTGAAGTCAAAGAATGGAGGTGTGTGAACTCATAGAATGGAGGTGTGTGAAGTCATGGAATGGAGGTTCGTGAAGTCAAACACTGGAAGTGTGGGAAGTTACAGAAAGAAGATGCGTGAAGTCATAGAATGGAGGTGTGTGAAGTCAGAATGCAGGTGTGGGAAGTCATAGAATGGAGGTGTGTGAAGTCATAGAATGGAGGTGTGTGATGTCACAGAATGGAGGTGTGTGAAGTCAGAATGGAGGTGTGAAGTCATAGAAGGGAGGTGGGTGAAGTCATAGAATGGAATTGTGTGAAGTCAGAGAATGGAAGTGTGTGGAGTCACAGAATGGAGGGTATGAGGTCATAGAATGGAGGTGTGTGAAGTGACAGAATTGAGGTGTTTGAAGTCATATATTGGAGGTGTGTGAAGTCAAAATGGATGTGTGAAGTCATAGAATGGAGGTGTGTGAAATCATAGAAAGTGGGTGTATGAGGTCATAGAATGGATGTGTGTGAAGTCACAGAATGGAGGTGTATGAAGTCATAAAATGGAGGTGGGTGAAGTCATAGAAAGGAGGTCTGGGAAGTCATAGAATGGAGGAGTATGAAGTCATAGAGTGGAGGTGAGTGAAGTCATATATTCAAGGTCTGTAAAGTCATAGAATGGAGGTGTATGAAGTCAGAATGGAGGTGTGTGAAGTCATAGAATAGAGGTGTGTGAACTCATAGAATGGAGGTGTGTGATGTCACAATGGAAGTGTGTGAAGTCATAGAATGGAGGTGTGTGAAGTCACAGAATAGAGGTGTGAGAAGTCAAAATGGAGGTGTGTGACGTCATAAAATGGAGGTGTGTGAAGTCATAGAATGGAGGTTTGTGAAATCATAGAATGGAAGTTTGTGAAGTCACAGAATGGAGGTGTGTGAACTCAGAATGGAGGTGTGTGAAGTCACAGAATGGAGGTGTGTGAAGTCATAGCATGGAAGTATGTACAATCATAGAATGGAAGTGTGTGAAGTCATAGAATGGAGGTGTGTGAAATCACAGAATTGAGGTGTTTGAAGTCATATATTAGAGGTGTGTGAAGTCAAAATGGATGTTTGAAGTCATAGAATAGAGGTCTGTGAAATCATAGAATGAGGGTGTGTGAGGTCATACAATGGAGGTGTGTGAAGTCACAGAATGGAGGTGTGTGAACTCAGAATGGAGGTGTGTGAATTCATAGAATGGAGGTTTGTGAAGTCATAGAATGGAGGTGTGAGAGGTCATAGAATGGATGTTTCTGAAGGAAAAATGAAAGTGTGTGAAGTCATAGAATGGAGGTGTGTGAAGTCAGAGAATGGAGGTGTGTGAAGTCAGAATAGAGGTGTGTAGTCATAGATTGGAGGTGGGTGAAGTCATAGAAAGGAGGTGTGGGAAGTTATAGAATGGAGGAGTGTGAAGTCATAGAGTGCAGGTGAGTGAAGTCACAGATTCGAGGTCTGTGAAGCCATAGAATGGAGGTGTGTGATGTCAGAATTGAGGTGTGCGAAGTCATAGAATAGAGGTGTGTGAAGTCAGAATGGAGGTGTGTGAAGTCATAGATGGAGTTGTGTGAAGTCATAGTATGGAGGTGTGTGAAATCATAGAATGGAGTTTTGTGAAGTCACAGAATTCAGCTGTGTGAATTCAGAATGGAGGTGTGTGAAGTAATAGAATGGAGGTGTGTGAAGTCAGAATGGAGGTGTGTGAACTCATAGAATGGAGGTGTGTGACGTCACAATGGAAGTGTGTGAGTCATAGAATAGAGGTGTGTGAAGTCACAGAATGGAGGTGGGTGAAGTCACAGAATGGAGGTTTGTGAAGTCAGAGAATGGAGGTATGTGAAGTCAAATTGGAGGGGTGTGAAGTCGGAGAATGGAGGTGTGTGAAGTCACAGAATGGAGGTGGGTGAAGTCACAGAATGGAGGTGTGTGAAGTCATAGAATGGAAGTGTGTGAAGTCATAGAATTGAGGTGTGTGAAGTCAGAATGGAGGTGTGTGAAGTCAACGAAAGGAGGTGTGTGAACTCTGAATGGAGGTGTGTGAAGTCACAGAATGGAGGTTTGCGAAGTCATAGAATGGAGGTGTGTCAAGACAAAATTGTGGTGTGTGAACTCATAGAATGGAAGTGTGTGAACTAATAAAATGGAGGTGTGTGAAGTCGTGGAATGGAGGTGTGTGAAGTCAAAGAATGGAGGTGTGTGAAGTCAAACAATGGTGGTGTGTGAAGTCACATAATGGAGGTGTGTGAAGTCACAGAATGGAAGTGTGTGAAGTCAAAACGGAGGTGTGCGAACTCAAAGAATGGAGCTGTGTGAAGTCACAGAATGGAGGTGTGTGAAATTACAATGGTGGTGTGTGAAGTCACAAATGGAGGTGTGTGAAGTCACAGAATGTAGGTGTGTGAAGTCAAAATGGAGGTGTGTGAAGTCAAAGAATGGAGGTGTGTGAACTCATAGAATGGAGGTGTGTGAAGTCATGGAATGGAGGTTCGTGAAGTCAAACACTGGAAGTGTGGGAAGTTACAGAAAGAAGATGCGTGAAGTCATAGAATGGAGGTGTGTGAAGTCAGAATGCAGGTGTGGGAAGTCATAGAATGGAGGTGTGTGAAGTCATAGAATGGAGGTGTGTGATGTCACAGAATGGAGGTGTGTGAAGTCAGAATGGAGGTGTGAAGTCATAGAAGGGAGGTGGGTGAAGTCATAGAATGGAATTGTGTGAAGTCAGAGAATGGAAGTGTGTGGAGTCACAGAATGGAGGGTATGAGGTCATAGAATGGAGGTGTGTGAAGTGACAGAATTGAGGTGTTTGAAGTCATATATTGGAGGTGTGTGAAGTCAAAATGGATGTGTGAAGTCATAGAATGGAGGTGTGTGAAATCATAGAAAGTGGGTGTATGAGGTCATAGAATGGATGTGTGTGAAGTCACAGAATGGAGGTGTGTGAAGTCATAAAATGGAGGTGGGTGAAGTCATAGAAAGGAGGTGTGGGAAGTCATAGAATGGAGGAGTATGAAGTCATAGAGTGGAGGTGAGTGAAGTCATATATTCAAGGTCTGTAAAGTCATAGAATGGAGGTGTATGAAGTCAGAATGGAGGTGTGTGAAGTCATAGAATAGAGGTGTGTGAACTCATAGAATGGAGGTGTGTGATGTCACAATGGAAGTGTGTGAAGTCATAGAATGGAGGTGTGTGAAGTCACAGAATAGAGGTGTGAGAAGTCAAAATGGAGGTGTGTGACGTCATAAAATGGAGGTGTGTGAAGTCATAGAATGGAGGTTTGTGAAATCATAGAATGGAAGTTTGTGAAGTCACAGAATGGAGGTGTGTGAACTCAGAATGGAGGTGTGTGAAGTCACAGAATGGAGGTGTGTGAAGTCATAGTATGGAAGTATGTAAAATCATAGAATGGAAGTGTGTGAAGTCATAGAATGGAGGTGTGTGAAATCACAGAATTGAGGTGTTTGAAGTCATATATTAGAGGTGTGTGAAGTCAAAATGGATGTTTGAAGTCATAGAATAGAGGTCTGTGAAATCATAGAATGAGGGTGTGTGAGGTCATAGAATGGAAGTGTGTGAAGTCACAGAATGGAGGTGTGTGAAGTTATAAAATGCAGGTGTGTGAAGTCATAGAATGGAAGTGAGTGAAGTCACACAATGGAGGTGTGTGAAGTCACAGACTGGAGGTGTGTGAACTCAGAATGGAGGTTTGTGAAGTCACAGAATGAAGGTGTGTGAAGTCATAGAATGGAAGTGTGTGAAGTCATAGAATGGAGGTGTGTGATGTCACAATGGAAGTGTGTGAAGTCATAGAATGGAGGTGTGTGAAGTCACAGAATAGAGGTGTGAGAAGTCAAAATGGAGGTGTGTGACGTCATAAAATGGAGGTGTGTGAAGTCATAGAATGGAGGTTTGTGAAATCATAGAATGGAAGTTTGTGAAGTCACAGAATGGAGGTGTGTGAAGTCATAGCATGGAAGTATGTAAAATCATAGAATGGAAGTGTGTGAAGTCATAGAATGGAGGTGTGTGAAATCACAGAATTGAGGTGTTTGAAGTCATATATTAGAGGTGTGTGAAGTCAAAATGGATGTTTGAAGTCATAGAATAGAGGTCTGTGAAATCATAGAATGAGGGTGTGTGAGGTCATAGAATGGAAGTGTGTGAAGTCACAGAATGGAGTTGTGTGAAGTTATAAAATGCAGGTGTGTGAAGTCATAGAATGGAAGTGAGTGAAGTCACACAATGGAGGTGTGTGAAGTCACAGACTGGAGGTGTGTGAACTCAGAATGGAGGTTTGTGAAGTCACAGAATGAAGGTGTGTGAAGTCATAGAATGGAAGTGTGTGAAGTCATAGAATGGAGGTGTGTGAAGTCAGAATGGAGATGTGTGACGTCACCGAATGGAATTGTGTCAACTCAGAATGGAGGTGTGTGAAGTCACAGAATGGAGGTTTGTGAAGTCATAGAATAGAGGTGTGTGAAGTCATAGACTGGATGTTTCTGAAGGAAAAATGAAGGTGTGTGAAGTCATAGAATGGAGGTGTGTGAAGTCAGATAATGGAGGTGTGTGAATTCAGAATGGAGGTGGGTAGTCATAGATTGGAGGTGAGTGACGTCATAGAAAGGAGGTGTGGTAAGTCATAGAATGGAGGAGTGTGAAGTCATAGAGTGCAGGTGAGTGAAGTCACAGATTCGAGGTCTGGGAAGTCATAGAATGGAGGTGTGTGATGTCAGCATGGAGGTGTGCGAAGTCATAGAATAGAGGTGTGTGATGTCAGAATGGAGGTGTGTGAAGTCATAGATGGAGTTGTGTCAAGTCATAGTATGGAGGTGTGTGAAACCATGGAATGGAGTTTTGTGAAGTCACAGAATGAGGCTGTGTGAATTCAGAATGGAGGTGTGTGAAGTAATAGAATGGAGGTGTGTGAAGTCAAAATGGATGTGTGAAGTCATAGAATGGAGGTGTGTGAAATCATAGAATGAGGGTGTGTGAGGTCATAGAATGGAGGTGTGTGAAGTCAAACAATTGTGGTGTGTGAAGTCACATAATGGAGGTGTGTGAAGTCACAGAATGGAAGTGTGTGAAGTCAAAATGGAGGTGTGTGAACTCAAAGAATTGAGGTGTGTGAAGTCACAGAATGGAGGTGTGTGAAATCAAAATGGTGGTGTGTGAAGTCACAAATGGAGGTGTGTGAAGTCACAGAATGTAGGTGTGTGAAGTCAAAATGGAGGTGTGTGAACTCATAGAATGGAGGTGTGTGAAGTCATGGAATGGAGGTTCGTGAAGTCAAACACTGGAAGTGTGGGAAGTTACAGAAATAAGATGCGTGAAGACATAGAATGGAGGTGTGTGAAGTCAGAATGCAGGTGTCGGAAGTCATAGAATGGAGGTGTGTGAAGTCATAGAATGGAGGTGTGTGATGTCACAGAATGGAGGTGTGTAAAGTCAGAAAGGAGGTGTGAAGTCATAGAAGGGAGGTGGGTGAAGTCATAGAATGGAATTGTGTGAAGTCATAGAATGGAGGTGTGTGGAGTCACAGAATGGAGGGTATGAGGTCATAGAATGGAGGTGTCAGAAGTGACAGAATTGAGGTGTTTGAAGTCACATATTGGAGGTGTGTGAAGTCAAAATGGATGTGTGAAGTCATAGAATGGAGTTGTGTGAAATCATAGAATGAGGGTGTATGAGGTCATAGAATGGAGGTGTGTCAAGTCACAGAATGGAGGTGTGTGAAGTTATAAAATGGAGGTGGGTGAAGTCATAGAAAGGAGGTGTGGGAAGTCATAGAATGGAGGAGTGTGAAGTCATATAGTGGAGGTGAGTGAAGTCACATATTCGAGGTCTGTGAAGTCATAGAATGGAGGTGTGTGAAGTCAGAATGGACATGTGTGAAGTCATAGAATGGAGGTGTGTGAACTCATAGAATGGAGGTGTGTGACGTCACAATGGAAGTGTGTGAAGTCATAGAATGGAGGTGTGTGAAGTCACAGAATGGAGCTGTGTGAAGTCATAGAATGGAGGTATGTGAAGTCACAGAATGGAGGTGTGTAAAGTCATAGAATGGAGGTGTGTGAAGTTATAGAATGGATGTTTGTAAAGTAAGAATGGAGGTGTGTGAAGTCATAGAATGGAGCTGTGTGAAGTCAGAATGGACGTGTGTGAAGTCACAGAATGGAGGTGTGTGAAGTCACAGAATGGAGGTGTTTGATGTCATAGAAATGAGGTGTGTGAAGTCAGAATGGAGGTGTGTGAAGTCACGGAATGGAGGTGTGTGAACTCCGAATGGAGGTTTGTGAAGTCACAGAATGGAGGTTGGCGAAGTCATAGAATGGAGGTGTGTGAAGACAAAATTGTGGTGTGTGAACTCATAGAATGGATATGTGTGAACTAATAGAATGGAGGTGTGTGAAGTCGTGGAATGGAGGTGTGTGAAGTCAAAGAATGGAGGTGTGTGAAGTCAAACAATGGTGGTGTGTAAAGTCACAGAATGGAGGTGTGTGAAGTCACAGAATGGAAGTGTGTGAAGTCAAAACGGACGTGTGTGAACTCAAAGAACGGAGGTGTGTGAAGTCACAGAATGGAGGTGTGTGAAATCAAAATGGTGGTGTGTGAAATCACAAATGGAGGTGTGTGAAGTCACAGAATGTAGGTGTGTGAAGTCAAAATGGAGGTGTGTGAAGTCAAAGAATGGAGGTGTGTGAACTCATAGAATGGAGGTGTGTGAAGTCATGGAATGGAGGTTTGTGAAGTCAAACATTCGAAGTGTGGGAAGTTACAGAAAGAAGATGTGTGAAGTCATAGAATGGAGGTGTGTGAAGTCAGAATGCAGGTGTGGGAAGTCACAGAATGGAGGTGTGTGAAGTCATAGAATGGAGGTGTGTGAAGTCATAGAATGGAAGTGTGTGAAGTCACACAATGGAGGTGTGTGAAGTCAAAGACTCGAGGTGTGTGAAGTCACAGAAAGGAGGTTTGTGAAGTCATAGAATAGAGGTGTGTGAAGTCATAGACTGGATGTTTCTGAAGGAAAAATGAAGGTGTGTGAAGTCATAGAATGGAGGTGTGTGAAGTCAGAGAATGGAGGTGTGTGAATTCAGAATGGAGGTGGGTAGTCATAGATTGGAGGTGGGTGACGTCATAGAAAGAAGGTGTGGTAAGTCATAGAATGGAGGAGTGTGAAGTCATAGAGTGCAGGTAAGTGAAGTCACAGATTCGAGGTCTGTGAAGTCATAGAATGGAGGTGTGTGATGTCAGCATGGAGGTGTGCGAAGTCATAGAATAGAGGTGTGTGATGTCAGAATGGAGGTGTGTGAAGTCATAGATGGAGTTGTGTCAAGTCATAGTATGGAGGTGTGTGAAACCATGGAATGGAGTTTTGTGAAGTCACAGAATGAGGCTGTGTGAATTCAGAATGGAGGTGTGTGAAGTAATAGAATGGAGGTGTGTGAAGTCAAAATGGATGTGTGAAGTCATAGAATGGAGGTGTGTGAAATCATAGAATGTGGGTGTATGAGGTCATAGAATGGAGGTGTGTGAAGTCAAACAATGGTGGTGTGTGAAGTCACATAATGGAGGTGTGTGAAGTCACAGAATGGAAGTGTGTGAAGTCAAAACGGAGGTGTGTGAACTCAAAGAATGGAGGTGTGTGAAGTCACAGAATGGAGGTGTGTGAAATCAAAATGGTGGTGTGTGAAGTCACAAATGGAGGTGTGTGAAGTCACAGAATGTAAGTGTGTGAAGTCAAAATGGAGGTGTGTGAAGTCAAAGAATGGAGGTGTGTGAACTCATAGAATGGAGGTGTGTGAAGTCATGAAATGGAGGTTCGTGAAGTCAAACACTGGAAGTGTGGGAAGTTACAGAAAGAAGATGCGTGAAGTCATAGAATGGAGGTGTGTGAAGTCAGAATGCAGGTGTGGGAAGTCATAGAATGGAGGTGTGGGAAGTCATAGAATGGAGGTGTGTGATGTCACAGAATGGAGGTGTGTGAAGTCAGAATGGAGGTGTGAAATCATAGAAAGGAGGTGGGTGAAGTCATAGAATGGAATTGTGTGAAGTCAGAATGCAGGTGTGGGAAGTCATAGAATGGAGGTGTGGGAAGTCATAGAATGGAGGTGTGTGATGTCACAGAATGGAGGTGTGTGAAGTCAAAATGGATGTGTGAAGTCATAGAATGGAGGAGTGTGAAGTCATAGAGTGGAGGTGAGTGAAGTCACATATTCGAGGTCTGTGAAGTCATAGAATGGAGGTGTGTGAAGTCAGAATGGACATGTGTGAAGTCATAGAATGGAGGTGTGTGAACTCATAGAATGGAGGTGTGTGACGTCACAATGGAAGTGTGTGAAGTCATAGAATGGAGGTGTGTGAAGTCACAGAATGGAGGTGTGTGAAGTCATACAATGGAGGTATGTGAAGTCACAGAATGGAGGTGTGTAAAGTCATAGAATGGAGGTGTGTGAAGTTATAGAATGGATGTTTGTAAAGTAAGAATGGAGGTGTGTGAAGTCATAGAATGTAGCTGTGTGAAGTCAGAATGGAGGTGTGTGAAGTCACAGAATGGAGGTGTGTGAAGTCACAGAATGGAGGTGTGTGAAGTCACAGAATGGAAGTGTGTGAAGTCATAGAATTGAGGTGTGTGAAGTCAGAATGGAGGTGTGTGAAGTCACAGGATGCAGGTGTGTGAACTCCGAATGGAGGTGTGTGAAGTCACAGAATGGAGGTTTGCGAAGTCATAGAATGGAGGTGTGTGAAGAAATATTGTGGTGTGTGAACTCATAGAATGGATGTGTGTGAACTAATAGAATCGAGGTGTGTGAAGTCGTGGAATGGAGGTGTGTGAAGTCAAAGGATGGAGGTGTGTGAAGTCAAACAATAGTGGTGTGTGAAGTCACAGAATGGAGGTGTGTGAAGTCACAGCATAGAAGTGTATAAAATCAAAATGGTGTGTGAAGTCACAAATGGAGGTGTGTGAAGTCACAGAACATAGGTCTGTGAAGTCAAAATGGAGGTGTGTGAAGTCAAAGAATGGAGGTGTGTGAACTCATAGAATGGAGGTGGGTGAAGTCATAGAATGGAGGTGTGTGATATCATAGAATGGAGGTGTGTGAAGTCACATAATGGTGGTGTGGGAAGTCACAGAATGCAGGTGTGGGAAGTCACAGAATGGAGGTGTGTGAAGTCAGAATGGAGGTGTGTAAAGTCACAGAATGGAGGTGTGTGAAGTCATAGAATGGAAGTGTGTGAAGTCATAGAATGGAGGTCTGTGAAGTCACAGAATGGAAGGTATGAACTCATAGAATGGAGGTGTGTGAAGTCACAGAATTGAGGTGTTTGAAGTCATATATTGGAGGTGTGTGATGTCAAAATGGATGTGTGAAGTCATAGAATGGAGGTGTGTGATATCATAGAATGAGGGTGTGTGAGGTCATAGAATGGAGGTGTGTGAAGTCACAGAATGGAGGTGTGTGAAGTCATAAAATGGAGGTGGGTGAAGTCATAGAAAGGAGTTGTGGGAAGTCATAGATTGGAGGAGTGTGAAGTATTAGAGTGGAGGTGAGTGAAGTCACATATTCGAGGTCTGTGAAGTCATAGAATGGAGGTGTGTGAAGTCAAAATGGAGGTGTGTGAAGTCATAGAATGAAGGTGAGTGAACTCATAGAATGGAGGTGTGTGACGTGACAAAGGAAGTGTGTGAAGTCATAGAATGGAGGTGTGTGAAGTCACAGAATGTAGGTGTGAGAAGCCAAAATGGAGGTGTGTGACGTTATAAAATGGAGGTGTGTGAAGTCATACAATTGAGGTGTGTGAAATCATAGAATGGAGGTTTGTGAAGTCACAGAGTGGAGGTGTGTGAACTCAGAATGGAGGTGTGTGAAGTCACAGAATGGAGGTGTGTGAAGTCATAGCATGGAGGTATGTGAAATCATAGAATGGAAGTGTGTGAAGTCATAGAATGGAGGTGTGTGAAGTCACAGAATGAAGGTGTGTGAAGTCATAGAATGGAGGTGTGTGAAGTCACAGAAGGGATGTGTGTGAAGTCACATAATGGAGGTGTGTGAACTCAAAATAGAGGTGTGTGATGTCATAAACTGGAGGTGTGTGAAGTCATAGAATTGAGGTGTGAGAAATCAGAGAATGGAGGTTTATGAAGTCATATATTTTAGGTGTATGAAGTCAAAATGGATGTGTGAAATCATAGAATGGAGGTGTGTTAAATCATAGAATGTTGGTGTGTGAAGTCATAGAATCGAGGTGTGTGAAGTCACAGAATGCAGGTGTGTGAAGTCACAGAATGGAGGTGTGTGAAGTCATAGAATGGAAGTGTGTGAAGTCATAGAATGGAGGTGTGTGAAGTCAGAATGGAGGTTTGTCAAGACACCGAATGGAGGTGTGTGAACTCTGAATGGAGGTGTGTGAAGTCACAGAATGGAGGTTTGCGAAGTCATAGAATGGAGGTGTGTGAAGTCATAGAACGGATGTTTCTGAATTAATAATGAAGGTGTGTGAAGTCATAGAATGGAGGTGTGTGAAGACAAAATTTTGGTGTTGAACTCATAGAATGGATGTTTGTGAACTAATAGATTGGAGGTGTGTGAAATCAAAGATGGAGGTGTGTGAAGTCAAACAATGGTGGTGTGTGAAGTCACAGAATGGAGGTGTGTGAAGTCACAGAATGGAAGTGTGTGAAGACAAAACGGATGTGTGTGAAGTCAAAGAATGGAGGTGTGTGAAGTCACAGAATGGTAGTGTGTGAAATCAAAATGGTGGTGTGTGAAGTCACAAATGGAGGTGTGTGAAGTCACAGAATGTAGGTATGTGAAGTCAAAATGGAGGTGTGTGAAGTCAAAGAATGGAGGTGTGTGAACTCATAGAATGGAGGTGTGTGAAGTCATGGAATGGTGGTTTGTGAAGTCAAACACTGGAAGTGTGGGCAGTTACAGAAAGAAGATGTGTGAAGACATACAATGGAGGTGTGTGAAGTCAGAATGCATGTGTAGGAAGTCATCGAATGGAGGTGTGTAAAGTCATAGAATGGTGGTGTGTGAAGTCATAGAGTGGAAGTGTGTGAAGTCATAGAATGGAGGTGTGTGATGTCATAGAATGGAGGTGTGTGAAGTCATAGAATGGAGGTGGGTGAAGTCACGGAAGGGAGGTCTGTGAAATCACAGAATGGAGGTGTGTGAAGTCACAGAATGGAGCTGTGTGAAGTCACAGAATGGAGGTTTGTGAAGTCACAGAATGGAGATGTGTGAAGTCAAAAAGGTGGTGTGAGAAGTCACAAATGTAAGTGTATAAAGTCACAGAATGGAGGTGTGAAGTCAAAATGGTTGTGTGTGAAGTCAAAGAATGTAGGTGTGTGAAGTCAGAATGGAGGTGTGTGAAGTCATAGAATGGAGGTGTGTGAGGTCACAGAATGGAGGTGTGTGAACTCAGAATGGAGGTATGTAAAGTCACAGAATGGAGGTGTATGAAGTCATAGAATGGAAGTGTGTGAAGTCATAGAATGGAGGTGTGTGAAGTCACAGAATGGAGGTGTGTGAGGTCACAGAATTCAGGTGTGTGAACTCAGAATGGAGGTATGTAAAGTCACAGAATGGAGGTGTATGAAGTCATAGAATGGAAGTGTGTGAAGTCAAAGAATGTAGGTGTGTGAAGTCATCGAATGGAGGTGTGTGAAGTCACAGAATGGAGGTGTGTGAAGTCAGAATGGAGGTGTGTGAAGTCATAGAATGGAGGTGTGTGACGTCATAGAACGGAGGTGTGTGAAGTCACAGAATGGATGGTATGAACTCATAGAATGGAGGTGTGTGAAGTCACAGAATTGAGGTGTTTGAAGTCATATATTGGAGGTGTGTGAAGTCAAAATGGATGTGTAAATGCATAGAATGGAGGTGTGTGAAACCATAGAATGAGGGTGTGTGAGGTCATATAATGGAGCTGTGTGAAGTCACAGAATGGAGGTGTGTGAAGTCACAGAATGGAAGTGTGCGAACACAGAATGGAGGTGTGTGAAGTCACAGAATGGAGGTGTGTGAAGTCATACAATGGAAGTGTGTGAAGTCATAGAATGGAGGTGTGTGAAGTCAGAATGGAGGTGTGTGAAGTCACCGAATGGATTTGTGTGAACTCAGAATGGAGGTGTGTGAAGTCACAGAAAGGAGGTTTGTGAAGTCATAGAATGGAGTTGTGTGAAGTCATAGAACTGATGTTTCTGAAGTAAGAATGAAGGTGTGTGAAGTCATAGAATGGAGGTGTGTGAACACATAGAATGGAGGTGTGCGAATTCACAGAATGAAGGTGTGTGAAGTCAGAATGGAGGTGTGTAGTCATAGATTGGAGTTGATGAAGTCATAGAAAAGAGGTGCGGAAAGTCATAGAATGGAGGAGTGTGAAGTCATAGAGTGCAGGTGAGTGAAGTTACAGATTCGAGGTCTGTGAAGTCATAGAATGGAGGTGTGTGATGTCAGAATGAAGGTGTGTGAAGTCATAGATGGAGGTGTGTGAAGTTAGAATGCATGTGTGGGAAGTCATAGAATGGAGGTGTTTGAAGTCATAGAATGGTGGTGTGTGAAGTCATAGAGTGGAAGTGTGTGAAGTCATAGAATGGAGGTGTGTGATGTCATAGAATGGAGGTGTGTGAAGTCATAGAATGGAGGTGGGTGAAGTCATGGAAGGGAGGTGTGTGAAATCATAGAAGAGAGATTTGTGAAGTCACAGAGTGGAGGTGTGTGAACTCAGAATGGAGGTGTGTGAAGTCACAGAATGGAGGTGTGTGAAGTCATAGCATGGAGGTATGTGAAATCATAGAATGGAAGTGTGTGAAGTCATAGAATGGAGGTGTGTGAAGTCACAGAATGAAGGTGTGTGAAGTCATAGAATGGAGGTGTGTGAAGTCATAGAAGGGATGTGTGTGAAGTCACATAATGGAGGTGTGTGAACTCAAAATAGAGGTGTGTGACGTCATAAACTGGAGGTGTATGAAGTCATAGAATTGAGGTGTGAGAAATCAGAGAATGGAGGTTTATGAAGTCATATATTTTAGGTGTATGAAGTCAAAATGGATGTGTGAAATCATAGAATGGATGTGTGTTAAATCATAGAATGTTGGTGTGTGAAGTCATAGAATGGAGGTGTGTGAAGTCACAGAATGGAGGTGTGTGAAGTCACAGAATGGAGGTGTGTGAAGTCATAGAATGGAAGTGTGTGAAGTCATAGAATAGAGGTGTGTGAAGTCAGAATGGAGGTTTGTGGAGACACCGAATGGAGGTGTGTGAACTCTGAATGGAGGTGTGTGAAGTCACAGAATGGAGGTTTGCGAAGTCATAGAATGGAGGTGTGTGAAGTCATAGAACGGATGTTTCTGAATTAATAATGAAGGTGTGTGAAGTCATAGAATGGAGGTGTGTGAAGACAAAATTTTGGTGTTGAACTCATAGAATGGATGTTTGTGAACTAATAGAATGGAGGTGTGTGAAATCAAAGATGGAGGTGTGTGAAGTCAAACAATGGTGGTGTGTGAAGTCACAGAATGGAGGTGTGTGAAGTCACAGAATGGAAGTGTGTGAAGACAAAACGGATGTGTGTGAAGTCAAAGAATGGAGGTGTGTGAAGTCACAGAATGGTAGTGTGTGAAATCAAAATGGTGGTGTGTGAAGTCACAAATGGAGGTGTGTGAAGTCACAGAATGTAGGTATGTGAAGTCAAAATGGAGGTGTGTGAAGTCAAAGAATGGAGGTGTGTGAACTCATAGAATGGAGGTGTGTGAAGTCATGGAATGGTGGTTTGTGAAGTCAAACACTGGAAGTGTGGGCAGTTACAGAAAGAAGATGTGTGAAGACATACAATGGAGGTGTGTGAAGTCAGAATGCATGTGTAGGAAGTCATCGAATGGAGGTGTGTAAAGTCATAGAATGGTGGTGTGTGAAGTCATAGAGTGGAAGTGTGTGAAGTCATAGAATGGAGGTGTGTGATGTCATAGAATGGAGGTGTGTGAAGTCATAGAATGGAGGTGGGTGAAGTCACGGAAGGGAGGTCTGTGAAATCACAGAATGGAGGTGTGTGAAGTCACAGAATGGAGCTGTGTGAAGTCACAGAATGGAGGTTTGTGAAGTCACAGAATGGAGATGTGTGAAGTCAAAAAGGTGGTGTGAGAAGTCACAAATGTAAGTGTATAAAGTCACAGAATGGAGGTGTGAAGTCAAAATGGTTGTGTGTGAAGTCAAAGAATGTAGGTGTGTGAAGTCAGAATGGAGGTGTGTGAAGTCATAGAATGGAGGTGTGTGAGGTCACAGAATGGAGGTGTGTGAACTCAGAATGGAGGTATGTAAAGTCACAGAATGGAGGTGTATGAAGTCATAGAATGGAAGTGTGTGAAGTCATAGAATGGAGGTGTGTGAAGTCACAGAATGGAGGTGTGTGAGGTCACAGAATTCAGGTGTGTGAACTCAGAATGGAGGTATGTAAAGTCACAGAATGGAGGTGTATGAAGTCATAGAATGGAAGTGTGTGAAGTCAAAGAATGTAGGTGTGTGAAGTCATCGAATGGAGGTGTGTGAAGTCACAGAATGGAGGTGTGTGAAGTAAGAATGGAGGTGTGTGAAGTCATAGAATGGAGGTGTGTGACGTCATAGAACGGAGGTGTGTGAAGTCACAGAATGGATGGTATGAACTCATAGAATGGAGGTGTGTGAAGTCACAGAATTGAGGTGTTTGAAGTCATATATTGGAGGTGTGTGAAGTCAAAATGGATGTGTAAATGCATAGAATGGAGGTGTGTGAAACCATAGAATGAGGGTGTGTGAGGTCATATAATGGAGCTGTGTGAAGTCACAGAATGGAGGTGTGTGAAGTCACAGAATGGAGGTGTGTGAAGTCACAGAATGGAAGTGTGCGAACACAGAATGGAGGTGTGTGAAGTCACAGAATGGAGGTGTGTGAAGTCATACAATGGAAGTGTGTGAAGTCATAGAATGGAGGTGTGTGAAGTCAGAATGGAGGTGTGTGAAGTCACCGAATGGAGTTGTGTGAACTCAGAATGGAGGTGTGTGAAGTCACAGAAAGGAGGTTTGTGAAGTCATAGAATGGAGTTGTGTGAAGTCATAGAACTGATGTTTCTGAAGTAAGAATGAAGGTGTGTGAAGTCATAGAATGGAGGTGTGTGAACACATAGAATGGAGGTGTGCGAATTCACAGAATGAAGGTGTGTGAAGTCAGAATGGAGGTGTGTAGTCATAGATTGGAGTTGATGAAGTCATAGAAAAGAGGTGTGGAAAGTCATAGAATGGAGGAGTGTGAAGTCATAGAGTGCAGGTGAGTGAAGTTACAGATTCGAGGTCTGTGAAGTCATAGAATGGAGGTGTGTGATGTCAGAATGAAGGTGTGTGAAGTCATAGATGGAGGTGTGTGAAGTTAGAATGCATGTGTGGGAAGTCATAGAATGGAGGTGTTTGAAGTCATAGAATGGTGGTGTGTGAAGTCATAGAGTGGAAGTGTGTGAAGTCATAGAATGGAGGTGTGTGATGTCATAGAATGGAGGTGTGTGAAGTCATAGAATGGAGGTGGGTGAAGTCATGGAAGGGAGGTGTGTGAAATCACAGAATGGAGGTGTGTGAAGTCACAGAATGGAGGTGTGTGAAGTCACAGATTGGAGGTGTGTGAAGTCACAGAATGGAGATGTGTGAAGTCAAAAAGGTGGTGTGAGAAGTCACAAATGTAAGTGTGTGAAGTCACAGAATGGAGGTGTGAAGTCAAAAAGGTTGTGTGAGAAGTCAAAGAATGTAGGTGTATTAAGTCATCGAATGGAGGTGTGCGAAGTCACAGAATGGAGGTGTGTGAAGTCAGAATGGAGGTGAGGGAAGTCATAGAATGGAAGTGTGTGACGTCAGAATAGAGGTTTGTGAAGTCATAGAATGGAGGTGTGTGAAGTAACAGAATGGAGGTGTGGGAAGTCACAGAATGGAGGTGTGTGAAGTCACAGAATGGAGGTGTGTGAACTCAGAATGGAGGTATGTAAAGACACAGAATGGAGGTGTATGAAGTCATAGAATGGAAGTGTGTGAAGTCATAGAATGGAAGTGTGTGAAGTCACAGAATGGATGGTATGAACTCATAGAATGGAGGTGTGTGAAGTCACAGAATTGAGGTGTTTGAAGTCATATATTGGAGGTGTGTGAAGTCAAAATGATGTGTAATTCATAGAATGGAGGTGTGTGAAACCATAGAATGAGGGTGTGTGAGGTCATATAATGGTGGTGTGTGAAGTCACAGAATGGAGGTGTGTGAAGTCATAGAATGGAGGTGTGTGAAGTCATAGAATGGAAGTGTGTGAAGTCACAGAATGGAGGTGTGTGAAGTCACAGAATGGAGGTGTGTAAAGTCACAGAATGGAGGTGTGCGAACACAGAATGGAGGTGTGTGAAGTCACAGAATGGAGGTGTGTGAAGTCATAGAATGGAAGTGTGTGAAGTCATAGAATGGAGGTGTGTGAAGTCACAATGGAGATGTGTGAAGTCACCGAATTGAATTGTGTGAACTCAGAATGGAGGTGTGTGAAGTCACAGAATGGAGGTTTGTGAAGTCATAGAATGGAGGTGTGTGAAGTCATAAATTGGATGTTTCTGAAGCAAAAATGAAGGTGTGTGAAGTCATAGAAAGAGTTGTGGGAAGTCATAGAATGGAGGAGTGTAAAATCATAGGGTGCAGGTGAGTGAAGTCACAGATTGGAGGTCTGTGAAGTCATAGAATGGAGGTGTGTGATGTCAGAATGGAGGTGTGCGAAGTCATAGAATAGAGGTGTGTGAAGTCAGAATGGAGGTGTGTGAAGTCATAGAATGGAGGTGTGTGAAGTCAGAATGCAGGTGTGTGAACTCATAGAATGGAGGTGTGTGACGTCACAATGGAAGTGTGTGAGGTCATAGAATGGAGGTGTGTGAAGTCACAGAATGGAGGTGTGTGAAGTCATAGAATGCAGGTATGTGAAGTCACACAATGGAGGTGTGTAAAAGTCATAGAATGGAGGTGTGTGAAGTTATAGAATGGATGTTTGTAAAGAAAGAATGAAGCTGTGTGAAGTCATCGAATGGAGGTGTGTGACGTCAAAGAATGGAGGTGTGTGAAGTCATAGAATGGAGCTGTGTGAGGTCAGAATGGAGGTGTGTGAAGTCACAGAATGGAGGTGTGTCAACTCAAAATTTAGGTGTGTGAAGTCAAAGAATGGCGTTGTGTGAAGTCATAGAATGGAGGTGTGTGAAGTCAGAATGGAGGTGTGTGAAGTCACAGAATTGAGGTGTGTGAACACAGAATGGAGGTGTGTGAAGTGAAAGAATGTAGGTGTGTGAAGTCATAGAATGGAGGTGTGTGAAGTCATAGAATGTATGTTTGTGAAGTAAGAATGAAGGTGTGTGAAGTCATAGAATGGAGGTGTGTGAAGTCACAGAATGGAGGTGTGTGAAGTCATATAATGGAGGTGTGTGTGAAGTCACAGAATGGATGTGTGTGAAGTCAGAATGGAAGTGTGTTAAGTCACAGAATGGAGGTGTGGGAAGTCACAGTATGGAGGTGTGTGACGTCACAAAATGGAGGTGTGTGAAGTCAGAATGGAGGTGTGTGAAGTCACAGAATGGAGGTGTGTGAAGTCATAGAATTGAAGTGTGTGAAGTCATAGAATGGAGGTGTGTGAAGTCACAGAATGGACGGTATGAAGTCATAGAATGGAATTGTGTGAAGTCACAGAATTGAGGTGTTTGAAGTCATATATTGGAGGTGTGTGAAGTCAAAATGTGTGTGTGAAGTCATAGAATGGAGGTGTGTGAAGTCATAAAATGGAGATGGGTTAAGTCACAGAAAGAGATGTGGGAAGTCATAAAATGGAGGGGTGTGAAGGCCTACAGTGGAGGTGAGTGAAATCACGTATTCGAGGTCTGTGAAGTCATAGAATGGAGGTGTGTGAAGTCAGAATGGAGGGTGTGTGAAGTCGTAGAATGGAGGTGTGTGAACTCATAGAATGTAGGTGTGTGACGTCACAAAGGAAGTGTGTGAAGTCATAGAATGAAGGTGTGTGAAGTCACGGAATGGAGGTGTGTGAAGTCACAGAATGGAGTTGTGTGACGTCACAGAATGGAGGTGTGTGAAGTCCATAGAATGGAGGTGTGTGAAGTCACAGAATGGACAGGTATGTAGTCATAGAGTGGAGGTGTGTGAAGTCTCAGTATTGAGGTGTTTGAGGTCATATATTTTAGGTGTGTGAAGTAAAAATAGATGTGTGAAATCATAGAATGGAGGTGTGTGAAGTCATATAATGGAAGTGTGTGAAGTCCATAGAATGGAGGTGTGTGAAGTCACAGAATGCAGGTATGTGAAGTCATAGATGGAGTTGTGTGATGTCATAGTATGGAGGTGTGTGAAATCATAGAATGGAGTTTTGAGAAGTCACAGAATGGAGCTGTGTGAATTCAGAATGGAGGTGTGTGAAGTCACAGAATGGAGCTGTGCGAATTCAGAATGGAGGTGTGTGAACTCATAGAATGGAGGTGTGTAAAGTCACAGAATGGAGGTGTGTGAAGTCATAGAATGGAGGTTTGTGAAGTCACAGAATGGAGGTGTTTGAAGTCATACAATGGAGGTGTGTGAAGTTATAGAATGGATGTTTGTAAAGTAAGAATGAAGTTGTGTGAAGTCATAGAATGGAGGTGTGTGACGTCAAAGAATGGAGGTGTGTGAAATCATAGAATGGAGGTGTGTAAACTCAGAATGGAGGTGTGGGAAGTCAAAGAATTGAGGTGTGTGAAGTCATAGAATGGAGGTGTGTGAAGTCCCAGAATGGAGGTGTGTGAAGTCACAGAATGGAGGGTGTGTGAAGTCAGAATGGAGGTGTGAAGTGATAGAATGGAGGTGGGTGAAGTCATAGAAAGGAGGTGTGGGAAGTCAGAGAATGGAGGAGTGTGAAGTCATAGAGTGGAGGTGAGTGAAGTCACAGATTCGAGGTCTGTGAAGTCATAGAATGGAGGTGTGTGAAGTCAGAATGGAGGTGTGTGAAGTCATAGAATGGAGGTGTGTGAACTCATAGAATAGAGGTGTGTGACGTCACAATGGCAGTGTGTGAATTCATAGTATGGAGGTGTGTGAAGTCACAGAATGGAGGTGTGTGAAGTCAAAATGGAAGTGTGTGATGTCCTAAAATGGAGGTGTGTGAAGTCATAGAATGGAGGTGTGTGAAATCATAGAATGAAGGTTTGTGAAGTCACAGAATTGAGGTGTGTGAAGTCATAGAATGGAGGTGTGTGAAGTCACAGAATGGAGGTGTGTGAAGTCATAGCATGGAGGTATGTGAAATCATAGAATGGAAGTGTGCGAAGTTATAGAATGGAGGTGTGTGAATTCACAGAAGGGAGGTGTGTGGAGTCAAATAATGGAGGTGTGTGAAGTCAAAATGGAGGTGTGTGACGTCATAAAATGTAGGTGTGTGAAGTCATAGATTGGAGGTGTGTGAAATCATAGAATGGAGGCTTGTGAAGTCACAGAATGGAGGTGTGTGAAGTCATAGAATGGCGGTATGTGAAGTCAAATTGGAGGGGTGTGAAGTCGGAAAATGGAGGTGTGGGAAGTCACAGAATGGAGGTGGGTGAAGTCACAGAATGGAGTTGTGTGAAGTTAAAGAACGGAGGTGTGTGAAGTCACAGAATGGACGGGTATGAATTCATAGAATGGAGGTGTGTGAAGTCACAAAATTGAGGTGTTTGAAGTTATATATTGGAGGTGTGTGAAGTCAAAATGGATGTGTGAAGTCGTAGAATGGAGGTGTGTGAAGTCGGAGAATGGTGGTGTGTGAAGTCACAGAATGGAGCTGTGTGAAAACACAGAATGGAGGTGTGTGAAGTCACAGAATGCAGGTGTGTGAAGTCAAAGAATGGAGATGTATGAAGTCATAGAATGAAGGTGTGTGAAATCATAGAATGAAGGTTTGTGAAGTCACAGAATGGAGGTGTGTGAAGTCATAGAATGGAGGTGTGTGAAGTCACAGACTGGAGGTGTGTGAAGTCATAGCATGGAGGTGTGTGAAATCATAGAATGGAAGTGTGTGAAGTCATAGAATGAAGGTGTGTGAAGCCATAGAATGGAGGTGTGTCAAGTCACAGAAGGGAGGTGTGTGGAGTCACATAATGGAGGTGTGTGAAGTCAAAATGGAGGTGTGTGACGTCATAAAATGTAGGTGTGTGAAGTCATAGATTGGAGGTGTGTGAAATCATAGAATGGAGGTTTGTGAAGTCAAAGAATGGAGGTGTGTGAAGTCATAGAATGGAGGTATGTGAAGTCAAATTGGAGGGGTGTGAAGTCGGAGAATGGAGGTGTGGGAAGTCACAGAATAGAGGTGGATGTTTCTGAAGCAAAAATGAAGGTGTGTGAAGTCATAGAAAGAGTTGTGGGAAGTCATAGAATGGAGGAGTGTAAAATCATAGAGTGCAGGTGAGTGAAGTCACAGATTCGAGGTCTGTGAAGTCATAGAATGGAGGTGTGTGAAGTCAGAATGGAGGTGTGTGAACTCATAGAATGGAGGTGTGTCACGTCACAATGGAAGTGTGTGAAGTCATAGAATGGAGGTGTGTGAAGTCATAGAATGGAGGTGTGTGATATCATATAATGGAGGTGTGTGAAGTCACAGAATGGAGGTGTGTGAAGTCAGAATTGAGGTGCGAAGTCATAGAATAGAGGTGGGTGAAGTCATAGAAAGGAGGTGTGGGAAGTCAGAGAATGGAGGAGTGTGAAGTCATAGAGTGGAGCTGAGTGAAGTCACAGATTTAGGTCTGTGAAGTCATACAATGGAGGTGAGTGAAGTCAGAATGGAGGTGTGTGAAGTCATAGAATGGAGGTGTGTGAACTCATAGAATAGAGGTGTGTGACGTCAAATTGAAGTGTGTGAATTCCAAGTATGGAGGTGTGTGAAGTCACAGAATGGAGGTGTGTGAAGTCAAAATGGAGGTGTGTGATGTCCTAAAATGGAGGTGTGTGAAGTCATAGAATGGAGGTGTGTGAAATCATAGAATGGAGGTGTATGAAGTCACAGAATGGAGGTGTGTGAAGTCATAGCATGGAGGTATGTGAAATCATAGAATGGAAATGTGTGAAGTCATAGAATGGAGGTGTGTGAAGTCATACAATGAAGGTGTGTGAAGTAATAGATTGGAGGTGTGTGAAATCATAGAATGGAGGTTTGTGAAGTCACAGAATGGAGGTGTGTGAAGTCATAGAATGGAGGTATGTGAAGTCAAACTGGAGGGGTGTGAAGTCGGAGAATGGAGGTGTGGGAAGTCACAGAATGGAGGGGGTGAAGTCACAGAATGGAGGTGAGTGAAGTCACAGATTCCAGGTCTGTGAAGTCATAGAATGGAGGTGTGTGAAGTCGAATGAAGGTGTGTGAAGTCACAGAATGGAGGTGTGTGAAGTCATAGAATGGAGTTGTGTGAAGTCACGGAATGGCGGTGTGTGAAGTCTTAGAATGGAAGTGTGTGAAGTCATAGAATGGAGGTTTGTGAAGTCACAGAATGGAGGTGTGTGAAGTCAAAGAATGGAGGTGTGTGAAGTCACAGAATGGACGGGTATGATTTCATAGAATGGAGGTGTGTGAAGTCACAGAATTGAGGTGTTTGAAGTTATATATTGGATGTGTGTGAAGTCAAAATGGATGTATGAAGTCATAGAACGGAGGTGTGTGAAGTCGGAGAATGGAGGTGTGTGAAGTCACAGAATGGAGGTGTGTGAAGTCACAGAATGGAGGTGTATGAAGTCAAAGAATGGAGGTGTGTGAAGTCATAGAATGGAGGTGTGTGAAGTCATAGAATGTATGTTTGTGAAGTAAGAATGAAGGTGTGTAAAGTCATAGAATGGAGGTGTGAGAAGTCACAGAATGGAGGTGTGTGAAGTCATAGAATGGAGGTGTGTGAAGTCATAGAACGGAGTTGTGTGACGTCATATAATGGAGGTGTGTGAAGTCACATAATGGAGGTGTGTGAAGTCAGAATGGAGGTGTGAAGTCATAGAAAGGAGGTGTGGGAAGTCATAGAATGGAGGAGTGTGAAGTCATAGATTGGAGGTGAGTAAAGTCACAGATTCGAGGTCTGTGAAGTCATAGAATGGAGGTGTGTGAAGTCGAATGAAGCTGTGTGAAGTCATACAATGTAGGTGTGTGAACTCATAGAATGGAGGGGTGTGACGTTCCAATGGAAGTGTGTGAAGTCATAGAATGGAGGTGTGTGAAGTCACAGAATGGAAGTGTGTGAAGTCAAAATGGAGGTGTGTGACGTCGTAAAATGGAGCTGTGAGAAGTCATAGAATGGAGGTATGTGAAATCATAGAAGAGAGATTTGTGAAGTCACAGAATGGAAGTGTGTGAACTCAGAATGGAGGTGTGTGAAGGCACAGAATGGAGGTGTGTGAAGTCATCGTATGAAGGTATGTGAAATCATAGAATGGAGGTGTGTGAAGTCACAGAATGGAGGTGTGTGAAGTCACAGAATGTAGGTGTGTGAACACAGAATGGAGATGTGTGAAGTCACAGAATGGAGGTGTGTGAATTCATAGAATGGAGGTGTGACATCTCAGAATGGAGGTGTGTGAAATCGCAGAATGGAGGTGTGTGAGGTCACAGAATGGAGGTGTGTGAACTCACAATGCAGGTGTGTGAAGTCACGGAATGACGGTGTGTGAAGTCATAGAATGGAAGTGTGTGAGGTCATAGAATGGAGGTGTGTGAAGTCACAGAATGGAGGTGTGTGAAATTATAAAAGGGAGGTTTATGAAGTCATAGAATGGAAGTGTGTGAAGTCACACAATGGAGGTGTGTGAAGTCACAGAATGTAGGTGTGTGAACTCAGAATGGATGTTTGTGAAGTCAGAATGGAGATGTGTGAAGTCACCGAATGGAGTTGTGTGAACTCAGAATGGAGATGTGTGAAGTCACAGAATGGAGGTTTGTGAAGTCATAGAATGGAGGTGTGTGAAGTCATAGAATGGATGTTTCTGAAGTCAAAATGAAGGTGTGTGAAGTCATAGAAAGAGGTGTGACGTCAAAGAATGGAGGTGTGTGAAGTCACAGAATGGAGGTGGCTAATCTCAGAATGGAGGTGTGTGAAGTCATAGAATGGAGGTGTGTGAAGTTATAAAATGGAGGTGTGTGAAGTCAAAAAATGGAAGTGTGTGAGGTCATAGAATGGAGGTGTGTGAAGTCACAGAATGGAGGTTTGTGATAGAATGGAGGTGTGTGAAGTTATAGAATGGATGTTTGTAAAGTAAGAATGAAGTTGTATGAAGTCATAGAATAAAGGTGTGACGTCAAAGAATGGAGGTGTGTGAAGTCACACAATGGAGGTGTGTAATCTCAGAATGGAGGTGTGTGAAGTAATAGAATGGAGGTGTGTGAAGTTATAAAATGGAGGTGTGTGAAGTCATACAATGGAAGTGTGTGAGGTCATAGAATGGAGGTGTGTGAAGTCACAGAATGGAGGTGTGTGAAATTATAAAAGGGAGGTTTATGAAGTCATAGAATGGAAGTGTGTGAAGTCACACAATGGAGGTGTGTGAAGTCACCGAATGGAGGTGTGTGAACTCAGAATGGAGGTTTGTGAAGTCACAGAATAGAGGTGTGTGAAGTCATAGAATGGAAGTGTGTGAAGTCATAGAATGGAGGTGTGTGAAGTCAGAATGGAGATGTGTGAAGTCACCGAATGGAGTTGTGTGAACTCAGAATGGAGATGTGTGAAGTCACAGAATGGAGGTTTGTGAAGTCATAGAATGGAGGTGTGTGAAGTCATAGAATGGATGTTTCTGAAGTCAAAATGAAGGTGTGTGAAGTCATAGAAAGAGGTGTGGGAAGTCATAGAATGGAGGAATGAAAAGTCATAGAATGCAGGCGAGTGAAGTCACAGATTCGAGGTCTGTGAAGTCATAGAATGGAGGTGTGTGATATCAGAATGGAGGTGTGCGAAGTTATATAATTGAGGTGTGTGAAGTCAGAATGGAGGTGTGTGAAGTCATAGAATGGAGGTGTGTGAAGTCAGAATGGAGGTGTGTGAACTCATAGAATGGAGGTGTGTGACGTCACAATGGAAGTGTGTGAAGTCATAGAATGGAGGTGTGTGATGTCATAGAATGGAGGTGTGTGATATCATATAATGGAGGTGTGTGAAGTCACAGAATGGAGGTGTGTGAAGTCAGAATTGAGGTGTGAAGTCATAGAATAGAGGTGGGTGAAGTCATAGAAAGGAGGTGTGGGAAGTCAGAGAAAGGAGGAGTGTGAAGTCATAGAGTGGAGGTGAGTGAACTCATAGAATATAGGTGTGTGACGTCACAATGGAAGTGTGTGAATTCATAGTATGGAGGTGTGTGAAGTCACAGAATGGAGGTGTGTGAAGTCAAAATGCAGGTGTGTGATGTCCTAAAATGGAGGTGTGTGAAGTCATAGAATGGAGGTGTGTGAAATCATAGAATGAAGGTTTGTGAAGTCACAGAATTGAGGTGTGTGACGTCATAGAATGGAGGTGTGTGAAGTCACAGAATGGAGGTGTGTGAAGTCATAGTATGGAGGTATGTGAAATCATAGAATGGAAATGTGTGAAATCATAGAATGGAGGTGTGTGAAGTCATACAATGAAGGTGTGTGAAGTCATAGAATGGAGGTGTGTGAATTCACAGAAGGGAGGTGTGTGGAGTCACTTAATGGAGGTGTGTGAAGTCAAAATGGAGGTGTGTGACGTCCTAAAATGTAGGTGTGTGAAGTCATAGATTGGAGGTGTGTGAAATCATAGAATGGAGGTTTGTGAAGTCACAGAATGGAGGTGTGTGAAGTCATAGAATGGAGGTATGTGAAGTCAAACTGGAGTGGTGTGAAGTCGGAGAATGGAGGTGTGGGAAGTCACAGAATGGAGGGGGTGAAGTCACAGAATGGAGGTGTGTGAAGTCAAAGAATGGAGGGGTGTGAAGTCACAGAATGGACGGGTATGAATTCATAGAATGGAGGTGTGTGAAGTCACAGAATTGAGGTGTTTGAAGTTATATATTGGAGCTGTGTGAAGTCAAAATGGATGTGTGAAGTCATAGAAAGGAGGTGTGGGATGTCATAGAATGGAGGAGTGTGAAGTCATAGATTGGAGGTGAGTGAAGTCACAGATTCGAGATCTGTGAAGTCATAGAATGGAGGTGTGTGAAGTCGAATGAAGGTGTGTGAAGTCATAGAATGTAGGTGTGTGAACTCATAGAATGGAGGTGTGTGACGTCCCAATGGAAGTGTGTGAAGTCATAGAATGGAGGTGTGTGAAGTCACAGAATGGAAGTGTGTGAAGTCAAAATGGAGGTGTGTGACGTCCTAAAATGGAGGTGTGAGAAGTCATAGAATGGAGGTGTGTGAAATCATAGAATAGAGGTTTGTGAAGTCACAGAATGGCGGTGTGTGAACTCAGAATGGAGGTGTGTGTAGTCACAGAATGGAGGTGTGTGAAGTCATCGTATGAAGGTATGTGAAATCATAGAATGGAAGTGTGTGAAGTCATAGAATGGAGGTGTGCGAAGTCATACAGTGAAGGTGTGTGAAGTCATAGAATGGAGGTGTGTGAAGTCACAGAAGAGAGGTGTGTGAAGTCACATAATGGAGGTGTGAGAAATCAAAATGGAGGTGTGTGACGTCATAAAGTGGAGGTGTGTGAAGTCATAGATTGGAGTTGTGTGAAATCATAGAGTGGAGGTTTGTGAAGTCACAGAATGGAGGTGTGTGAAGTCATAGAATGGAGGTGTGTGAAGTCACAGAATGGAGGTGTGTGAAGTCACAGAATGGAGGTGTGTGAACTCATAATGGAGATGTGTGAAGTCACAGAATGGAGTTGTGTGAAGTCATAGAATTGAGGTGTGTGAAATCACAGAATGGAGGTGTGTGAATTCATAGAATGGAGGTGTGACATCTCAGAATGGATGTGTGTGAAATCGCAGAATGGAGGTGTGTGAGGTCAGAGAATGGAGGTGTGAGAACTCACAATGCAGGTGTGTGAAGTCACGGAATGGCGGTGTGTGAAGTCATAGAATGGAAGTTTTTGAAGTCATAGAATGGAGGTGTGTGAAGTCACAGAAGGGAGGTGTGTGGAGTCACATCATGGAGGTGTGTGAAGTCAAAATGGAGGTGTGTGACATCACAAAATGTAGTTGTGTGAAGTCACAGAATGGAGGTGTGTGAAGTCATGGAATGGAGGTTTGTGAAGTCAAACATGGGAAGTGTGGGAAGTTACAGAAAGAAGATGTGTGAAGTCATACACTGGAGGTGTGTGAATTCAGAATGCAGGTGTGGGAATTCATAGAAAGGAGGTGTGTGAAGTCATAGAATGGAAGTGTGTGAAGTCATAGAATGGAGGTGTGTGAAGTCATAGAATGGAGGTGGGTGAAGTCACGGAAGGGAGGTGTGTAAAATCACAGAATGGAGGTGTGTGATGTCACAGAATGGAGGTGTGTGAAATCACAGAATGGAGATGTGTGAAGTCAAAAAGGTGGTGTGAGAAGTCACAAATGCAAGTGTGTGAAGTCACAGAATGGAGGTGTGAAGACAAAATTGTTGTGTGTGAAGTCAAAGTATGTAGGTGTGTGAAGTCATCGAAGGGAGGTGTGTGAAGTCACAGAATGGAGGTGTGTGAAGTCAGAATAGAGGTGTGCGAAGTCATAGAATGGAGGTGTGTGAAGTCAGAATGGAGGTGTGTGAAGTCATAGAATGGAGGTGTGTGAAGTAACAGAATGGAGGTGTGTGAAGTCACAGAAAGGACGGGTATGATTTCATAGAATGGAGGTGTGTGAAGTCACAGAATTGAGGTGTTTGAAGTTATATATTGGAGGTGTGTGAAGTCAAAATGGATGTGTGAAGTCATAGAATAGATGTGTGTGAAGTCGGAGAATGGAAGTGTGTGAAGTCACAGAATGGAGCTGTGTGAAGTCACAGAATGGAGGTGTGTGAACTCACAGAATGGAGGTGTGTGAAGTCACAGAATGGAGGTGTGTGAAGTCAAAGAATGGAGGTGTGTGAAGTCATAGAATGGAGGTGTGTGAAGTCATAGAATGTATGTTTGTGAAGTAAGAATGAAGGTGTGTGAAGTCATAGAATGGAGGTGTGTGAAGTCACAGAATGGAGGTGTGTGAAGTCATAAAATGGAGGTGTGTGAAGTCATAGAACGGAGTTGTGTGACGTCATATAAGGGAGGTGTGTGAAATCACATAATGGAGGTGTGTGAAGTCAGAATGGAGGTGTGAAGTCATAGAAAGGAGGTGTGGGAAGTCATAGAATGGAGGAGTGTGAAGTCATAGATTGGAGGTGAGTGAAGTCACAGATTCGAGGTCTGTGAAGTCATAGAATGGAGGTGTGTGAAGTCGAATGAAGGTGTGTGAAGTCATAGAATGGAGGTGTGTGAACTCATAGAATGGAGGGGTGTGATGTTCCAATGGAAGTGTGTGAAGTCATAGAATGGAGGTGTGTGAAGTCACAGAATGGAAGTGTGTGAAGTCAAAATGGAGGTGTGTGACGTCGTAAAATGGAGCTGTGAGAAGTCATAGAATGGAGGTATGTGAAATCATAGAAGAGAGATTTGTGAAGTCACAGAATGGAGGTGTGTGAACTCAGAATGGAGGTGTGTGAAGGCACAGAATGGAGGTGTGTGAAGTCATCGTATGAAGGTATGTGAAATCATAGAATGGAGGTGTGTGAAGTCACAGAATGGAGGTGTGTGAAGTGATAGAATTGAGGTGTGTGAAATCACAGAATGGAGGTGTGTGAATTCATAGAATGGAGGTGTGACATCTCAGAATGGAGGTGTGTGAAATCGCAGAATGGAGGTGTGTGAGGTCACAGAATGGAGGTGTGTGAACTCACAATGCAGGTGTGTGAAGTCATGGAATGGCGGTGTGTGAAGTCATAGAATGGAACTGTGTGAAGTCATAGAATGGAGGTGTGTGAAGTCACAGAAGCGAGGTGTGTGGAGTCACATAATGTAGGTGTGTGAAGTCAAAATGGAGGTGTGTGACGTCATAAAATATAGGTGTGTGAAGTCATAGTTTGGAGGAGTGTGAAATCATAGAATGGAGGTTTGTGAAGTCACAGAATGGAGGTGTGTGAAGTCACAGAATGGAGGTGTGTGAAGTCATAGAATGGAGGTATGTGAAGTCAAATTGGAGGGGTGTGAAGTCGGAGAATGGAGGTGTGGGAAGTCACCGAATGGAGGTGGGTGAAGTCACAGAATGGAGGTGTGTGAAGTCAAAGAATGGAAGTGTGTGAAGTCAAAGAACGGACGGGTATGATTTCATAGAATGGCGGTGTGTGAAGTCACAGAATTGAGGTGTTTGAAGTTATATATTGGAGGTGTGTGAAGTCAAAATGGATGTGTGAAGTCATAGAATGGAGGTTTGTGAAGTCGGAGAATGGAGGTGTGTGAAGTCACAGAATGGAGCTGTGTGAAGTCACAGAATGGAGGTGTGTGAAGTCACAGAATGGAGGTGTGTGAAGTCAAAGAATGAAGGTGTGTGAAGTCATAGAATGGAGGTGTGTGAAGTCACAGAACGGAGGTGTGTGAAGTCATAGAATTGAGATGTGTGAAGTCATAGAACGGAGTTGTGTGACGTCATGTAATGGAGGTGTGTGAAGTCACATAATGGAGGTGTGTGAAGTCAGAATGGAGGTGTGTGAAGTCGAATGAAGGTGTGTGAAGTCATAGAATGTAGGTGTGTGAACTAATAGAATGGAGGTGTGTGACGTCACAATGGAAATGTGTGAAGTCATAGAATAGAGGTGTGTGAAGTCACAAAATGGAAGTGTGTGAAGTCAAAATGGAGGTGTGTGACGTCCTAAAATGGAGGTGTGTGAAGTCATAGAATGGAGGTGTGTGAAATCATAGAATAGAGGTTTGGGAAGTCATAGAATGGAGGTGTGTGAACTCAGAATGGAGGTGTGTGAAGTCACAGAATGGAGGTGTGTGAAGTCATCGCATGAAGGTATGTGAAATCATAGAATGGAGGTGTGTGAAGTCACAGAATGAAAGTGTGTGAAGTCAAAATGGAGGTGTGTGACGTCCTAAAATGGAGGTGTGTGAAATTATAGAATAGAGGTTTGTGAAGTCACAAAATGGAGGTGTGTGATCTCAGAATGAAGGTGTGTGAAGTCACAGAATGGAAGTGTGGGAAGTCAAAACGGTGGTGTGTGAAGTCAAAGAATGGAGGTGTGTGAAGTCACAGAATGGTGGTGTGTGAAATCAAAATGGTGGTGTGTGAAGTCACAAATGGAGGTGTGTGAAGTCACAGAATATAGGTGTGTGAAGTCAAAATGGAGGTGTGTGAAGTCAAAGAATGGAGGTGTGTGAACTCAGAGACTGGAGGTGTGTGAAGTCATGGAATGGAGGTTTGTGAAGTCAAACATTGGAAGTGTGGGAAGTTACAGAAAGATGTGTGAAGTCATACAATGGAGGTGTGTGAAGTCAGAGTGCAGGTCTGGGAAGTCATAGAATGGAGGTGTGTGAAGTCATAGAATGGAAGTGTGTGAAGTCATAGAATGGAGGTGTGTGAAGTCATAGAATGGAGGTGGGTGAAGTCACGGAAGGGAGGTGTGTGAAATCACAGAATGGAGGTGTGTGAAGTCACAGAATGGAGGGGTGTAAAGTCACAGAATGGAGATGTGTGAAGTCAAAAAGGTGGTGTGAGAAGTCACAAATGTAAGTGTGTGAAGTCACAGAATGGATTTGTGAAGTCAAAATGGTTGTGTGTGAAGTCAAAGAATGTAGGTGTGTGAAGTCATCGAAGGGAGGTGTGTGAAGTCACAGAATGGAGGTGTGTGAAGTCAGAATAGAGGTGTGCGAAGTCATAAAATGGAGGTGTGTGAAGTCAGAATGGAGGTGTGTGAAGTCATAGAATGGAGGTGTGTGAAGTCAGAATGGAGGTGTGAAGTCATAGAAAGGAGGTGTGGGATGTCATAGATTGGAGGAGTGTGAAGTCATAGATTGGAGGTGAGTGAAGTCAGAGATTCGAGGTCTGTGAACTCATAGAATGGAGGTGTGTGACGTCCCAATGGAAATGTGTGAAGTCATAGAATGGAGGTGTGTGAAGTCACAGAATGGAAGTGTGTAAAGTCAAAATGGAGGCGTGTGACGTCCTAAAATGGAGGTGTGAGAAGTCATAGAATGGAGGTGTGTGAAATCACAGAATAGAGGTTTGTGAAGTCACAGAATGGCGGTGTGTGAACTCAGAATGGAGGTGTGTGAAGTCACAGAATGGAGGTGTGTGAAGTCATAGAATGGAGGTGTGTGAAGTCATAGAATGTATGTTTGTGAAGTAAGAATGAAGGTGTGTGAAGTCATAGAATGGAGGTGTGTGAAGTCACAGAATGGAGGTGTGTGAAGTCATAGAATGGAGGTGTGTGAAGTCATAGAACGGAGTTGTGTGACGTCATATAATGGAGGTGTGTGAAGTCACATAATGGAGGTGTGTGAAGTCACAGAAGCGAGGTGTGTGGAGTCACATAATGGAGGTGTGTGAAGTCAAAATGGAGGTGTGTGACGTCATAAAATGTAGGTGTGTGAAGTCATATTTTGGAGGTGTGTGAAATCATAGAATGGAGGTTTGTGAAGTCACAGAATGGAGGTGTGTGAAGTCACAGAATGGAGGTGTGTGAAGTCATAGAATGGAGGTATGTGAAGTCAAATTGGAGGGGTGTGAAGTCGGAGAATGGAGGTGTGGGAAGGCACAGAATGGAGGTGGGTGAAGTCACAGAATGGAGGTGTGTGAAGTCAAAGAATGGAGGTGTGTGAAGTCAAACGATGGACGGGTATGATTTCATAGAATGGAGGTGTGTGAAGTCACAGAATTGAGGTGTTTGAAGTTATATATTGGAGGTGTGTGAAGTCAAAATGGATGTGTGAAGTCATAGAATAGAGGTATGTGAAGTCGGAGAATGGAGGTGTGTGAAGTCACAGATTGGAGCTGTGTGAAGTCACAGAATGGAGGTGTGTGAAGTCACAGAATGGAGGTGTGTGAAGTCATAGAATGGAGGTGTGTGAAGTCATAGAATGTATGTTTGTGAAGTAAGAATGAAGGTGTGTGACGTCATATAATGGAGGTGTGTGAAGTCACATAATGGAGGTGTGTGAAGTCAGAATGGAGGTGTGTGAAGTCGAATGAAGGTGTGTGAAGTCATAGAATGTAGGTGTGTGAACTAAGAATGGAGGTGTGTGATGTCACAATGGAAGTGTGTGAAGTCATAGAATGGAGGTGTATGAAGTCACAAAATGGAAGTGTGTGATGTCAAAATGCAGGGGTGTGACGTCCTAAAATGGAGGTGTGTGAAGTCATAGAATGGAGGTGTGTGAAATCATAGAACAGAGGTTTGGGAAGTCACAGAATGGAGGTGTGTGAACTCAGAATGGAGGTGTGTGAAGTCACAGAATGGAGGTGTGTGAAGTCATCGCATGAAGGTATGTGAAATCATAGAATGGAGGTGTGTGAAGTCACAGAATGAAACTGTGTGAAGTCAAAATGGAGGTGTCTGACGTCCTAAAATGGAGGTGTGTGAAATCATAGAATAGAGGTTTGTGAAGTCACAAAATGGAGGTGTGTGAACTCAGAATGGAGGTGTGTGAAGCCACAGAATGGAAGTGTGTGAAGTCAAAACCGAGGTGTGTGAAGTCAAAGAATGGAGGTGTGTGAAGGCACAGAATGGTGTTGTGTGAAATCAAAATGGTGGTGAGTGAAGTCACAAATGGAGGTGTGTGAAGTCACAGAATGTAGGTGTGTGAAGTCAAAATGAAGGTGTGTGAAGTCAAAGAATGGAGGTGTGTGAACTCAGAGAATGGAGGTGTGTGAAGTCATGGAATGGAGGTTTGTGAAGTCAAACATTGGAAGTGTGGGAAGTTACAGATAGAAGATGTGTGAAGTCATACAATGGAGGTGTGTGAAGTCAGAATGCAGGTGTGGGAAGTCATAGAATGGAGGTGTGTGAAGTCATAGAATGGAGGTGTGTGAAGTCATAGAATGGAAGTGTGTGAAGTCATAGAATGGAAGTGTGTGAAGTCAAAATGGAGGTGTGTGACGTCCTAAAATGGACGTGTGAGAAGTCATAGAATGGAGGTGTGTGAAATCATAGAATAGAGGTTTGTGAAGTCACAGAATGGCGGTGTGTGAACTCAGAATCGAGGTGTGTGAAGTCAAAGAATGGAGGTGTGTGAAGTCATAGAATGGAGGTGTGTGAAGTCATAGAATGTATGTTTGTGAAGTAAGAATGAAGGTGTGTGAAGTCATAGAATGGAGGTGTGTGAAGTCACAGAATGGAGGTGTGTGAAGTCATAGAATGGAGGTGTGTGAAGTCATAGAACGGAGTTGTGTGACGTCATATAATGGAGGTGTGTGAAGTCACATAATGGAGGTGTGTGAAGTCACAGAAGCGAGGTGTGTGGAGTCACATAATGGAGGTCTGTGAAGTCAAAATGGAGGTGTGTGACGTCATATTTTGGAGGTGTGTGAAATCATAGAATGGAGGTTTGTGAAGTCACAGAATGGAGGTGTGTGAAGTCACAGAATGGAGGTGTGTGAAGTCATAGAATGGAGGTATGTGAAGTCAAATTGGAGGGGTGTGAAGTCGGAGAATGGAGGTGTGTGAAGTCACAGAATGGAGGTGTGTGAAGTCATAGAATGTATGTTTGTGAAGTAAGAATGAAGGTGTGTGACGTCATATAATGGAGGTGTGTGAAGTCACATAATGGAGGTGTGTGAAGTCAGAATGGAGGTGTGTGAAGTCGAATGAAGGTGTGTGAAGTCATAGAATGTAGGTGTGTGAACTAAGAATGGAGGTGTGTGATGTCACAATGGAAGTGTGTGAAGTTATAGAATGGAGGTGTATGAAGTCACAAAATGGAAGTGTGTGATGTCAATATGGAGGTGTGTGACGTCCTAAAATGGAGGTGTGTGAAGTCATAGAATGGAGGTGTGTGAAATCATAGAATAGAGGTTTGGGAAGTCACAGAATGGAGGTGTGTGAACTCAGAATTGAGGTGTGTGAAGTCACAGAATGGAGGTGTGTGAAGTCATCGCATGAAGGTATGTGAAATCATAGAATGGAGGTGTGTGTAGTCACAGAATGAAACTGTGTGAAGTCAAAATGGAGGTGTCTGACGTCCTAAAATGGAGGTGTGTGAAATCATAGAATAGAGGTTTGTGAAGTCACAAAATGGAGGTGTGTGAACTCAGAATGGAGGTGTGTGAAGCCACAGAATGGAAGTGTGTGAAGTCAAAACGGAGGTGTGTGAAGTCAAAGAATGGAGGTGTGTGAAGTCACAGAATGGTGTTGTGTGAAATCAAAAGGGTGGTGAGTGAAGTCACAAATGGAGGTGTGTGAAGTCACAGAATGTAGGTGTGTGAAGTCAAAATGGAGGTGTGTGAAGTCAAAGAATGGAGGTGTGTGAACTCAGAGAATGGAGGTGTGTGAAGTCATGGAATGGAGGTTTGTGAAGTCAAACATTGGAAGTGTGGGAAGTTACAGAAAGAAGATGTGTGAAGTCATAAAATGGAGGTGTGTGAAGTCAGAATGCAGGTGTGGGAAGTCATAGAATGGAGGTGTGTGAAGTCATAGAATGGAGGTGTGTGAAGTCTTAGAATGGAAGTGTGTGAAGTCATAGAATGGAAGTGTGTGAAGTCAAAATGGAGGTGTGTGACGTAATAAAATGGAGGTGTGAGAAGTCATAGAATGGAGGTGTGTGAAATCATAGAATAGAGGTTTGTGAAGTCACAGAATGGCGGTGTGTGAACTCAGAATCGAGGTGTGTGAAGTCAAAGAATGGAGGTGTGTGAAGTCATAGAATGGAGGTGTGTGAAGTCATAGAATGTATGTTTGTGAAGTAAGAATGAAGGTGTGTGAAGTCATAGAATGCAGGTGTGTGAAGTCACAGAATGGAGGTGTGTGAAGTCATAGAATGGAGGTGTGTGAAGTCATAGAACGGAGTTGTGTGATGTCATATAATGGAAGTGATTGAAGTCACATAATGGAGGTGTGTGAAGTCACAGAAGCGAGGTGTGTGGAGTCACATAATGGAGGTCTGTGAAGTCAAAATGGAGGTGTGTGACGTCATAAAATATAGGTGTGTGAAGTCATATTTTGGAGGTGTGTGAAATCATAGAATGGAGGTTTGTGAAGTCACAGAATGGAGGTGTGTGAAGTCACAGAATGGAGGTGTGTGAAGTCATAGAATGGAGGTATGTGAAGTCAAATTGGAGGGGTGTGAAGTCGGAGAATGTAGGTGTGGGAAGTCACAGAATGGAGGTGGGTGAAGTCACAGAATGGAGGTGTGTGAAGTCAAAGAATGGAGGTGTGTGAAGTCAAAGAATGGACGGGTATGATTTCATAGAATGGAGGTGTGTGAAGTCACAGAATTGAGGTGGTTGAAGTTATATATTGGAGGTGTTGAAGTCAAAATGGATGTGTGAAGTCATAGAATGGAGGTGTGTGAAGTCGGGGAATGGAGGTGTGTGAAGTCACAGAATGGAGCTGTGTGAAGTCACAGAATGGAGGTGTGTGAAGTCACAGAATGGAGGTGTGTGAAGTCATAGAATGGAGGTGTGTGAAGTCATAGAATGTATGTTTGTGAAGTAAGAATGAAGGTGTGTGACGTCATATAATGGAGGTGTGTGATGTCACATAATGGAGGTGTTTGAAGTTATATATTGGAGGTGTTGAAGTCAAAATGGAGGTGTGTGACGTCCTAAAATGGAGGTGTGAGAAGTCATAGAATGAACGTGTGTGAAATCATAGAATAGAGGTTTGTGAAGTCACAGAATGGCGGTGTGTGAACTCAGAATGGAGGTGTGTGTAGTCACAGAATGGAGGTGTGTGAAGTCATCGTATGAAGGTATGTGAAATCATAGAATGGAAGTGTGTGAAGTCATAGAATGGCGGTGTGCGAAGTCATACAATGAAGGTGTGTGAAGTCACAGACTGGAGCTGTGTCAACTCACAGAATGGAGGTGTGTGAAGTTACAGAATGGAGGTGTGTGAAGTCAAAGAATGGAGGTGTGTGAAGTCATAGAATTGAGGTGTGTGAAGTCATAGAATGTATGTTTGTGAAGTAAGAATGAAGGTGTGTGAAGTCATAGAATGGAGGTGTGTGAAGTCACAGAATGGAGGTGTGTGAAGTCATAGAATGGAGGTGTGTGAAATCATAGAATGGAGGTGTGTGAAGTCACAGAATGGAAGTGTGTGAAGTCAAAACGGAGGTGTGTGAAGTCAAAGAATGGAGATGTGTGAAGTCACAGAATGGTGGTGTGTGAAATCAAAATGGTGGTGTGTGAAGTCACAAATGGAGGTGTGTGAAGTCACAGAATGTAGGTGTGTGAAGTCAAAATGGAGGTGTGTGAAGTCACAAATGGAGGTGTGTGAAGTCACAGAATGAAAGTGTGTGAAGTCAAAATGGAGGTGTGTGACGTCCTAAAATGGAGGTGTGTGAAATCATAGAATAGAGGTTTGTGAAGTCACAAAATGGAGGTGTGTGAAGTCAGAATGGAGGTGTGAAGTCATAGAAAGGAGGTGTGGGAAGTCATAGAATGGAGGAGTGTGAAGTCATAGATTGGAGGTGAGTGAAGTCACAGATTCGAGGTCTGTGAAGTCATAGAATGGAGGTGTGTGAAGTCGAATGAAGTTGTGTGAAGTCATACAATGTAGGTGTGTGAACTCATAGAATGGAGGGGTGTGACGTTCCAATGGAAGTGTGTGAAGTCATAGAATGGAGGTGTGTGAAGTCACAGAATGGAAGTGTGTGAAGTCAACATGGAGGTGTGTGACGTCGTAAAATGGAGCTGTGAGAAGTCATAGAATGGAGGTATGTGAAATCATAGAAGAGAGATTTGTGAAGTCACAGAATGGAGGTGTGTGAACTCAGAATGGAGGTGTGTGAAGGCACAGAATGGAGGTGTGTGAAGTCATCGTATGAAGGTATGTGAAATCATAGAATGGAGGTGTGTGAAGTCACAGAATGGAGGTGTGTGAAGTCACGGAAGGGAGGTGTGTAAAATCACAGAATGGAGGTGTGTGAAGTCACAGAATGGAGGTGGGTGAAGTCACAGAATGGAGATGTGTGAAGTCAAAAAGGTGGTGTGAGAAGTCACAAATGTTAGTGTGTGAAGTCACAGAATGGAGGTGTGTGAAGTCAAAGAATGGAGGTGTGTGAAGTCATGGAATGGAGGTTTGTGAAGTCAAACATTGGAAGTGTGGGAAGTTACAGAAAGAAGATGTGCGAAGTCATACAATGGAGGTGTGTGAAGTCAGAATGCAGGTGTGGGAAGTCATAGAAAGGAGGTGTGTGAAGTCATAGAATGGAAGTGTGTGAAGTCATAGAATGGAGGTGTGTGAAGTCATAGAATGGAGGTGGGTGAAGTCACGGAAGGGAGGTGTGTAAAATCACAGAATGGAGGTGTGTGAAGTCACAGAATGGAGGTGGGTGAAGTCACAGAATGGAGATGTGTGAAGTCAAAAAGGTGGTGTGAGAAGTCACAAATGTAAGTGTGTGAAGTCACAGAATGGAGGTGTGAAGTCAAAATTGTTGTGAGTGAAGTCAAAGTATGTAGGTGTGTGAAGTCATCGAAGGGAGGTGTGTGAAGTCACAGAATTGAGGTGTGTGAAGTCAGAATAGAGGTGTGCGAAGTCATAGAATGGAGGTGTGTGAAGTCAGAATGGAGGTGTGTGAAGTCATAGAATGGAGGTGTGTGAAGTCAAAGAATGGAGGTGTGTGAAGTCACAGAATGGACGGGTATGATTTCATAGAATGGAGGTGTGTGAAGTCACAGAATTGAGGTGTTTGAAGTTATATATTGGAGGTGTGTGAAGTCATAGAATGGAGGTGTGTGAAGTCAAAGAATGGAGGTGTGTGAAGTCACAGAATGGACGGGTATGATTTCATAGAATGGAGGTGTGTGAAGTCACAGAATTGAGGTGTTTGAAGTTATATATTGGAGGTGTGTGAAGTCAAAATGGATGTGTGAAGTCATCGAATGGATGTGTGTGAAGTCGGAGAATGGAAGTGTGTGAAGTCACGGAATGGAGCTGTGTGAAGTCACAGAATGGAGGTGTGTGAAGTCACAGAATGGAGGTGTGTGAAGTCACAGAATGGAGGGGTGTGAAGTTAAAGAATGGAGGTGTGTGAAGTCATAGAATGGAGGTGTGTGAAGTCATAGAATGTATGTTTGTGAAGTAAGAATGAAGGTGTGTGAAGTCATAGAATGGAGGTGTGTGAAGTCACAGAATGGAGGTGTATGAAGTCATAGAATGGAGGTGTGTGAAGTCATAGAAGAGAGTTGTGTGACGTCATATTATGGAGGTGTGTGAAGTCACATAATGGAGGTGTGTGAAGTCAGAATGGAGGTGTGAAGTCATAGAAAGGAGGTGTGGGAAGTCATAGAATGGAGGAGTGTGAAGTCATAGATGGAGGTGAGTGAAGTCACAGATTCGAGGTCTGTGAAGTCATAGAATGGAGGTGTGTGAAGTCGAATGAAGGTGTGTGAAGTCATTGAATGTAGGTGTGTGAACTCATAGAATGGAGGTGTGTGACGTTCCAATGGAAGTGTGTGAAGTCATAGAATGGAGGTGTGTGAAGTCACAGAATGGAAGTGTGTGAAGTCAAAATGGAGGTGTGTGACGTCGTAAAATGGAGCAGTGAGAAGTCATAGAATGGAGGTGTGTGAAATCATAGAAGAGAGATTTGTGAAGTCACAGAATGGAGGTGTGTGAACTCAGAATGGAGGTGTGTGAAGGCACAGAATGGAGGTGTGTGAAGTCATCGTATGAAGGTATGTGAAATCATAGAATGGAAGTGTGTGACGTCATAAAATGGAGGTGTGTGAAGTCATAGTTTGGAGGTGTGTGAAATTATAGAATGGAGGTTTGTAAAGTCACAGAATGGAGGTGTGTGAAGTCACAGAATGGAGGTTAGTGAAGTCGGGGAATGGAGGTGTGTGAAGTCACAGAATGGAGCTGTGTGAAGTCACAGAATGGAGGTGTGTGAAGTCACAGAATGGAGGTGTGTGAAGTCATAGAATGGAGGTGTGTGAAGTCATAGAATGTATGTTTGTGAAGTAAGAATGAAGGTGTGTGACGTCATATAATGGAGGTGTGTGATGTCACATAATGGAGGTGTTTGAAGTTATATATTGGAGGTGTTGAAGTCAAAATGTAGGTGTGTGACGTCCTAAAATGGAGGTGTGAGAAGTCATAGAATGAACGTGTGTGAAATCATAGAATAGAGGTTTGTGAAGTCACAGAATGGCGGTGTGTGAACTCAGAATGGAGGTGTGTGTAGTCACAGAATGGAGGTGTGTGAAGTCATCGTATGAAGGTATGTGAAATCATAGAATGGAAGTGTGTGAAGTCATAGAATGGCGGTGTGCGAAGTCATACAATGAAGGTGTGTGAAGTCACAGACTGGAGCTGTGTCAACTCACAGAATGGAGGTGTGTGAAGTTACAGAATGGAGGTGTGTGAAGTCAAAGAATGGAGGTGTGTGAAGTCATAGAATTGAGGTGTGTGAAGTCATAGAATGTATGTTTGTGAAGTAAGAATGAAGGTGTGTGAAGTCATAGAATGGAGGTGTGTGAAGTCACAGAATGGAGGTGTGTGAAGTCATAGAATGGAGGTGTGTGAAATCATAGAATGGAGGTGTGTGAAGTCACAGAATGGAAGTGTGTGAAGTCAAAACGGAGGTGTGTGAAGTCAAAGAATGGAGATGTGTGAAGTCACAGAATGGTGGTGTGTGAAATCAAAATGGTGGTGTGTGAAGTCACAAATGGAGGTGTGTGAAGTCACAGAATGTAGGTGTGTGAAGTCAAAATGGAGGTGTGTGAAGTCACAAATGGAGGTGTGTGAAGTCACAGAATGAAAGTGTGTGAAGTCAAAATGGAGGTGTGTGACGTCCTAAAATGGAGGTGTGTGAAATCATAGAATAGAGGTTTGTGAAGTCACAAAATGGAGGTGTGTGAAGTCAGAATGGAGGTGTGAAGTCATAGAAAGGAGGTGTGGGAAGTCATAGAATGGAGGAGTGTGAAGTCATAGATTGGAGGTGAGTGAAGTCACAGATTCGAGGTCTGTGAAGTCATAGAATGGAGGTGTGTGAAGTCGAATGAAGTTGTGTGAAGTCATACAATGTAGGTGTGTGAACTCATAGAATGGAGGGGTGTGACGTTCCAATGGAAGTGTGTGAAGTCATAGAATGGAGGTGTGTGAAGTCACAGAATGGAAGTGTGTGAAGTCAAAATGGAGGTGTGTGACGTCGTAAAATGGAGCTGTGAGAAGTCATAGAATGGAGGTATGTGAAATCATAGAAGAGAGATTTGTGAAGTCACAGAATGGAGGTGTGTGAACTCAGAATGGAGGTGTGTGAAGGCACAGAATGGAGGTGTGTGAAGTCATCGTATGAAGGTATGTGAAATCATAGAATGGAGGTGTGTGAAGTCACAGAATGGAGGTGTGTGAAGTCACAGAATGTAGGTGTGTGAACTCAGAATGGAGATGTGTGAAGTCACAGAACGGAGTTGTGTGAAGTCATAGAATTGAGGTGTGTGAAATCACAGAATGGAGGTGTGTGAATTCATAGAATGGAGGTGTGACATCTCAGAATGGAGGTGTGTGAAATCGTAGAATGGAGGTGTGTGAGGTCACAGAATGGAGGTGTGTGAACTCACAATACAGGTGTGTGAAGTCACGGAATGGCGGTGTGTGAAGTCATAGAATGGAGGTGTGTGAAGTCACAGAAGCGAGGTGTGTGGAGTCATAGAATGTAGGTATGTGAAGTCAAATTGGAGGGGTGTGAGGTCGGAGAATGGAGGTGTGGGAAGTCACAGAAGGGAGGTGGGTGAAGTCATAGAATGGAGGTGTGTGAAGTCAAAGAATGGAGGTGTGTGAAGTCAAAGAATGGACGGGTATGATTTCATAGAATGGAGGTGTGTGAAGTCACAGAATTTAGGTGTTTGAAGTTATATATTGGAGGTGTGTGAAGTCAAAATGGATGTGTGAAGTCATAGAATGGAGGTGTGTGAAGTCGGAGAATGGAGGTGTGTGAAGTCACAGAATGGAGCTGTGTGAAGTCACAGAATGGAGGTGTGTGAAGTCAAAGAATGGAGGTGTGTGAAGTCATAGAATGGAGGTGTGTGAAATCATAGAACGGAGTTGTGTGACGTCATAAAATGGAGGTGTGTGAAGTCACATAATGGAGGTGTGTGAAGTCAGAATGGAGGTGTGTGAAGTCGAATGAAGGTGTGTGAAGTCATAGAATGTAGGTGTGTGAACTAACAGAATGGAGGTGTGGGACGTCACAATGGAAGTGTGTGAAGTCATAGAATGGAGGTGTATGAAGTCACAAAATGGAAGTGTGTGATGTCAAAATGGAGGTGTGTGACGTCCTAAAATGGAGGTGTGTGAAGTCATAGAATGGAGGTGTGTGAAATCATAGAATAGAGGTTTGGGAAGTCACAGAATGGAGGTGTGTGAACTCAAAATGGAGGTGTGTGAAGTCACAGAATGGAGGTGTGTGAAGTCATCGCATGAAGGTGTGTGAAATCATAGAATGGAGGTGTGTGAAGTCACAGAATGAAAGTGTGTGAAGTCAAAATGGAGGTGTGTGACGTCCTAAAATGGAAGTGTGTGAAAACATAGAATAGAGGTTTGTGAAGTCACAAAATGGAGGTGTGTGAACTCAGAATGGAGGTGTGTGAAGTCACAGAATGGAAGTGTGTGAAGTCAAAACGGAGGTGTGTGAAATCAAAGAATGGAGCTGTGTGAAGTCACAGAATGGAGGTGTGTGAAGTCACAGAATGTAGGTGTGTGAAATCAAAGAATGGAGGTGTGTGAAGTCATAGAATGGAGGTGTGTGAAGTCATAAAATGTATGTTTGTGAAGTAAGAATGAAGGTGTGTGAAGTCATAGAATGGAGGTGTGTGAAGTCACAGAATGGAGGTGTGTGAAGTCATAGAATGGAGATGTGTGAATTCATAGAACGGAGTTGTGTGACGTCATATAATGGAGGTGTGTGAAGTCACATAATGGAGGTGTGTGAAGTCAGAATGGAGGTGTGTGAAGTCGAATGAAGGTGTGTGAAGTCATAGAATGTAGGTGTGTGAACTAATAGAATGGAGGTGGGTGATGTCACTATGGAAGTGTGTGAAGTCATAGAATGGAGGTGTATGAAGTCACAAAATGGAAGTGTGTGATTTCAAAATGGAGGTGTGTGACGTCCTAAAATGGAGGTGTGTGAAGTCATAGAATGGAGGTGTGTGAAGTCGGAGAATGGAGGTGTGTGAAGTCACAGAATGGAGCTGTGTGAAGTCACAGAATGGAGGTGTGTGAAGTCAAAGAATGGAGGTGTGTGAAGTCATAGAATGGAGGTGTGTGAAATCATAGAACGGAGTTGTGTGACGTCATATAATGGAGGTGTGTGAAGTCACATAATGGAGGTGTGTGAAGTCAGAATGGAGGTGTGTGAAGTCGAATGAAGGTGTGTGAAGTCATAGAATGTAGGTGTGTGAACTAACAGAATGGAGGTGTGGGACGTCACAATGGAAGTGTGTGAAGTCATAGAATGGAGGTGTATGAAGTCACAAAATGGAAGTGTGTGATGTCAAAATGGAGGTGTGTGACGTCCTAAAATGGAGGTGTGTGAAGTCATAGAATGGAGGTGTGTGAAATCATAGAATAGAGGTTTGGGAAGTCACAGAATGGAGGTGTGTGAACTCAAAATGGAGGTGTGTGAAGTCACAGAATGGAGGTGTGTGAAGTCATCGCATGAAGGTGTGTGAAATCATAGAATGGAGGTGTGTGAAGTCACAGAATGAAAGTGTGTGAAGTCAAAATGGAGGTGTGTGACGTCCTAAAATGGAAGTGTGTGAAAACATAGAATAGAGGTTTGTGAAGTCACAAAATGGAGGTGTGTGAACTCAGAATGGAGGTGTGTGAAGTCACAGAATGGAAGTGTGTGAAGTCAAAACGGAGGTGTGTGAAATCAAAGAATGGAGCTGTGTGAAGTCACAGAATGGAGGTGTGTGAAGTCACAGAATGTAGGTGTGTGAAATCAAAGAATGGAGGTGTGTGAAGTCATAGAATGGAGGTGTGTGAAGTCATAAAATGTATGTTTGTGAAGTAAGAATGAAGGTGTGTGAAGTCATAGAATGGAGGTGTGTGAAGTCACAGAATGGAGGTGTGTGAAGTCATAGAATGGAGATGTGTGAATTCATAGAACGGAGTTGTGTGACGTCATATAATGGAGGTGTGTGAAGTCACATAATGGAGGTGTGTGAAGTCAGAATGGAGGTGTGTGAAGTCGAATGAAGGTGTGTGAAGTCATAGAATGTAGGTGTGTGAACTAATAGAATGGAGGTGGGTGATGTCACAATGGAAGTGTGTGAAGTCATAGAATGGAGGTGTATGAAGTCACAAAATGGAAGTGTGTGATGTCAAAATGGAGGTGTGTGACGTCCTAAAATGGAGGTGTGTGAAGTCATAGAATGGAGGTGTGTGAAATCATAGAATAGAGGTTTGGGAAGTCACAGAATGGAGGTGTGTGAACTCAGAATGGAGGTGTGTGAAGTCACAGAATGGAAGTTTGTGAACTCAGAATGGAGGTGTGTGAAGGCACAGAATGGAGGTGTGTGAAGTCATCGTATGAAGGTATGTGAAATCATAGAATGGAGGTGTGTGAAGTCACAGAATGGAGGTGTGTGAAGTCACAGAATGTAGGTGTGTGAACTCAGAATGGAGATGTGTGAAGTCACAGAATGGAGTTGTGTGAAGTCATAGAATTGAGGTGTGTGAAATCACAGAATGGAGGTGTGTGAATTCATAGAATGGAGGTGTGACATCTCAGAATGGAGGTGTGTGAAATCGTAGAATGGAGGTGTGTGAGGGCACAGAATGGAGGTGTGTGAACTCACAATGCAGGTGTGTGAAGTCACGGAATGGCGGTGTGTGAAGTCATACAATGGAAGTGTGTGAAGTCATAGAATGGAGGTGTGTGAAGTCACAGAAGCGAGGTGTGTGGAGTCACATAATGGAGGTGTGTGAAGTCAAAATGGAGGTGTGTGACGTCATAAAATGTAGCTGTGTGAAGTCATAGTTTGGAGGTGTGTGAAATCATAGAATGGAGTCTTGTGAAGTCACAGAATGGAGGTGTGTGAAGTCACAGAATGGAGGTGTGTGAAGTCATAGAATGGAGGTATGTGAAGTCAAATTGGAGGGGTGTGAAGTCGGAGAATGGAGGTGTGGGAAGTCACAGAATGGAGGTGGGTGAAGTCACAGAATTGGGGTGTTTGAAGTTATATATTGGAGGTGTGTGAAGTCAAAGAATGGACGGGTATGATTTCATAGAATGGAGGTGTGTGAAGTCACAGAATTGAGGTGTTTGAAGTTATATATTGGAGGTGTGTGAAGTCAAAATGGATGTGTGAAGTCATAGAATGGAGGTGTGTGAAGTCGGAGAATGGAGGTGTGTGAAGTCACAGAATGGAGGTGTGTGAAGTCACAGAATGGAGGTGTGTGAAGTCAAAGAATGGAGGTGTGTGAAGTCATAGAATGGAGGTGTGTGAAGTCATAGAATGTATGTTTGTGAAGTAAGAATGAAGGTGTGTGAAGTCATAGAATTGAGGTGTGTGAAGTCACAGAATGGAGTTGTGTGAAGTCATAGAATGGAGGTGTGTGAAGTCATAGAACGTAGTTGTGTGACGTCATATAATGGAGGTGTGTGAAGTCACATAATGGAGGTGTGTGAAGTCAGAATGGAGGTGTGTGAAGTCTAATGAAGGTGTGTGAAGTCATAGAATGTAGGTGTGTGAACAAATAGAATGGAGGTGTGTGACGTCACAATGGAAGTGTTTGAAGTCATAGAATGGAGGTGTATGAAGTCACAAAATGGAAGTGTGTGATGTCAAAATGGAGGTGTGTGACGTCTTAAAATGGAGGTGTGTGAAGTCATAGAATGGAGGTGTGTGACATCATAGAATAGAAGTTTGGGAAGTCACAGAATGGAGGTGTGTGAACTCAGAATGGAGGTGTGTGAAGTCACAGAATGGAGGTGTGTGAAGTCACAGAATGAAAGTGTGTGAAGTCAAAATGGAGGTGTGTGACGTCCTAAAATGGAGGTGTGTGAAATCATAGAATAGAGGTGTGTGAAGTCACAGAATGTAGGTGTGTGAACTCAAAATGGAGGTGTGTGAAGTCAAATAATGGAGGTGTGTGAACTCAGAGAATGGAGGTGTGTGAAGTCATGGAATGGAGGTTTGTGAAGTCAAACATTGGAAGTGTGGGAAGTTACAGAAAGAAGATGTGCGAAGTCATACAATGGAGGTGTGTGAAGTCAGAATGCAGGTGTGGGAAGTCATAGAAGGGAGGTGTGAAGTCATAGAATGGAAGTGTGTGAAGTCATAGAATGGAGGTTTGTGAAGTCATAGAATGGAGGTGGGTGAAGTCACGGAAGGGAGGTGTGTAAAATCACAGAATGGAGGTGTGTGAAGTCACAGAATGGAGGTGGGTGAAGTCACAGAATGGAGATGTGTGAAGTCAAAAAGGTGGTGTGAGAAGTCACAAATGTAAGTGTGTGAAGTCACAGAATGGAGGTGTGAAGTCAAAATTGTTGTGAGTGAAGTCAAAGTATGTAGGTGTGTGAAGTCATCGAAGGGAGGTGTGTGAAGTCACAGAATGGAGGTGTGTGAAGTCAGAATAGAGGTGTGCGAAGTCATAGAATGGAGGTGTGTGAAGTCAGAATGGAGGTGTGTGAAGTCATAGAATGGAGGTGTGTGAAGTCAAAGAATGGAGGTGTGTGAAGTCACAGAATGGACGGGTATGATTTCATAGAATGGAGGTGTGTGAAGTCACAGAATTGAGGTGTTTGAAGTTATATATTGGAGGTGTGTGAAGTCATAGAATGGAGGTGTGTGAAGTCAAAGAATGGAGGTGTGTGAAGTCACAGAATGGACGGGTATGATTTCATAGAATGGAGGTGTGTGAAGTCACAGAATTGAGGTGTTTGAAGTTATATATTGGAGGTGTGTGAAGTCAAAATGGATGTGTGAAGTCATAGAATGGATGTGTGTGAAGTCGGAGAATGGAAGTGTGTGAAGTCACGGAATGGAGCTGTGTGAAGTCACAGAATGGAGGTGTGTGAAGTCACAGAATGGAGGTGTGTGAAGTCACAGAATGGAGGGGTGTGAAGTTAAAGAATGGAGGTGTGTGAAGTCATAGAATGGAGGTGTGTGAAGTCATAGAATGTATGTTTGTGAAGTAAGAATGAAGGTGTGTGAAGTCATAGAATGGAGGTGTGTGAAGTCACAGAATGGAGGTGTATGAAGTCATAGAATGGAGGTGTGTGAAGTCATAGAAGAGAGTTGTGTGACGTCATATTATGGAGGTGTGTGAAGTCACATAATGGAGGTGTGTGAAGTCAGAATGGAGGTGTGAAGTCATAGAAAGGAGGTGTGGGAAGTCATAGAATGGAGGAGTGTGAAGTCATAGATGGAGGTGAGTGAAGTCACAGATTCGAGGTCTGTGAAGTCATAGAATGGAGGTGTGTGAAGTCGAATGAAGGTGTGTGAAGTCATTGAATGTAGGTGTGTGAACTCATAGAATGGAGGTGTGTGACGTTCCAATGGAAGTGTGTGAAGTCATAGAATGGAGGTGTGTGAAGTCACAGAATGGAAGTGTGTGAAGTCAAAATGGAGGTGTGTGACGTCGTAAAATGGAGCAGTGAGAAGTCATAGAATGGAGGTGTGTGAAATCATAGAAGAGAGATTTGTGAAGTCACAGAATGGAGGTGTGTGAACTCAGAATGGAGGTGTGTGAAGGCACAGAATGGAGGTGTGTGAAGTCATCGTATGAAGGTATGTGAAATCATAGAATGGAAGTGTGTGACGTCATAAAATGGAGGTGTGTGAAGTCATAGTTTGGAGGTGTGTGAAATTATAGAATGGAGGTTTGTAAAGTCACAGAATGGAGGTGTGTGAAGTCACAGAATGGAGGTTTGTGAAGTCATAGAATGGAGGTAGTTGAAGTCCCAGAATGGAGGTGTGTGAAGTCATAGAATGGAGGTTTGTGAAGTCACAGAATGGAGGTGTGTGAAGTTACAGAATGGAGGTTTGTGAAGTCATAGAATGGAGGTAGTTGAAGTCCCAGAATGGAGGTGTGTGAAGTCATAGAATGGAGGTGTGTGAAGTCACAGAATGGAGTTGTGTGAAGTCATAGAATTGAGGTGTGTGAAATCACAGAATGGAGGTGTGTGAATTCATAGAATGGAGGTGTGACATCTCAGAATGGAGGTGTGTTAAATCGCAGAATGGAGGTGTGTGAGGTCACAGAATGGAGGTGTGTGAACTCACAATGCAGGTGTGTGAAGTCACGGAATGGCGGTGTGTGAAGTCATAGAATGGAAGTGTGTGAAGTCATAGAATGGAGGTGTGTGAAGTCACAGAAGCGAGGTGTGTGGAGTCACATAATGGAGGTGTGTGAAGTCAAAATGGAGGTGTGTGACGTCATAAAATGTAGGTGTGTGAAGTCATAGTTTGGAGGTGTGTGAAATCATAGAATGGAAGTTTGTGAGGTCACAGAATGGAGGTGTGTGAAGTCACAGAATGGAGGTGTGTGAAGTCATAGAATGGAGGTATGTGAAGTCAAATTGGAGGGGTGTGAAGTCGGAGAATGGAGGTGTGGGAAGTCACAGAATGGAGGTGGGTGAAGTCAGAGAATGGAGGTGTGTGAAGTCAAAGAATGGAGGTGTGTGAAGTCACAGAATGGACGGGTATGATTTCATAGAATGGAGGTGTGTGAAGTCACAGAATTGAGGTGTTTGAAGTTATATATTGGAGGTGTGTGAAGTAAAAATGGATGTGTGAAGTCATAGAATGGAGGTGTGTGAAGTCGGAGAATGGAGGTGTGTGAACTCCCAGAATGGAGCTGTGTGAAGTCACAGAATGGAGGTGTGTGAAGTCACAGAATGGAGGTGTGTGAAGTCAAAGAATGGAGGTGTGTGAAGTCATAGAATGGAGGTGTGTGAAGTCATAGAATGTATGTTTGTTAAGTACGAATGAAGGTGTGTGAAGTCATAGAATGGAGGTGTGTGAAGTGACAGAAAGGAGGTGTGTGAAGTCATATATTGGAGGTGTGTGAAGTCATAGAACGGAGTTGTGTGACGTCATATAATGGAGGTGTGTGAAGTCACATAATGGAGGTGTGTGAAGTCAGAATGGAGGTGTGTGAAGTCGAATGAAGGTGTGTGAAGTCATAGAATGTAGGTGTGTGAACTAATAGAATGGAGGTGTGTGATGTCACAATGGAAGTGTGTGAAGTCATAGAATGGAGGTGTATGAAGTCACAAATTGGAAGTGTGTGCTGTCAAAATGGAGGTGTGTGACGTCCTAAAATGGAGGTGTGTGAAGTCATAGAATGGAGGTGTGTGAAATCATAGAATAGAGGTTTGGGAAGTCACAGAATGGAGGTGTGTGAACTCAGAATGGAGATGTGTGAAGTCACAGAATGGAGGTGTGTGAAGTCATCGCATGAAGGTATGTGAAATCATAGAATGGAGGTGTGTGAAGTCACAGAATGAAACTGTGTGAAGTCAAAATGGTGGTGTCTGACGTCCTAAAATGGAGGTGTGAGAAATCATAGAATAGAGGTGTGTGAAGTCACAGAATGGAGTTGTGTGAACTCAGAATGGAGGTGTGTGAAGTCACAGAATAGAAGTGTGTGAAGTCAAAACGGAGGTGTGTGAAGTCAAACAATGGAGGTGTGTGAAGTCACAGAATGGTGGTGTGTGAAATCAAAATGGTGGTGTGTGAAGTCACAAATAGAGGTGTGTGAAGTCACAGAATGTAGGTGTGTGAAGTCAAAATGGAGGTGTGTGAAGTCAAAGAATGGAGGTGTGTGAACTCAGAGAATGGAGGTGTGTGAAGTCATGGAATGGAGGTTTGTGAAGTCAAATATTGGAAGTGTGGGAAGTTACAGAAAAAAGATGTGTGAAGTCATACAATGGAGGTGTGTGAAGTCAGAATGCAGGTGTGGGAAGTCATAGAATGGAGGTGTGTGAAGTCATAGAATGGAGGTGTGTGAAGTCATAGAATGGAAGTGTGTGAAGTCATAGAATGGAGGTGTGTGAAGTCATAGAATGGAGGTGGGTGAAGTCACGGAAGGGAGGTGTGTGAAATCACAGAATGGAGGTGTGTGAAGTCACAGAAGGATTTGTGAAGTCAAAATGGTTGTGTGTGAAGTCAAAGAATGTAGGTGTGTGAAGTCATCGAAGGGAGGTGTGTGAAGTCACAGAATGGAGGTGTGTGAAGTCAGAATAGAGGTGTGCGAAGTCATAGAATGGAGGTGTGTGAAGTCAGAATGGAGGTGTGTGAAGTCATAGAATGGAGGTGTGTGAAGTCAGAATGGAGGTGTGAAGTCATAGAAAGGAGGTGTGGGATGTCATAGATTGGAGGAGTGTGAAGTCATAGATTGGAGTTGAGTGAAGTCACAGATCGAGGTCTGTGAACTCATAGAATGGGAGGTGTGTGACGTCCCAATGGAAGTGTGTGAAGTCATAGAATGGAGGTGTGTGAAGTCACAGAATGGAAGTGTGTGAAGTCAAAATGGAGGTGTGTGGACGTCCCTAAAATGGAGGTGTGAGAAGTCATAGAACGGAGTTGTGTGTCGTCATATATTGGAGGTGTGTGAAGTCACATAATGGCGGTGTGTGAAGTCAGATGGAGGTGTGAAGTCATAGAAAGGAGGTGTGGGAAGTCATAGAATGGAGGAGTGTGAAGTCATAGATTGGAGGTGAGTGAAGGCACAGATTCGATGTCTGTGAAGTCATAGAATGGAGGTGTGTGAAGTCGAATGAAGGTGTGTGAAGTCATAGAATGTAGGTGTGTGAACTCAGAATGGAGATATGTGAAGTCACAGA
>JANJXV010000947.1:237500-252462 GCA_024803745.1 Megascapheus bottae | reverse complement strand
CTAACCCTAACCCCAAAACCTAACCCATACCCTAACGCTCACCCTAACCCTAACCCTATCCCTAACCCTTACCCTAACCCTAACCCGAACCGTAACCCTTACCCTTACCCCCACCCTAACCCTAACCCCAACCCTAAACCTAAACCTAACCCTTACTCTTACCATAACCTTAACCCCTAACCTAAACCTAACCCTAACCCTTACCCTTACCCTAACCCTAACCCTAATCCTAACACTAACCCTAACCTTAACTCTAACCCTAACCCTAACCCTAACCATTACCCTTATCCTAACCTTAACCCTAAACCTTACACTTACCCTTACCCTACCCTAACTCTAAACCTATCCCTAAATCTAACCCTTAGTCTTAACCTAACCCTAACCCTGACCCAGCCCTTACCCTAACCCTAAATCTAACCCTTAGCCTAACCCTAACCCCTAATCCTAACCCTAACCCCAACCCTATCCCTTACCCTTACCTTACCCTAACCCTAACCCTTACCCTAACCCTAACCCTAACCCTTACACTTACCCTAACCCTAACCCTAACCCTAACCCTTACACTAACCCTAAACCTAACTCTAACCCCTATCCCTAACCCTTACCCTAAACCTAAACCTAACCCATAACCCTAACCCTTACCTTTACCCTAACCCTAACCCTAACTCTAACCCTAGCACTAACGCAAACCCTAACCCTTACCCTAACCCTAACCCTAACCCTTAGCCTAACACTAACACTAATCATAACCTTAACCCTAACCCTAACCCTTACCCTTACCCTTACCCTAACCCTAACCCTAACCCTAACACTAACCCTAAACCTAACCCTAACCCTAACCCTAACCCTTACCCTAACCCTAATCCTAACATTAATCATTACCCTTGCCCTTACCCTACACCTAATCCTAACCCTAACCCTTACCCTTACCGTAACCCTAACCCTAAACCAAACACTAACCCTAACACTAACACTAACCCTAACCCTAACACTAACCCTAACCCTAACCCTAATCCTTACCATTACCCTAACCCTAACAATAACTCTAACCCTAACCCTGAACCTAATCCTAACTGTTACCCTTACCCTAACCTAACCCTAACCTTTACCCTAACCCTAACCCTTACCCTAACCCTAACCCCAAACCTATCCCTAAACCTAACCCTAACCCTTACCCTAACCCTAACCCTTACTCTTACCCTAACCCTAATCCCAAACTTTACCCTAACCCTAAACCGTGCCCTTACCCTAACCCTAAATCTAAAGCTAACCCTAATCTTTACCCTAACCCTCACCCTTACCCTAACCCTAAACCCAAACGTATCCCTAACCCTAACCCTAACCCTAACCCAAAACTATCCCTAACCCTAAACCTAACCCTAACCCTAACCCTAAGCCTAAACCGTACCGTTACCCTAACCTAAAACTAACCCAACCCTAACCCTAACCCTAACCCTAAACTTAACCCTAAACCTAACACTAACCCTAACCCTAACCCTTATCCTAACCCTAACCCTAAACCTAAACCTAACAAAAAACCCTTAGCCTTACCCTAACCCTAAACCTAACCCTAATCCTAACCTAACACTAATCCCTACCCTAATCCTAACCCTAACCCTTACCCTTACTCTAACTCTAACCCTAACCCTAAACTTAATTCTAACCCTAAACCTAACCCTTACCCTTACCCTTATCCTAAGTCTAACCCTAAACTTAAACCTAACCCTAAACCTAACCCTAATCCTAATCCTAACCCTAACCGTAAACTTAACCCTAACCCTAACCCTAACCCTTACCCTTACCCTAACCCTAATCCTAACCCTTATCCTTACCCTAAACCTAACCCTAATCCTAACCCTAACCCTTACCCTAACCCTAACACTAACCCTAACCCTAACCTTAATGCTAACCCTAAACCTAACCCTAACCATAACCGTTACCCTAATCTTAACATTTACCCTAACCCTAAACCTAACCCTACCCCTTACCCTTACCCTAACCCTAACTCTACCTCTAACCCTAACCCTACACCTAACCCTAACCCTAACCCTAACACTAACCCTAACCCTAACTCTAACCCTAATTCTAACTGTTACCCTTACCCTAACCCTAACCCTAACCCTAACATTTACCCTAACCCTAACCCTTACCCTAACCCTAACCCCAAACCTTTGCCTAACCCTAACCATAACCCTTACCCTAACCCTAACCCCAACCCTAACTCTTACTCTTACCCTAACCCTAACCACAAACCTAAACCTAAACCTAAACCGTACCCTTACCCTAACCCTAAATCTAACCCTAACCGTAACCCTAACCCCTAACCTTAACCCTAACCCTAACCCTAAACCTAACCCTAACCCTTACCCTTACCCTAACCCTAAACCTAGCCTAACCCTAACCCTAACACTAATCCTTAACCTAACCCTAACCCTAACCCTAACCCTAAATCTAACCCTAACCGTAACCCTAACCCCTAACCTTAACCCTAACCCTAACCCTAACCCTAAACCTAACCCTAACACTAACCCTAACCCTTACCCTTACCCTAACCCTAAACCTAAGCCTAACCCTAACCCTAACACTAATCCTTAACCTAACCCTAACCCTAACCCTAATCCTACTCCTACCCCTAACCCTAACCCTAACCTTAACCCTAACCCTAACCCTAACCCTTACCCTTACCCTTACCCTAACCCTAAACCTAACCCTTATCCTTACCCTAACCCTAAACCTATCCCTAACCCTTACCCTAACCCTAACCCTAACCGTAAACTTAATGCTAACACTAACCCTAACCCTAACCCTAACTCTAACACTTAGCCTTACCCTAACCCTAACCCTAACGCTTACCCTACCCTAACCCTAACACTAACCCTAACCCTAACCCTTACCCTAACCCTAAAACTAATCCTAACCCTAACCCTAAAACTAACCCTAACCCTAACCCTAATCCTAACCCTAACCCCAAACCTTTGCCTAACTGTAACCCTAACCCTAACCCTTACCCTAACCCTAACCCTAACCCCAACCCTAACCCTTACTCTTACCCTAACCCTAACCACAAACCTAACCCTAACCCTAAACCGTACCCTTACCCTAACCCTAAATATAACCCTAACCCTAAACCTAACCCCTAACCCTAACCCTAACCTTAACCTAACCCTAACCATAACCCTAACCCTAACCTTAAAACTACGCCTAACCCTAACCCTAATCCTAACCCTAACCCTAACCCTAATCCTACCGCTAAACCTAACCCTAACCCTAACCCTTACCCTAACCCTAAACTTTACCCTAACCCTAACCCTAATCCTAACCCCAACCCTTACGCTTATCCTAAACTTAACCCTAAACCTTACACTTACCCTTACCCTAACCCTAACCCTTACACTAACCCTAACCCCAAACTTTTGACTAACCCTAACACTAACCCTAACCCTTACCCTAACCCTAACCCTAACCCCAACCCTAACCCTTACTCTTACCCTAACCCTAACCACAAACCTAACCCTAACCCTAAACCGTACCCTTACCCTAACCCTAAATATAACCCTAACCCTAAACCTAACCCCTAACCCTAACCCTAACCTTAACCTAACCCTAACCCTAACCCTAACCCTATCCTTAAAACTACGCCTAACCCTAACCCTAATCCTAACCCTAATCCTACCGCTAAACCTAACCCTAACCCTAACCCTAACCCTTACCGTACCCTAACCCTAACCCTAACCGTAAACCTTACCCTAAACTTAACCCTAACCCTAACCCTAACCTTAACCCTAAACCTAACCCTAACCCTTACCCTTACCCTAACCCTAACGTAAACCTAACCCTTACACTTACCCTAACCCTAACCCTAACCCTAACCTCTAACCCTAACCATAACCCTAACCTAACTCTAACCCTTAGTCTTAACCTAACCCTAACCCTAACCCTAGCCCTTACCCTAACCCTAACTCTAACCCTTAGACTTCCCCTAACCCTAACCCTAACACTTACCCTAACCCTAACACTAACCATAACCCCTAAACCTACCCTAACCCTAACCCTCACCCTAACCCTAACCATAACCATAACCCTAAATCTTACCCTTACACTAACCCTAACTCTAACCCTTAGCCTTACCCTAACCCTACCCCTAAAACTTACCCTAAGCCATACTCTAACCCTTACCCTAACCCTAACCCTTACCATAACCCCTAACCCTAACCCATACCCTAACGGTCACCCTAACCCTAACCCTAATCCTAACCCTTACCCTAACCCTAAACCGAACCCTAACCCTTACCCTTACCCTCACCATAACCCTAACCCCAACCCTGACCCTAACCTTAACCATTAATCTTAACCTAACCTTAACCCCTAACCTAACCCTAACCCTAACCCTAAACCTTACCCTAACCCTAATCCTTACCCTAACCCTAAACCTAACCCTAACCCTAACTTTAACCCTAACCCTTACCCCTACCTTAACCCTAACCCTAACCCTAACTCTAAACCTAACCCTAACCCTAACCCTTACCCTTACCATAACCCTAACCCTAACCCCAAACCTAACCCTATCCGTAACCCTAACCCTAACCCTTACCCTAACCCTAAACCTAACCCCTACCCTTACCCTAACCCTAACCCCAAACCTAACCCTAACACTCACCCTAATCTTAAACCTAAACCTAACACTAACCCTAATCCTAACCCTTACCCTAACCCTATCCCTGAACCTAACCCTAACACTAACCCATACCCTTACCCTATCCCTAACCCTAAACCTATCCCTAACCCGAATTCTAACCATAACCCTAACCCTTACACTTACCCTTACCCTAACTCTAAGCCTAAACTTAACCCTAACCTTTACGCTAACCCTAACCCTAACCCTAACCCTTACCCTAACTCTAACCTTAAACTTAACCCTAACCCTAACCCTAACCGTAACCCTTACCCTTACCCTAACCCTAACCCTAACCTTAACCCCAAACCTAACCCTACCCATAACGCTTACCCTTACCATAACCCTAACCCTAACCCTAAAACAAACACCCTTACCCTAACCTTAACACTAACCCTAACCCTTACCCTAACCCTAACCCTGAACCTAACACCTAACCCTAACACTAACTCTAACCCTTACCCTTACCCTAACCCTAACCTTACCTCTAACCCTAACCCTAACCGTAACCCTAACCCTTACCCTAAACCTAACCCTAACCCTTACCCTTAGCCTAAGGCTACCCTAAACCTAGCCCTTACTCTAACCCTAAATCTAACCCTTAGCCTAACCCTAACCCTAACCTTAACCCTAACCCTAACCCTTACTCTTACCCTAACTCTAACCCCAAACCAAACCCTAAACCTAAACCGTACCCTTAACCTAACCCTAAATCTAACCCTAACCCTAAGCCTAACACTTAACCCTAACCCCAACCCTAACCCTTACCCTTACCCTAACCCTAAACCTAACCCCAACCCTAACCCTAACACTAGTCCTTACCCTAAGCCTAACCCTAACCCTAATCCTAACCCTAATCCTAACCGTAACCCTAATCCTAACCCTAACCCTTACCCTTACATTTACCCTAAACCTAACCCCAACCATAACCCTAACACTAAACCTTACCCTAAGCCTAACCCTAACCCTAACCCTAACCCTAACCCTAACCCTAAACTTAACCCTAACCCTAATCCTTACCCTAACCCTAAAAATAATTCTAACCCTAACCTTAACCCAAAACCTTACCCTTACCCTAACCCTAACCCTAACCCTAACCCTAAACCTAACCCTAACCCTAACCCCTACCCTTACCCTAACATTAACCCAAACCCTAAACCAAACACCTTAGCCTAACCGTAACCCTAACCCTAACACTAACTTTTACCCTAACCCTAACCCTAACCCTAACCCTAACCTTAACACTTAACCTTATCCTAACCCTAAACCTAAACCAAACCCTAACCCTAATCCTAAAACTTACCCTTACACTAACCCTAACCCTAACAATTACCCTTACCCTAACCCTAACACTAACCTTAACCCCAACCCTAAACCTAAACCTAACCCTAACGCTAACCCTTACCCTTAACCTGACACTAACGCTAACCCTAACCCTAACACTAACACTTATCCTTGCCCTAACCCTAACCCTAACCCTAACCCTTACCCTAACCCTAACCCTAACCCTAAACCTAACCCTTACAATAACCCTAACCCTAACTCTAACCCCTTTCCCTAACACTTACCCTAAACCTAAACCTAACCCCTAACCCCTACCCTAACCCTAACCCTAACCCTAACCCTAACCCTTACCCTTACCCTAACCCTAACCCTAACTCTAACCCTAGCACTAACCCAAACCCTAACCCTAACCCTAACCTAACCCTTATCCTAACGTTAACCCTAATCCTAACCCTAATCATTACCCTAACCCTAAACCTAACCCTAACCTAACCCTAACCCTAACCCTAACCCTAACCCTAACCCTAACCTAACCCTAACCCTAAACCTAACCCTAACCCTAACCCTAACCCCTAACCCTAACCCTAACCCTAACTCTAACGCTTAGTCTTAACCTAACCCAAACCCTAACCCTAGGTCTTACCCTAACCCTAACTCTAAACCTTAGTCTTTCCCTAACCCTAAACCTTACCCTAAACCAAACACTAACCCTAACCCCTAACCCTAACCCTAACCCTAACCTTCACCCTAACCCTAACCCTAACAATAACTCTTACCCTAACACTAACCCTAACTGTAACCCCTAGCCTTACCCTAAACCTAACCCTAACCTTACCCCTACCCTAACCCTAACCCTAACCCTTACCCTAACCCTCACCCTAACCCTAACCCCAAAACCTAACCCATACCCTAACGCTCACCCTAACCCTAACCCTATCCCTAACCCTTACCCTAACCCTAACCCGAACCGTAACCCTTACCTTACCCCCACCCTAACCCTAACCCCAACCCTAAACCTAAACCTAACCCTTACTCTTACCATAACCTTAACCCCTAACCTAAACCTAACCCTAACCCTTACCCTTACCCTAACCCTAACCCTAATCCTAACACTAACCCTAACCTTAACTCTAACCCTAACCCTAACCCTAACCATTACCCTTATCCTAACCTTAACCCTAAACCTTACACTTACCCTTACCCTACCCTAACTCTAAACCTATCCCTAAATCTAACCCTTAGTCTTAACCTAACCCTAACCCTGACCCAGCCCTTACCCTAACCCTAAATCTAACCCTTAGCCTAACCCTAACCCCTAATCCTAACCCTAACCCCAACCCTATCCCTTACCCTTACCTTACCCTAACCCTAACCCTTACCCTAACCCTAACCCTAACCCTTACACTTACCCTAACCCTAACCCTAACCCTAACCCTTACACTAACCCTAAACCTAACTCTAACCCCTATCCCTAACCCTTACCCTAAACCTAAACCTAACCCATAACCCTAACCCTTACCTTTACCCTAACCCTAACCCTAACTCTAACCCTAGCACTAACGCAAACCCTAACCCTTACCCTAACCCTAACCCTAACCCTTAGCCTAACACTAACACTAATCATAACCTTAACCCTAACCCTAACCCTAACCCTTACCCTTACCCTAACCCTAACCCTAACCCTAACACTAACCCTAAACCTAACCCTAACCCTAACCCTAACCCTTACCCTAACCCTAATCCTAACATTAATCATTACCCTTGCCCTTACCCTACACCTAATCCTAACCCTAACCCTTACCCTTACCGTAACCCTAACCCTAAACCAAACACTAACCCTAACACTAACACTAACCCTAACCCTAACACTAACCCTAACCCTAACCCTAATCCTTACCATTACCCTAACCCTAACAATAACTCTAACCCTAACCCTGAACCTAATCCTAACTGTTACCCTTACCCTAACCTAACCCTAACCTTTACCCTAACCCTAACCCTTACCCTAACCCTAACCCCAAACCTAACACTAACCCTAACCCTAACCCTTATCCTAACCCTAACCCTAAACCTAAACCTAACAAAAAACCCTTAGCCTTACCCTAACCCTAAACCTAACCCTAATCCTAACCTAACACTAATCCCTACCCTAATCCTAACCCTAACCCTTACCCTTACTCTAACTCTAACCCTAACCCTAAACTTAATTCTAACCCTAAACCTAACCCTTACCCTTACCCTTATCCTAAGTCTAACCCTAAACTTAAACCTAACCCTAAACCTAACCCTAATCCTAATCCTAACCCTAACCGTAAACTTAACCCTAACCCTAACCCTAACCCTTACCCTTACCCTAACCCTAATCCTAACCCTTATCCTTACCCTAAACCTAACCCTAATCCTAACCCTAACCCTTACCCTAACCCTAACACTAACCCTAACCCTAACCTTAATGCTAACCCTAAACCTAACCCTAACCATAACCGTTACCCTAATCTTAACATTTACCCTAACCCTAAACCTAACCCTACCCCTTACCCTTACCCTAACCCTAACTCTACCTCTAACCCTAACCCTACACCTAACCCTAACCCTAACCCTAACACTAACCCTAACCCTAACTCTAACCCTAATTCTAACTGTTACCCTTACCCTAACCCTAACCCTAACCCTAACATTTACCCTAACCCTAACCCTTACCCTAACCCTAACCCCAAACCTTTGCCTAACCCTAACCATAACCCTTACCCTAACCCTAACCCCAACCCTAACTCTTACTCTTACCCTAACCCTAACCACAAACCTAAACCTAAACCTAAACCGTACCCTTACCCTAACCCTAAATCTAACCCTAACCGTAACCCTAACCCCTAACCTTAACCCTAACCCTAACCCTAAACCTAACCCTAACCCTTACCCTTACCCTAACCCTAAACCTAGCCTAACCCTAACCCTAACACTAATCCTTAACCTAACCCTAACCCTAACCCTAACCCTAAATCTAACCCTAACCGTAACCCTAACCCCTAACCTTAACCCTAACCCTAACCCTAACCCTAAACCTAACCCTAACACTAACCCTAACCCTTACCCTTACCCTAACCCTAAACCTAAGCCTAACCCTAACCCTAACACTAATCCTTAACCTAACCCTAACCCTAACCCTAATCCTACTCCTACCCCTAACCCTAACCCTAACCTTAACCCTAACCCTAACCCTAACCCTTACCCTTACCCTTACCCTAACCCTAAACCTAACCCTTATCCTTACCCTAACCCTAAACCTATCCCTAACCCTTACCCTAACCCTAACCCTAACCGTAAACTTAATGCTAACACTAACCCTAACCCTAACCCTAACTCTAACACTTAGCCTTACCCTAACCCTAACCCTAACGCTTACCCTACCCTAACCCTAACACTAACCCTAACCCTAACCCTTACCCTAACCCTAAAACTAATCCTAACCCTAACCCTAAAACTAACCCTAACCCTAACCCTAATCCTAACCCTAACCCCAAACCTTTGCCTAACTGTAACCCTAACCCTAACCCTTACCCTAACCCTAACCCTAACCCCAACCCTAACCCTTACTCTTACCCTAACCCTAACCACAAACCTAACCCTAACCCTAAACCGTACCCTTACCCTAACCCTAAATATAACCCTAACCCTAAACCTAACCCCTAACCCTAACCCTAACCTTAACCTAACCCTAACCATAACCCTAACCCTAACCTTAAAACTACGCCTAACCCTAACCCTAATCCTAACCCTAACCCTAACCCTAATCCTACCGCTAAACCTAACCCTAACCCTAACCCTTACCCTAACCCTAAACTTTACCCTAACCCTAACCCTAATCCTAACCCCAACCCTTACGCTTATCCTAAACTTAACCCTAAACCTTACACTTACCCTTACCCTAACCCTAACCCTTACACTAACCCTAACCCCAAACTTTTGACTAACCCTAACACTAACCCTAACCCTTACCCTAACCCTAACCCTAACCCCAACCCTAACCCTTACTCTTACCCTAACCCTAACCACAAACCTAACCCTAACCCTAAACCGTACCCTTACCCTAACCCTAAATATAACCCTAACCCTAAACCTAACCCCTAACCCTAACCCTAACCTTAACCTAACCCTAACCCTAACCCTAACCCTATCCTTAAAACTACGCCTAACCCTAACCCTAATCCTAACCCTAATCCTACCGCTAAACCTAACCCTAACCCTAACCCTAACCCTTACCGTACCCTAACCCTAACCCTAACCGTAAACCTTACCCTAAACTTAACCCTAACCCTAACCCTAACCTTAACCCTAAACCTAACCCTAACCCTTACCCTTACCCTAACCCTAACGTAAACCTAACCCTTACACTTACCCTAACCCTAACCCTAACCCTAACCTCTAACCCTAACCATAACCCTAACCTAACTCTAACCCTTAGTCTTAACCTAACCCTAACCCTAACCCTAGCCCTTACCCTAACCCTAACTCTAACCCTTAGACTTCCCCTAACCCTAACCCTAACACTTACCCTAACCCTAACACTAACCATAACCCCTAAACCTACCCTAACCCTAACCCTCACCCTAACCCTAACCATAACCATAACCCTAAATCTTACCCTTACACTAACCCTAACTCTAACCCTTAGCCTTACCCTAACCCTACCCCTAAAACTTACCCTAAGCCATACTCTAACCCTTACCCTAACCCTAACCCTTACCATAACCCCTAACCCTAACCCATACCCTAACGGTCACCCTAACCCTAACCCTAATCCTAACCCTTACCCTAACCCTAAACCGAACCCTAACCCTTACCCTTACCCTCACCATAACCCTAACCCCAACCCTGACCCTAACCTTAACCATTAATCTTAACCTAACCTTAACCCCTAACCTAACCCTAACCCTAACCCTAAACCTTACCCTAACCCTAATCCTTACCCTAACCCTAAACCTAACCCTAACCCTAACTTTAACCCTAACCCTTACCCCTACCTTAACCCTAACCCTAACCCTAACTCTAAACCTAACCCTAACCCTAACCCTTACCCTTACCATAACCCTAACCCTAACCCCAAACCTAACCCTATCCGTAACCCTAACCCTAACCCTTACCCTAACCCTAAACCTAACCCCTACCCTTACCCTAACCCTAACCCCAAACCTAACCCTAACACTCACCCTAATCTTAAACCTAAACCTAACACTAACCCTAATCCTAACCCTTACCCTAACCCTATCCCTGAACCTAACCCTAACACTAACCCATACCCTTACCCTATCCCTAACCCTAAACCTATCCCTAACCCGAATTCTAACCATAACCCTAACCCTTACACTTACCCTTACCCTAACTCTAAGCCTAAACTTAACCCTAACCTTTACGCTAACCCTAACCCTAACCCTAACCCTTACCCTAACTCTAACCTTAAACTTAACCCTAACCCTAACCCTAACCGTAACCCTTACCCTTACCCTAACCCTAACCCTAACCTTAACCCCAAACCTAACCCTACCCATAACGCTTACCCTTACCATAACCCTAACCCTAACCCTAAAACAAACACCCTTACCCTAACCTTAACACTAACCCTAACCCTTACCCTAACCCTAACCCTGAACCTAACACCTAACCCTAACACTAACTCTAACCCTTACCCTTACCCTAACCCTAACCTTACCTCTAACCCTAACCCTAACCGTAACCCTAACCCTTACCCTAAACCTAACCCTAACCCTTACCCTTAGCCTAAGGCTACCCTAAACCTAGCCCTTACTCTAACCCTAAATCTAACCCTTAGCCTAACCCTAACCCTAACCTTAACCCTAACCCTAACCCTTACTCTTACCCTAACTCTAACCCCAAACCAAACCCTAAACCTAAACCGTACCCTTAACCTAACCCTAAATCTAACCCTAACCCTAAGCCTAACACTTAACCCTAACCCCAACCCTAACCCTTACCCTTACCCTAACCCTAAACCTAACCCCAACCCTAACCCTAACACTAGTCCTTACCCTAAGCCTAACCCTAACCCTAATCCTAACCCTAATCCTAACCGTAACCCTAATCCTAACCCTAACCCTTACCCTTACATTTACCCTAAACCTAACCCCAACCATAACCCTAACACTAAACCTTACCCTAAGCCTAACCCTAACCCTAACCCTAACCCTAACCCTAACCCTAAACTTAACCCTAACCCTAATCCTTACCCTAACCCTAAAAATAATTCTAACCCTAACCTTAACCCAAAACCTTACCCTTACCCTAACCCTAACCCTAACCCTAACCCTAAACCTAACCCTAACCCTAACCCCTACCCTTACCCTAACATTAACCCAAACCCTAAACCAAACACCTTAGCCTAACCGTAACCCTAACCCTAACACTAACTTTTACCCTAACCCTAACCCTAACCCTAACCCTAACCTTAACACTTAACCTTATCCTAACCCTAAACCTAAACCAAACCCTAACCCTAATCCTAAAACTTACCCTTACACTAACCCTAACCCTAACAATTACCCTTACCCTAACCCTAACACTAACCTTAACCCCAACCCTAAACCTAAACCTAACCCTAACGCTAACCCTTACCCTTAACCTGACACTAACGCTAACCCTAACCCTAACACTAACACTTATCCTTGCCCTAACCCTAACCCTAACCCTAACCCTTACCCTAACCCTAACCCTAACCCTAAACCTAACCCTTACAATAACCCTAACCCTAACTCTAACCCCTTTCCCTAACACTTACCCTAAACCTAAACCTAACCCCTAACCCCTACCCTAACCCTAACCCTAACCCTAACCCTAACCCTTACCCTTACCCTAACCCTAACCCTAACTCTAACCCTAGCACTAACCCAAACCCTAACCCTAACCCTAACCTAACCCTTATCCTAACGTTAACCCTAATCCTAACCCTAATCATTACCCTAACCCTAAACCTAACCCTAACCTAACCCTAACCCTAACCCTAACCCTAACCCTAACCCTAACCTAACCCTAACCCTAAACCTAACCCTAACCCTAACCCTAACCCCTAACCCTAACCCTAACCCTAACTCTAACGCTTAGTCTTAACCTAACCCAAACCCTAACCCTAGGTCTTACCCTAACCCTAACTCTAAACCTTAGTCTTTCCCTAACCCTAAACCTTACCCTAAACCAAACACTAACCCTAACCCCTAACCCTAACCCTAACCCTAACCTTCACCCTAACCCTAACCCTAACAATAACTCTTACCCTAACACTAACCCTAACTGTAACCCCTAGCCTTACCCTAAACCTAACCCTAACCTTACCCCTACCCTAACCCTAACCCTAACCCTTACCCTAACCCTCACCCTAACCCTAACCCCAAAACCTAACCCATACCCTAACGCTCACCCTAACCCTAACCCTATCCCTAACCCTTACCCTAACCCTAACCCGAACCGTAACCCTTACCTTACCCCCACCCTAACCCTAACCCCAACCCTAAACCTAAACCTAACCCTTACTCTTACCATAACCTTAACCCCTAACCTAAACCTAACCCTAACCCTTACCCTTACCCTAACCCTAACCCTAATCCTAACACTAACCCTAACCTTAACTCTAACCCTAACCCTAACCCTAACCATTACCCTTATCCTAACCTTAACCCTAAACCTTACACTTACCCTTACCCTACCCTAACTCTAAACCTATCCCTAAATCTAACCCTTAGTCTTAACCTAACCCTAACCCTGACCCAGCCCTTACCCTAACCCTAAATCTAACCCTTAGCCTAACCCTAACCCCTAATCCTAACCCTAACCCCAACCCTATCCCTTACCCTTACCTTACCCTAACCCTAACCCTTACCCTAACCCTAACCCTAACCCTTACACTTACCCTAACCCTAACCCTAACCCTAACCCTTACACTAACCCTAAACCTAACTCTAACCCCTATCCCTAACCCTTACCCTAAACCTAAACCTAACCCATAACCCTAACCCTTACCTTTACCCTAACCCTAACCCTAACTCTAACCCTAGCACTAACGCAAACCCTAACCCTTACCCTAACCCTAACCCTAACCCTTAGCCTAACACTAACACTAATCATAACCTTAACCCTAACCCTAACCCTAACCCTTACCCTTACCCTAACCCTAACCCTAACCCTAACACTAACCCTAAACCTAACCCTAACCCTAACCCTAACCCTTACCCTAACCCTAATCCTAACATTAATCATTACCCTTGCCCTTACCCTACACCTAATCCTAACCCTAACCCTTACCCTTACCGTAACCCTAACCCTAAACCAAACACTAACCCTAACACTAACACTAACCCTAACCCTAACACTAACCCTAACCCTAACCCTAATCCTTACCATTACCCTAACCCTAACAATAACTCTAACCCTAACCCTGAACCTAATCCTAACTGTTACCCTTACCCTAACCTAACCCTAACCTTTACCCTAACCCTAACCCTTACCCTAACCCTAACCCCAAACCTATCCCTAAACCTAACCCTAACCCTTACCCTAACCCTAACCCTAACCCTTACTCTTACCCTAACCCTAATCCCAAACTTTACCCTAACCCTAAACCGTGCCCTTACCCTAACCCTAAATCTAAAGCTAACCCTAATCTTTACCCTAACCCTAACCCTTACCCTAACCCTAAACCCAAACGTATCCCTAACCCTAACCCTAACCCTAACCCAAAACTATCCCTAACCCTAAACCTAACCCTAACCCTAACCCTAAGCCTAAACCGTACCGTTACCCTAACCTAAAACTAACCCAACCCTAACCCTAACCCTAACCCTAAACTTAACCCTAAACCTAACACTAACCCTAACCCTAACCCTTATCCTAACCCTAACCCTAAACCTAAACCTAACAAAAAACCCTTAGCCTTACCCTAACCCTAAACCTAACCCTAATCCTAACCTAACACTAATCCCTACCCTAATCCTAACCCTAACC
>JANJXV010000947.1:232500-235000 GCA_024803745.1 Megascapheus bottae | reverse complement strand
GTAACCCTAACCCTAACCCTAACACTTACCCTTACTCTAAACCTAATCCTAACCCTAAACCTAACCCCTAACCCTAACCCTAACCCTAACCCTTAACCTAACACTAACCCTAACCCTAACCCTTACCCTAATACTAAACCAAACCCTAACCCTAACCCTAACACTAATCCTTACCCTAACCCTAACCCTAATCCTACCCCTACCCCTAACCCTAACCCTAACCTTAACCCTAACCCTAACCCTAACCCTTACCCTTACCCTAACCCTAACCCTAACCCTAACCCTTACCCTAACCCTAACCATAAACTTAATGCTAACCATAACCCTAACCCTAACCCTAAACCTTACCCTAACCCTAAACTTTACACTAACCCTAACCCTAATCTTAACCCCAACCCTTACGCTTATCCTAAACTTAACCCTAAACCTTACACTTACCCTTACCCTAACCCTAACACTTACCCTAACCCTAACCCCAAACCTTTCCCTAACCCTAACCCTAACCCTAACCCTTACCCTAACCCTAACAACAACCCTAACCCTAACCCTTACCCTAACCCTAACCCCAAACCTTTGCCTAACCCTAACCTTAACCCTAACCCTAACCCTAACACCTAACCCTAACCCTAACCCTAACCTAACCCTAACCCTAACCCTAACCCTCACCCTTACCCTTACCCTAACCCTAAACCTAACCCTAACCCTAATCCTAACACTAATCCTTACCCTAACCCTAACCATAACCCTAATCCTACCCCTAACCCTAACCCTAACCTTAACCCTAACCCTAACCATAACCCTTACCCTTACCGTAACCCTAAACCTAACCCTTATCCTTACCCTAATCCTAACCCTATCCCTAACCCTTACCCTAACCCTAACCCTAACCCTAAACTTAATGCTAACCCTAACCCTAACCCTAACCCTTACCCTAACCCTTACACTTACCCTAACCCTAACCCTAACCCTAACCCTTACACTAACCCTAAACCTAACTCTAACCCCTATCCCTAACCCTTACCCTAAACCTAAACCTAACCCATAACCCTAACCCTTACCTTTACCCTAACCCTAACCCTAACTCTAACCCTAGCACTAACGCAAACCCTAACCCTTACCCTAACCCTAACCCTAACCCTTAGCCTAACACTAACACTAATCATAACCTTAACCCTAACCCTAACCCTAACCCTTACACTTACCCTAACCCTAACCCTAACCCTAACACTAACCCTAAACCTAACCCTAACCCTAACCCTAACCCTTACCCTAACCCTAATCCTAACATTAATCCTTACCCTTGCCCTTACCCTACACCTAATCCTAACCCTAACCCTTACCCTTACCGTAACCCTAACCCTAAACCAAACACTAACCCTAACACTAACACTAACCCTAACCCTAACACTAACCCTAACCCTAACCCTAATCCTTACCATTACCCTAACCCTAACAATAACTCTAACCCTAACCCTGAACCTAATCCTAACTGTTACCCTTACCCTAACCTAACCCTAACCTTTACCCTAACCCTAACCCTTACCCTAACCCTAACCCCAAACCTATCCGTAAACCTAACCCTAACCCTTACCCTAACCCTAACCCTAACCCTTACTCTTACCCTAACCCTAATCCCAAACTTTACCCTAACCCTAAACCGTGCCCTTACCCTAACCCTAAATCTAAAGCTAACCCTAATCTTTACCCTAACCCTAACCCTTACCCTAACCCTAAACCCAAACGTATCCCTAACCCTAACCCTAACCCTAACCCAAAACTATCCCTAACCCTAAACCTAACCCTAACCCTAACCCTAAGCCTAAACCGTACCGTTACCCTAACCTAAAACTAACCCAACCCTAACCCTAACCCTAACCCTAAACTTAACCCTAAACCTAACACTAACCCTAACCCTAACCCTTATCCTAACCCTAACCCTAAACCTAAACCTAACAAAAAACCCTTAGCCTTATCCTAACCCTAAACCCAACCCTAATCCTAACCTAACACTAATCCCTACCCTAATCCTAACCCTAACCCTTACCCTTACTCTAACTCTAACCCTAACCCTAAACTTAATTCTAACCCTAACCCTAACCCTTACCCTTACCCTTATCCTAAGTCTAACCCTAAACTTAAACCTAACCCTAAACCTAACCCTAATCCTAATCCTAACCCTAACCGTAAACTTAACCCTAACCCTAACCCTAACCCTTACCCTTACCCTAACCCTAATCCTAACCCTTATCCTTACCCTAAACCTAACCCTAATCCTAACCCTAACCCTTACCCTAACCCTAACACTAACCCTAACCCTAAACTTAATGCTAACCCTAAACCTAACCCTAACCATAACCGTTACCCTAACCCTAACTCTACCTCTAACCCTAACCCTACACCTAACCCTAACCCTAACCCTAACACTAACCCTAACCCTAACTCTAACCCTAATTCTAACTGTTACCCTTACCCTAACCCTAACCCTAACCCTAACATTTAC
>JANJXV010000947.1:200000-227500 GCA_024803745.1 Megascapheus bottae | reverse complement strand
TTTAACCCTAACCCCAAACCTTTGCCTAACCCTAACCCTAACCCTAACCTTAACCTTTAACCTAAATCTAACCCCAAACCTTTGCCTAACCCTAACCCTAACCCTAACCCTAATCCTAACCCCTAACCCTAACCCTAAACCTAACCCTAACCCTAACCCTAACCTTAAACCTACGCCTAACCCTAACCCTAATCCTAACCCTAACCCTAACCCTATCGCTAAACCTAACCCTAACCCTAACCCTAACGTTTACCCTACCCTAACCCTAACCCTAACCCTAACCCTAACCCTTACCCTAACCCTAAAACTAACCCTAAACCTAACCCAAATCCTAACCCTAACCCTAACCCTAACCCTACCGCTAATCCTAACCCTATCTCCAAACCTAACGCTTACCCTACCCTAACCCTAACCCTAACCCTAACCCTTACCCTAACCCTAAAACTAACCCTAACCCTAACCCTAACATTAACCCTTACCCTAACCCTAAACTTTACCCTAACTCTAACCCTAATCCAAACCCCAACCCTTACGCTTATCCTAAACTTAATCCTAAACCTTACACTTACCCTTACCCTAACCCTATCCCTTACTTTAACCCTAACCCCAAACCTTTGCCTAACCCTAACCCTAACCCTAACCCTAACCTTTAACCTAAATCTAACCCCAAACCTTTGCCTAACCCTAACCCTAACCCTAACCCTAATCCTAACCCCTAACCCTAACCCTAACCCTAACCCTAACCTTAAACCTACGCCTAACCCTAACCCTAATCCTAACCCTAACCCTAACCCTAACCCTATCGCTAAACCTAACCCTAACCCTAACGCTTACCCTACCCTAACCCTAACCCTAACCCTAAGCCTAACCCTTACCCTAACCTTAAAACTAACCCTTACCCTAACCCAAATCCTAACCCTAACCCTAACCCTAACCCTACCGCTAATCCTAACCCTAACTCCAACCCTAACGCTTACCCTACCCTAACCCTAACCCTAACCCTTACCCTAACCCTAATACTAACCCTAACCCTAACCCTAACCTTAACCCTAAACCTAACCCTAACCCTATCCCTAACCCTTACCCTTATCCTAACTTTAACCCCAACCCTAACCGTAAACTTTACTCTAACCCTAACACTAACCCTGACCCTTAGCCTTACCCTAACTCTAACCTTAAACCTAACCCTAACCCTAACGCTAAACCTAACCCTTAGCCTTACATTAAGCCTAACCCTAACCTTAACCCCAACCCTAAACCAACCCTAACCCTAACCCTAACACTTGCTCTTACCCTAACCGTAACCCTAACCCTAACGCTAACACTTACCCTTACTCTAACCCTAACCCTAACCCTAACGCTAACTTTTATCCTAAACCTAAACCTAACCCTTAACCTAACCCTAACCCTAACCCTCACCCTAAACTTAATGCTAACCCTAACCCTAACCCTAACCCTTACCCTAACCCTAAACTTTACCCTAACCCTAACCGTAATCCTAACCCCAACCCTTACCCTTATCCTAAACTTAACCCTAAACCTTACACTTACCTTTATCCTAACCCTAACCCTCACCCTAACCCTAACCCCAAACCTTTGCGTAAACCTAACACTAACCCTAACCCTTACCCTACCCTAACCCTAACCCCAACCCTAACCCTTACTCTTACCCTAACCCTAACCACAAACCTAACCCTAACCCTAAAACGTACCCTTACCCTAACCCTAAATCTAAACCTAACACTAACCCTTACCCCTAACCCTAACCCTAACCCTAACCCTAACCTAAACCTAATCCTAACCCTAACCCTAACCCTAACATTAAACCTGCCCGTAACCCTAACCCTAATCCTAACCCTAACCCTAACGCTTACCTTTACCCTAACCGTAACCCTAACCCTAACCCTAACATTTACCCTTACTCTAAACCTAATCCTAACCCTAAACCTAACCCCTAACCCTAACCCTAACCCTAACCCTTAACCTAACCCTAACCCTAACCCTAACCCTTACCCTAATACTAAACCAAACACTAACCCTAACCCTAACACCAATCCTTACCCTAACCCTAACCCTAATCCTACCCCTACCCCTAACCCTAACGCTAACCTTAACCCTAACCCTAACCCTAACCCTAACCCTTACCCTTACCCTAACCCTAAACCTAACCCTTATCCTTACCCTAACCCTAACCCTAACCCTAACCCTTACCCTAACCCTAACCATAAACTTAATGCTAACCCTAACCCTAACCCTTACCCTAACCCTTACCCTAACCCTAAACTTTACAGTAACCCTAACCCTAATCTTAACCCCAACCCTTACGCTTATCCTAAACTTAACCCTAAACCTTACACTTACCCTTACCCTAACCCTAACACTTACCCTAACCCTAACCCCAAACCTTTCCCTAACCCTAACCCCAACCCTAACCCTTACCCTAACCCTAACCCTAACAACAACCCTAACCCTAACCCTTACCCTAACCCTAACCCCAAACCTTTGCCTAACCCTAACCTTAACCCTAACCCTAACCCTAACCCCTAACCCTAACCCTAACCCTAACCCTAACCCTAACCTAACCCTAACCCTAACCCTAACCCTAACCCTTACCCTTACCCTAACCCTAAACCTAACCCTAACCCTAATCCTAACACTAATCCTTACCCTAACCCTAACCATAACCCTAATCCTACCCCTAACCCTAACCCTAACCTTAACCCTAACCCTAACCCTAACCCTTACCCTTACCCTAACCCTAAACCTAACCCTTATCCTTACCCTAACCCTAACCCTATCCCTAACCCTTACCCTAACCCTAACCCTAACCCTAAACTTAATGCTAACCCTAACCCTAACCCTTACCCTAACCCTAAACTTTACCCTAACCCTAACCGTAATCCTAACCCCAACCCTTACCCTTATCCTAAACTTAACCCTAAACCTTACACTTACCCTTATCCTAACCCTAACCCTTACCCTAACCCTAACCCCAAACCTTTGCCTAACCCTAACCCTAACCCTAACCCTTACCCTAACCCTAACCCTAACCCCAACCCTAACCCTTACTCTTACCCTAAACCTAACCACAAACCTAACCCTAAACCTAAAACGTACCCTTCCCCTAACCCTAAATCTAAACCTAACCCTAACACTTACCCCTAACCCTAACCCTAACCCTAACCGTAACCTAAACCTAACCCTAACTCTAACCCTAACCCTAACCTTAAACCTACCCGTAACCCTAAACCTAATCCTAACCCTAAACCTAACGCTTACCCTTACCCTAACCGTAACCCTAACCCTAACCCTAACACTTACACTTACTCTAAACCTAACCCTAACCCTAACCCTAACCCCTAACCCTAACCCTAAACCTAACCCTAACCCTTAACCTAACCCTAACCCTAACCCTAAACCTTACCCTAACCCTAAACCAAACACTAACCCTAACCCTAACACTAATCCTTACCCTAACCCTAACCCTAACCCTTATCCTACCCCTAACACTAACCCTAACCCTAACCTTAACCCTAACCCTAACCCTAACCCTTATCCTTACCCTAACCCTAAACCTATCCCTTATACTTACCCTAACCCTAACCCTAACCCTAACCCTTACCCTAACCCTAACCCTAAACTTAATGCTAACCCTAACCCTAACCCTAACATTAACCCTTACCCTAACCCTAAACTTTACCCTAACCCTAACCCTAATCCTAACCCCAACCCTTATGCTTATCCTAAACTTAACCCTAAACCTTCCACTTACCCTTACCCTAACCCTATCCCTTACTTTAACCCTAACCCCAAACCTTTGCCTAACCCTAACCCTAACCCTAACCCTAACCTTTAACCTAAATCTAACCCCAAACCTTTGCCTAACCCTAACCCTAACACTAACCCTAATTCTAACCCCTAACCCTAACCCTAACCCTAACCTAACCCTAACCCTAACCCTAACCCTAACCCTAACCCTAACCTTAAACCTACGCCTAACCCTAACCCTAATCCTAACCCTAACCCTAACCCTAACCCTATCGCTAAACCTAACCCAAACCCTAACCCTAACCCTAACCCTTACCCTAAGCCTAAAACTAACCCTAACCCTAACCCTAATCCTAACCCTAACCCTAACCCTAACCCTACCGCTAATCCTAACCCTAACCTCAACCCTAACGCTTACCCTACCCTAACCCTAACCCTAACCCTAACCCTAACCCTTACCCTAACCCTAAAACTAACCCTAACCCTAACCCTAACCTTAACTCTAAACCTAACCCTAACCCTATCCCTAACCCTTACCCTTATCCTAACTTTAACCCCAACCCTAACCGCAAACTTTACTCTAAAACTAACGCTAACCCTGACCCTTAACCTTACCCTAACTCTAACCTTAAACCTAACCCTAACCCTAACGCTAAACCTAACCCTTAGCCTTACATTAAGCCTAACCCTAACCTTAACCCCAACCCTAAACCAACCCTAACCCTAACCCTAAGGCTTGCTCTTACCCTAACCGTAACCCTAACCCTAACGCTAACACTTACCCTTACTCTAACCCTAACCCTAACCCTAACGCTAACTTTTATCCTAAACCTAACCCTAACTCTTACCCTAACCCTAACCCTTACCCTAACCCTAAACTTAATGCTAACCCTAACCCTAACCCTAACCCTTACCCTAACCCTAAACTTTACCCTAACCCTAACCGTAATCCTAACCCCAACCCTTACCCTTATCCTAAACTTAACCCTAAACCTTACACTTACCTTTATCCTAATCCTAACCCTTAACCTAACCCTAACCCCAAACCTTTGCGTAACCCTAACCCTAACCCTAACCCCAACCCTAACCCTTACACTTACACTAACCATAACCACAAACCTAACCCTAACCCTAAAACGTACCCTTACCCAAACCCTAAATCTAAACCTAACCCTAACCCTTACACCTAACCCTAACCCCAACCCTAACCCTAACCTAAACCTAATCCTAACCCTAACCCTAAACTTAAACCTGCCCGTAACTCTAACCCTAATCCTAACCCTAACCCTAACGCTTACCCTTACCCTAACCGTAACCCTAACCCTAACCCTAACACTTACCCTTACTCTAAAACTAACCCTAACCCTAAACCTAACCCCTAACCCTAACCCTAACCCTAACCCTAACCATTAACCTAACAATAACCCTAACCCTAACCCTTATTCTAATACTAAACCAAACCCTAAACCTAACCGTAACACTAATCCTTACCCTAGCCCTAACCCTAACCCTAATCCTACCCCTAACCCTAACCCTAACCCTAACCTTAACCCTAACCCTTACCCTAACCCTTACCCTTACCCTAACCCTAAACCTAACCCTTATCCTTACTCTAACCCTAACCCTAACCCTAACCCTTACCCTAACCCTAACCCTAAACTTAATGCTAACCGTAACCCTAACCCTAACCCTAAACCTTACCCTAACCCTAAACTTTACCCTAACCCTAACCCTAATCCTAACCCCAACCCTTACGTTTATCCTAAACTTAAGCCTAAACCTTACACTTACCCTTACCCTAACCCTAAACCTTACCCTAACCCTAACAACAAACCTTTGCCTAATTGTAACCCTAACCCTAACCCTTACCCTAACCCTAACCCTATCCCCAACCCTAACCCTAACCCTTACCCTAACCCTAACCCCAAAACTTTGCCTAACCCTAACCTTAACCCTAACCCTAACCCTAACCAATAACCCTAACCCTAACCCTAACCTAACCCTAACCCTAACCCTAACCCTAAACTTAAACCTACGCCTAACCCTAACCCTAATCCTAACCCTAACCCTAACCCTAACCCTACCGCTAAACCTAACCCTAAACCTAACCCTAACCCTTACCCTAACCCTAAACCTAACCCTAACCCCAACCCTAACCTTAACCCTAAACCTAACCCTAACCCTATCCCTAACACTTACCCTTATCCTAACTTTAACCCCAACCCTAACCCTAAACTTTACGCTAACCCTAACGCTAACCCTGACCCTTAGCCTTACCCTAACTCTAACCTTAAACCTAACCCTAACCCTAACGCTAAACCTAACCCTTAGCCTTACATTAAGCCTAACACTAACCTTAACCCCAACCCTAAACCAACCCTAACCCTAAACCTAACGCTTGCCCTTACCCTAACCGTAAACCTAACCCTAACGCTAACACTTACCCTTACTCTAACCCTAACCCTAACCCTAACGCTAACATTTATCCTAAACCTAACCCTAACCCTTACCCTAAGCCTAACCCTAACCCTAACCTAACCACTAAGCATAACAATAACCCTAACAATAACCCTAACCCTAACACTTACCCTTACCCTAACCCTAACCCTAACCCTTTGCCAAACCCGAACCCTAACCCTAACCTTAACCCTAAACCTTACCCTTACCCTAACCCTAACCCTAACCCTAACCTCTAACCCTAACCATAACCCTAACCTAACTCTAACCCTTAGTCTTAACCTAACCCTAACCCTAACCCTAGCCCTTACCCTAACCCTAACTTTAACCCTTACACTTACCCTAACCCTAACCGAACACTTACCCTAACCCTAACACTAACCATAACCCCTAACCCTACATTACCCTAACCCTCACCCTAACCCTAACCATAACCGTAACCCTAACCCTTACCCTAACACTAACCCTAACTCTAATCCTTAGCCTTACCCTAACCCTAACCCTAACACTTACCCTAAGCCAAACCCTAACCCTTACCCTAACCCTAACCCTAACCATAACCCCTAACCCTAACCCATACCCTAACGGTCACCCTAACCCTAACCCTAATCCTAACCCTTACCCTAACCCTAACCCAAACCCTTACCCTTACCCTTACCCTCACCGTAACCCTAACCCCAACCCTAAACCTAACCCTAACCATTAATCTTAACCTAAACTTAACCCCTAACATAACCCTAACCCTAACCCTAAACCTTACCCTACCCCTAATCCTTACCCTAACCCTAAACCTAACCCTAACCCTATCCTTAACCCTAACCCTAACCCTAACCCCAACCCTAACCCTTACTCTTACCCTAACCCTAACCACAAACCTAAACCTAACCCTAAACCGTACCCTTACCCTAACCCTAAATCTAACCCTAAAACTAACCCTAACCCCTAACCTTAACCCTAACCCTAACCCTAACCCCGAACCTAACCCTAACCCTAACCCATACCCTTACCCTAACCCTAACCCTAAACTTAACCCTAACCCTAAACTTAACCATAACCTTTACGCTAACCCTAACCCTAACCCTCAACCTAACCCTTACCCTACCTCTAACCTTAAACTTAACTCTAACCCTAACCCTAACCCTAACCGTAACCCTTACCCTTACCCTAACCCTAACCCTAACCTTTACCCCAAACCTAACCCTATCCATAACGCTTACCCTTATTATAACCCTAACCCTAACCCTAAATCAAACACCCTTACCCTAACCCTAACCCTAACCCTTACCCTAAGCCTAACCCTAAACCTAACGCCTAACCCTAACACTAACCCTAAACCTTACCCTTACCCTAACCCTAACCCTACCTCTAACCCTAACCATAACCATAACCCTAACCCTTACCCTAAACCTAACCCTAACCCTTACACTTAGCCTAACCCTAACTCTAACCCTTACCCTAACCCTAACCATAACCATAACCCCTAACCCTAACCTATACCCTAACGGTCACCCTTACCTTAACCCTAAATCTAACCCTTAGCCTAACCCTAACTCTTACCTTAAACCTAACCCTAACCCTTACACTTACCCTAACTCTAACCCCAAACCAAACCCTAAACCTAAACCGCAACCTTACCCTAACCCTAATTCTAACCCAGACCCTAGCCCTAACCCCTAACCCTAACCCCAACCCTAACCCTTACCCTTACCCCAACCCTAACCCTAACCCCAACCCTAACCCTAACACTAGTCCTTACCTTAAGCCTAACCCTAACCCTAATCCTAACCCTAACCCTAACCCTAATCCTAACCCTAACCCTTACCCTTACATTAACCCTAAACCTAACCCCAACCCTAACCCTAACATTAATCCTTACCCTAAGCCTAACCCTAATCCTAACCCTAACCCTAACCCTAACCCTAAAATTAACCCTAACCCTAATCCGAACCCTTACCCTTACCCTAACCCTAAACATAACCCTGATCCTAACCCTAACCCTAACCCTAACCCTAACCATTACCCCAACCCCAACCCTAACCCTAACCCTAACCTTAATGCTAACCCTAATCCTAACCCTAACCCTAACCCTTACCCTAACCCTAAACTTTACCCTAACCCTAACCCTAACCCTAACCCCAAACCTAACCCTAACACTAGTCCTTACCCTAAGCCTAACCCTAAACCCAATCCTAACCCTAACCCTAACGCTAACCCTAATCCTAACCCTAACCCTTACTGTTACATTAACCCTAAACCTAACCCCAACCCTAACCCTAACACTAATCCTTACCCTAAGCCTATCCCTAACCCTAAATCTAACCAAAACCCTTACCCTAACCCTAACCCTAACACTTACCCTTACCCTTACCCTAACCCTAACCCTAACCCTAACCCCTAACCCTAACCCTAACCCTAACTCTAACCCTTAGTCTTAACCTAACCCTAACCCTAACCCTAGCTCTTATCCTAACCCTAACTCTAAACCTTAGCCTTACCCTAACCCTAACCCTAACCCTTACCCTAAACCTAACACTAACCCTAACCCCTAACCCTAACCCTAACCCTAACCCTCACCCTAAACCTAACCCTAACAATAACCCTTACCCTAACACTAACCCTAACTGTAACCCCTAGCCTTACCCTATCCCTAACCCTAAACCTAATCCTTACCCTAACCCTAACCCTAACCCTTACACTAAACCTAACCCTAACCCTAACCCCTAAACCTAACCCATACCCTAACCCTTACCCTAACCCTAACCCTTACCCTAACCCTAACCCGAACCGTAACCCTTACCCTTACCCCCACCCTAAACCTAACCCCAACCCTAAAACTAACCCTAACCCTTACTCTTACCCTAACCTTAACCCCTAACCTAACCCTAACCCTAACCCTAACCCTAACCGTTACCCTAACCCTATATCCTTACCATAACCCTAAACCTAACCCTAACCCTAACCTTAACCAAAACCTTACCCTTACCCTAACTCTAACCTAACCCTAACCCTAAACCTAACCCTAACCCTAACCCCTACCGTTACCCTAACCCTAACCCTAACCCTAAACCAAACACCTTACCCTAACCGTAACACTAACCCTAACACTAACCTTTACCCTAAACCCAACCCTAACCCCAACACTTACCCCAATCCTAACCCCAACCCTTAAACCTAACCCTTACCCTAACCCTAAACCTAACCCTAACCCTTACTCTTACCCTAACCCTAACACTAACCCTAACACTAACCCAAACTTTAACTCTAACCCTAACCCTAACCCTAACCCTTACCCTTAACCTAACCTTAACCCTAAACCTTACACTTACCCTTACCCTAACCCTAACACTAAATCTAACCCTTAGTCTTAACCTAACCCTAACCCTAACCCTAGCCCTTACCCTAACTTAAATCTAACCCTTACCCTAACCCTAAAACTAACCGTAAACCCTAACCCTAACCCTAACCCTAAACCTATCCCTTACCTTACCCTTACCCTTACCCTAACCCTAACCCTTACCTTTTCCCCAACCCTAACCCTAACCCTAACCTTAACCCTAACCCTAAACCTAACCCTAACCCTAACCCTAACCCTAACCCTAACCCTTACCTTTACCCTAAGTCTAACCCTAATTCTAAACTTAACCCTAATCCTAACCCTAACACTAACCCTAAACCTAAACTTAACCCTAACCCTAACCCTAACCCTTACCCTTACCCTTACCCTAACCCTAACCCTAAACCTAAACCTAACTCTAAAACTAATCCTTACCCTCACCCTAACCCTAAACCTAACCGTAACCCTAACCTTAACCCTTAACCTTATCCTAACCCTAAACCTAACCCAAATCCTAACCCTAATCCTAACACTTACCCTTACACTAACCCTAACCCTAACACTTACACTTACCCTAACCCTAACCCTAACCTTAACCCCAACCCTAAACCTAAACCTAACCCTAACGCTAACCCTTACCCTTACCCTAACCCTAACGCTAAACCGAACCCTAACCCTAACACTTACCCTTGCCCTAACCCTAACCCTAAACCTAACCCTTACCATAACCCTAACCATAAACCTAACCCTTACACTAACCCTAACCCTAACTCTAACCCCTATCCCTAACCCTTACCCTAAACCTAACCCTAACCCCTAACCCTAACCCTTACCCTAACCCGAACTCTAACCCTTACCCTTACCCTAACCATAACCCTAACTCTAACCCTAACACTAACCCAAACTCTAACCCTTACCCTAACCCTTACCCTAACCCTTAGCCTAACCCTAACACTAACCCTAACCTTAACCCTATCCCTAACCCTAACCCTAACCCTTACCCTTACCCTTACCCTAACACTAACCCTAACACTAACCCTAACTCTAACCCTTACCCTAACCCTAACCCTAACTCTAATCCTAACATTAATCCTAACCCTTACCCTTACCCTAACCCTAACCCTAACCCTAACCCTTACCGTAACCCTAACCCTAAACCAAACACTAACCCTAACCCTAACCCTAACACTAACCCTAACAATAACCCTAACCCTTACCCTAACCTTAATGCTAACCCTAAACCTAACCCTAACCCTTACCCTTTCCCTAACCCTAACTCTACCTCTAAACCTAACCCTAAACCTAACCCTAACCCTAACCCTAACACTAACCCTAACACTAACTCTAACCCTACTTCTAACGGTTACCCTTACCCTAACCCTAACCCTAACCCTAACATTTACCCTAACCCTAACCCTTACCCTAACCCTAACCCCAAACCTTTGCCTAACCCTAACCCTAATCCTAACCCTTACACCTAACCCTAACCCTAACCACAACCCTAACCCTTACTCTTACCCTAACCCTAACCACAAACCTAAAATGAACCCTAAACCGTACCCTTACCCTAACCCTAAATCTAACACTAACCCTAACCCTCACCCTAACCTTAACCCTAACCCTAACCCTAACCCTAAACCTAACCCTAACCCTAACCCTAATCCTTACCCTAACCTTAACCCTAAACCTAACACTAAACCTAACCCTAACCCTAACCCTTACACTTACCCTAAACCTAAACCTAACCCTAACCCTAACCGTAACACTAATCCTTACCCTAACACTAACCCTAACCCTAATCCTACCCCTACCCCTAACCCTAACCCTAACCTTAACCCTAACCCTAACCCTAACCCTTACCCTTACCCTAACCCTAAACCTAACCCTTATCCTTACCCTAACCCTAACCCTATCCCTAACCCTTACCCTAACATTAACCCTAACCCTAAACTTAATGCTAACCCTAACCCTTACCTTAACCCTAAACTTTACCCTAACCCTACCCGTAATCCTAACCCCAACCCTTACCCTTATCCTAAACTTAACCCTAAACCTTACACTTATCCTTATCCTAACCCTAACCCTTACCCTAACCCTAACCCCAAACCTTTGCCTAACCCTAACCCTAACCCTAACCCTTACCCTAACCCTAACCCTAACCCCAACACTAACCCTTACTCTTACCCCAGCCCTAACCACAAACCTAAACCTAACACTAAACCGTACCCTTACCCTAACCCTAAATCTAACCCTAAACCTAACACTTACACCTAATCCTAACCCTAACCCTAACCCTAACCCTAACCTAAACCTAACCCTAACCCTAACCCTAACCTTAAATCTACCCGTAACACTAACCCTAAACCTAACCCTAACACTTACCCTTACTCTAACCATAACCCTAACCCTAACCCTAACACCTAACCCTAAACCTAACAATAACCCTAACCCTTAACCTAACCCTAACCCTAACCCTTACCCTTACCCTAACCCTAAACCTAACCCTAACCCTAACCCTAACACTAATCCTTACCTTAACCCTAACCCTAACCCTAATCCTACCCCTACCCCTAACCCTAACCCTAACCTTAACCCTAAACCTTACCCTAACCCTTACCCTTACCCTAACCCTAAACCTAACCCTTATCCTTACCATAACCCTAACCCTTACCCTAACCCTTACTCTAACCCTAACCCTAAATTTAATGCTAACCCTAACCCTAACCCTAACCCTTACCCTAACCCTAAACTTTACCCTAACCCTAACCCTAATCCTAACCCCAACCCTTACGCTTATCCTAAACTTAACCCTAAACCTTACACTTACCCTTACCCTAACCCTAACCCTTACACTAACCCTAACCCCAAACCTTTGACTAACCCTAACGTTAACCCTAACCCTTACCCTAACCCTAACCCTAACCCCAACCCTAACCCTTACTCTTACCCTAACCCTAACCACAAACCTAACCCTAACCCTAAACCGTACCCTTACCCTAACCCTAAATATAACCCTTACCCTAAACCTAACCCCTAACCCTAACCCTAACCTTAACCTAACCCTAACCCTAACCCTAACCTTAAAACTATGCCTAACCCTAACCCTAATCCTAACCCTAACCCTAACCCTAATCCTACCGCTAAACCTAACCCTAACCCTAACCCTAATCCTAACCCCAACCCTTACGCTTATCCTAAACTTAACCCTAAACCTTACACTTACCCTTACCCTAACCCTAACCCTTACACTAACCCTAACCGCAAAACTTTGACTAACCCTAACGCTAACCCTAACCCTTACCCTAACCCTAACCCTAACCCCAACCCTAACCCTTACTCTAACCCTAACCCTAACCACAAACCTAACCCTAACCCTAAACCGTACCCTTACCCTAACCCTAAATATAACCCTAACCCTAAACCTAACCCCTAACCCTAACCCTAACCTTAACCTAACCCTAACCCTAACCCTAACCCTAACCTTAAAACTACGCCTAACCCTAACCCTAATCCTAACCCTAACCCTAACCCTAATCCTACCGCTAAACCTAACCCTAACCCTAACCCTAACCCTTACAGTACCCTAACCCTAACCCTAACCCTAAACCTTACCCTAACCCTAACCCTAACCCTAACCTTAACCCTAAACCTAACCCTAACCCTATCCCTAACCCTTTCCCTTATCCTAACTTTAACACTAACCCTAAACTTTACGCTAACCCTAACGCTAACCCTGACCCTTAGCCTTACCCTAACTCTAACCTTAAGCCTAACCCTAACCCTAACGCTAAACCTAACCCTTAGCCTTACATTAAGCCTAACCCTAACTTTAACCCCAACCCTAAACCAACCCTAACCCTAACCCTAACGCTTGCTCTTACCCTAACCGTAACCCTAACCCTAACGCTCACACTTACCCTAACTCTAACCCTAATCCTAACCCTAACGCTAACTTTTATCCTAAACCTAACCCTAACCCTTACCCTAACCCTAACCCTAACCCTAACCCTAAACTTAATGCTAACCCTAACCCTAACCCTAACCCTTACCCTAACCCTAAACTTTACCCTAACCCTAACAGTAATCCTAACCCCAACCCTTACCCTTATCCTAAACTTAACCCTAAACCTTACACTTACCTTTATCCTAACCCTAACCCTCACCCTAACCCTAACCCCAAACCTTTGCGTAAACCTAACCCTAACCCTAACCCTTACCCTACCCTAACCCTAACCCCAACCCTAACCCTTACTCTTACCCTAACCCTAACCACAAACCTAACCCTAACCCTAAAATGTACCCTTACCCTAACCCTAAATCTTAACCTAACACTAACCCTTACCCCTAACCCTAACCTTAACCCTAACCCTAACCTAAACCTAATCCTAACCCTAACCCTAACCTTAAACCTACCCGTAACCCTAACCCTAATCCTAACCCTAACCCTAACGCTTACCCTTACCCTAACCGTAACCCTAACCCTAACCCTAACACTTACCCTTACTCTAAACCTAATCCTAACCCTAAACCTAACCCCTAACCCTAACTCTAACCCTAACCCTTAACCTAACCCTAACCCTAACCCTAACCCTTACCCTAATACTAAACCAAACCCTAACCCTAACCCTAACCCTAACCCATACCCTTATCCTAACCTTAACCCTAAACCTTACGCCTAACCCTAACCCTAACCTTAACCCTAACTCTAACACTTAGTCTTAACCTAATCATAACCCTAACCCTAGCCCTTACCCTAACCCTAACTCTAACCCTTAGTCTTACCCTAACCCTAAACCTATCCCCTAACCCTAACCCTAACCCTAAACCTTAATCTAAGATAAAACCTAATCCTAACCCTAACCGTAACCCTTAGCTTTACCCTAAGCCTAACCCTAAACCTAAACCTAATCCTAATCCTAAACCTAACCCTAACCCTAACCCTAACCTTAAGCCTTACCCTAACCCTAAACCTAAACCTAACCCTAACTCGAAATCTAATCCTTACCCTCACCCTAACCCTAAACCTAACACTAACTCTAACCCTAACTTTAACCCTTACCCTTGCCCTAACCCTAAACCTAACCCAAACCCTAACCCTAATCCTAACACTTACCCTTACCCTAACCCTAACCCTAACACTTACCCTTACTCCTAACCCTAACCCTAACCTTAACCCCAACCCTAAATCTAAACCTAACCCTAACGCTAACCCTTACCCTTACGCTAACTCTTACCCTAACCCTAACCCTAACCCTAAGGCTTACACTAAACCTAACCATAACCCTAACCCCTATCCCTAACCCTTACCCTAAACCTAACCCTATCCCCTAACCCTAACCCTTACCCTAAACCTAAAAGTAACCCTAACCCTAACCCTTACCCTTACCCTAACCCTAACCCTAACTCTAACCCTTACCCTAACCCTAACCCTAACCCTTAACCTAACTCTAACACTTACCCTAACCTTAACCTTAACCCTAAACCTAACCCTAACCCTTACCCTTACCCTAACACTAACCCTAACCCTAACACTAACCCTAACTTTAACCCTAACCCTAACCGTAACCACTACCCTTACCCTAACCCTAACCCTAACCCTAACATTAATCCTAACCCTTACCCTTACCGTAAACCTAACCCTATCCCTAACAATAACCCTTACGCTAACCCTAAACTTTACCCTAACCCTAATCCTAACCCTAACCCCAAATCTAACCCTAACACTAGTCCTTACCCTAAGCCTAACCCTAAACCTAATCCTAACCCTAACCCTAACCATAACCCTAATCCTAACCTTAACCCTTACCGTTACATTAAACCTAAACCTAACCCCAACCCTAACCCTAACACTAATCCTTTCCCTAAGCCTATCCTTAACCCTAACCCTAACCCTAACCCTTACCCTAACCCTAACCCTAACACTTACCCTTACCCTTACTCTAACCCTAACCCTAACCCTAACCCTAACCCTAATCCTAACCTTAATCCTAACCCTAACCCTATCCCTTACCCTTACCCTAAACCTAAACCTAACCATTATCCTTACCCTAACCCTAACCCTAACAATAAACTTAATGCTAACCCTAACCCTAACCCTAAACCTAACCCTTACCCTAACCCTAAACTTTACCCTAACCCTAACCCTAATCCTAACCCCAACCCTTACCCTAACTCTAAACTTAACTTAACCCTAACCCTAACCCTAACCCTAACCGTAACCCTTACCCTTACCCTAAACCTAACCCTAACCCTAAACCTAACCTTAACCCCAAACCTAACCCTAACCATAACGCTTACCCTTACCCTAACCCTAACCCTAACCCTTACCCTAACCCTAACCCTAAACCTAACGCCTAACCCTAACACTAACCCTAACCTTTACCCTTACCCTAAACCTAACCCTACCTCTAACACTAACCCTAACCGTAACCCTCAACCTTACCCTAAACCTAACCCTAACCCTTACACTTAGCCTAACCCTAACCCTAACCCTAACCCTAAAACTAACCCTAACCTTAACTCTAACCTAACCCTAACCCTAACCCTTACCCTCATCCTAAACTTAACCCTAAACATTACACTTACCCTTACCCTAACACAAACCCTAACCCTAACGCCTAACCCTAACCCTAACCCTAACTCTAACACTTAGTCTTGACCTAATCATATCCCTAACCCTAGCCCTTACCCTAACCCTAACTCTAACCCTTAGCCTTACCCTAACCCTAACCCTATCCCCTAACCCTAACCCTAACCCTAACCCTAACCCTTACCCTTACCCTAACCATACCCTAACCTTAATGCTAACCCTAACCCTAATCCTTACCCTTACCCTAACCTAACCCTAACACTAACCCTAACCCTTATCTTAACCCTAACCCCAAACCTATCCCTAAACCTAACCCTAACCCTTACACTAAACCTAACCCTAACCCTTAATCTTACCCTAACCCTAATCCCAAACTGAACCCTAAGCCTGAACCGTGCCCTTAACCTAACCCTAAATCTAAACCTAACCCTAATCTTTACCCTAACCCTAACCCTTACCCTAACCCTAAACCCAAACGTATCCCTAACCCCAACCTTAACCCTAACTCAAACCTATCCCTAACCCTAACACTAACCCTAAACCGTACCCTTACCCTAACCCTAAACCTAACCCTAACCCTAACCCTAACCCTTACCCTTACCCTAACCATAAACCTAACCCTACCCCTAACCCTAACCCTAACACTAATCCTTACCCTAACCCTAACCCTAACCCTTATCCTTACCCTAACCATAACTCTAACCCTTACCCTAACCCTAACCCTAACCCTAAACTTAACGCTAACCCTAACCCTAACCCTAAACCTAACCCTTACCCTAACCCTAAACTTTACCCTAACCCTAACCCTAATCCTAACCCCAACCCTTACCCTAACTCTAACCTTAAACTTAACCCTAACCATAACCCTAACCCTAACCGTAACCCTTACCCTTACCCTAACCCTAACCCTAAACTTAACCCCAAACCTAAACCTAAACATAACGCTTACCCTTACCCTAACCCTAACCCTAACCCTAAACCAAACACCCTTACCCTAACCCTAACCCTAACCCTAACCCTTACCCTAACCCTAACACTAAACCTAATGCTTAACCCTAACACTAACCCTAACCCTTACCCTTACCCTAACCCTAACCCTAACTCTAACCCTAACCCTAACCGTAACGCTAACCCTTACCCTAAACCTAACCCTAACCCTTACCCTTAGCCTAACCCTAACCCTAACCCTAACCCTAACCCTAACCTTAACTCTAACCCTAACCCTAACCCTAACCCTTACCCTTATCCTAACCTCAACCCTAAACCTTACACTTACCCTTACCCTAACACAAACCATAACCCTATCCCCTAACCCTAACCCTAACTCTAACCCCTAACCCTAACCCTACTCTTAAACATAACACTTACCCTAACCCTAACCCTAAATCTAACCCTTACCCTTACCCTAATCCTCAGACTAACCTTAATACTAACCCTAACCCTAAACCGAAACCTAATCCTTACCCTAACCCTAACCCTAACCCTAAACCTAAGCCTTACACTTACCCTAAACCTAAACCTAAACTTATTGCTAACCCTAACCCTAACCCTAACCCTTACCCTAACCCTGACCCTAATCCTTGCCCTAACCCTAACCCTAACCCTAAACCTAACCCTAACCCTTTCCCTAAACCTAAACTTAACCCTAAACCTAACCCTAACCCTAACCCAAAACCTCACCCTTACCCTTACTCTAAACTTAACCCTAACCCTAAACCTAACCCTAACTCTAACCCCTAACCCTAACCCTTACCCTTATCATAAACCTAACCCTAACCCTTACCCTTACCCTAACCCTAACCCTAACTCTAACCCTAACCATAACCCTAATCCTAACCCTTACCCTCACCCTAACCTTAACCCCTTACCCCAACCCTTACTCTAACCCTAACCCTAACCCTGACCCTTACCTTAAACCTAACACTAACCCTAACCCTAACCCTTACACTTACCCTAACCCTAAATCTAACCCTAACCCTAACCCTCACCCTTACCCTAACCCTAAACCTAACCCTAATCCTTACCCTAACCCTAAACCTAACGCTAACCCTAACCCTTACCCTCTCCCTAACCCTAACCCTAACCCTAACATTTACCCTAAACCTAACCCTAACCCTGACCCTTACCCTTACACTAACCCTAACCTTAAACCTAACCCTAACACTAAACCTAACCCTAAGCCTTACCTTTAACCCTAACCCTATCCCTAACCCTAACCCTAACCCTAACCTTAACCCTAACCCAAATCCTAACCCTTCCCCTTCCCCTAACCCTAACCTTAAACCTAACCCTAACCGTAACCCTAACCCTTACACTTACCCTAACCCTAACCTTAACCCCAAACCTAACCCTAACCCTAACACTAACCCTAACCTAACCCTTACCCTAATCCTAACCCTAACCCTAACCACTAACCCTAACCCTTACCCTAACCCTTACCCTTAACCTAACCCTAACCCTACCTCTAACCCTAACCCTAAATCTAACCGTAAGCCTTACCCAAACCCTAACCCTAACCCTTACCCTAACCCTAACCCTAACCCTAACCTCAACACTAACCCTAACCCTAACCCTAACCCTAACGCTAACCCCAAACCTAACTCTAACGCTAAAACTTACCCTTATCCTAAACGTAACCCTAAACCTAACCCTTACACTTACCCTAACCCTAACCTTAACCCCAAACCTAACCCTAACCCTAACCCTATCCCTTACCCTAGCCCTTACCCTTAACCTAACCCTAATCCTACCTCTAACCCTAACCCTAAATATAACCGTAAGCCTTACCTAACCCTAACCCTAACCCTAAACCTAACCCTTACCCTAACCCTAAACTTTACCCTAACCCTAACCCTAATCCTAACCCCAACCCTTACCCTAACTCTAACCTTAAACTTAACCCTAACCATAACCCTAACCCTAACCGTAACCCTTACCCTTACCCTAACCCTAACCCTAAACTTAACCCCAAACCTAAACCTAAACATAACGCTTACCCTTACCCTAACCCTAACCCTAACCCTAAACCAAACACCCTTACCCTAACCCTAACCCTAACCCTAACCCTTACCCTAACCCTAACACTAATCCTAATGCTTAACCCTAACACTAACCCTAACCCTTACCCTTACCCTAACCCTAACCCTAACTCTAACCCTAACCCTAACCGTAACCCTAACCCTTACCCTAAACCTAACCCTAACCCTTACCCTTAGCCTAACCCTAACCCTAACCCTAACCATAACACTAACCCTAACCTTAACTCTAACCCTAACCCTAACCCTAACCCTTACCCTTATCCTAACCTCAACCCTAAACCTTACACTTACCCTTACCCTAACACAAACCATAGCCCTATCCCCTAACCCTAACCCTAACTCTAACCCCTAACCCTAACCCTACTCTTAAACATAACACTTACCCTAACCCTAACCCTAAATCTAACCCTTACCCTTACCCTAATCCTCAGACTAACCTTAATACTAACCCTAACCCTAAACCGAAACCTAATCCTTACCCTAACCCTAACCCTAACCCTAAACCTAAGCCTTACACTTACCCTAAACCTAAACCTAAACTTATTGCTAACCCTAACCCTAACCCTAACCCTTACCCTAACCCTGACCCTAATCCTTGCCCTAACCCTAACCCTAACCCTAAACCTAACCCTAACCCTTTCCCTAAACCTAAACTTAACCCTAAACCTAACCCTAACCCTAACCCAAAACCTCACCCTTACCCTTACTCTAAACTTAACCCTAACCCTAAACCTAACCCTAACTCTAACCCCTAACCCTAACCCTTACCCTTATCATAAACCTAACCCTAACCCTTACCCTTACCCTAACCCTAACCCTAACTCTAACCCTAACCATAACCCTAATCCTAACCCTTACCCTCACCCTAACCTTAACCCCTTACCCCAACCCTTACTCTAACCCTAACCCTAACCCTGACCCTTACCTTAAACCTAACACTAACCCTAACCCTAACCCTTACACTTACCCTAACCCTAAATCTAACCCTAACCCTAACCCTCACCCTTACCCTAACCCTAAACCTAACCCTAATCCTTACCCTAACCCTAAACCTAACGCTAACCCTAACCCTTACCCTCTCCCTAACCCTAACCCTAACCCTAACATTTACCCTAAACCTAACCCTAACCCTGACCCTTACCCTTACACTAACCCTAACCTTAAACCTAACCCTAACACTAAACCTAACCCTAAGCCTTACCTTTAACCCTAACCCTATCCCTAACCCTAACCCTAACCCTAACCTTAACCCTAACCCAAATCCTAACCCTTCCCCTTCCCCTAACCCTAACCTTAAACCTAACCCTAACCGTAACCCTAACCCTTACACTTACCCTAACCCTAACCTTAACCCCAAACCTAACCCTAACCCTAACACTAACCCTAACCTAACCCTTACCCTAATCCTAACCCTAACCCTAACCACTAACCCTAACCCTTACCCTAACCCTTACCCTTAACCTAACCCTAACCCTACCTCTAACCCTAACCCTAAATCTAACCGTAAGCCTTACCCAAACCCTAACCCTAACCCTTACCCTAACCCTAACCCTAACCCTAACCTCAACACTAACCCTAACCCTAACCCTAACCCTAACGCTAACCCCAAACCTAACTCTAACGCTAAAACTTACCCTTATCCTAAACGTAACCCTAAACCTAACCCTTACACTTACCCTAACCCTAACCTTAACCCCAAACCTAACCCTAACCCTAACCCTATCCCTTACCCTAGCCCTTACCCTTAACCTAACCCTAATCCTACCTCTAACCCTAACCCTAAATATAACCGTAAGCCTTACCTAACCCTAACCCTAACCCTTAGCCTAACCCTAACCCTAACCCTAACCTCAACACTAACCCTAACCCTGACCCCTAACCCTAACCCTAACCCTCACCCTTACCCTAACCCTAACCCTAAACGTAACCCTAAACCTACCACTAACCCTAACCCTACCCTTACCCTAAAACTAACCCTGAACCTAAACCTAACCCTAACCCATACCCTTACCCTAAGCCTAAACCTAAACCTAACCCTAACCTTAACCCTAACTCTTACCCTAACCCTAAACCTAACCCTAACCCTAACCCTTACCCTTACCCTAAACCTAACCCTAAACCTAAACCTTATTCTTACCCTAACCCTAACCGTAACATTAATTCTAACCCTAAACCTAACCCTAACCCTAACCCTAACCCTAACCCTAAACCTTACCCTAAACCTAACCCTAACTCTAACCCTAACCATAACCCTAATCCTAACCCTTACCCTCACCCTAACCTTAACCCCTTACCCCAACCCTTACCCTAACCCTAAACCTAACCCTAACCCTAACCCTTACCCTCTCCCTAACCCTAACCCTAACCCTAACATTTACCCTAAACCTAACCCTAACCCTGACCCTTACCCTTACACTAACCCTAACCTTAAACCTAACCCTAACACTAAACCTAACCCTAAGCCTTACCTTTAACCCTAACCCTATCCCTAACCCTAACCCTAACCCTAACCTTAACCCTAACCCTAAACCAAATCCTAACCCTTCCCCTTCCCCTAACCCTAACCTTAAACCTAACCCTAACCGTAACCCTAACCCTTACCCTTACCCTAACCCTAACAAACCCTAACACTAACCCTAACACTAATTCTAACAGTTACCCTTACCCTAACCCTAACCTTAACCCTAACCTTTCCCTAATCCTAAACCTTACCCTAACCCTAACCCCAAACCTATGCCTAACCCTAACCCTTACGCTAACCCTAACCCTAACCCTAACCCTTACCCTAATCCTAACCCTAACCCTTACCCTATCCCTAACCCTAACCCTAACCCTAACCCCTAAACATAACCCATACCCTAACGCTCACCCTAACCCTAACCCTATCCCTAACCCTTACCCTAACCCTAACCCGAACCGTAACCCTTACCCTTAGCCTCACCCTAACCCGAACCCCAACCCTAAACCTAACCCTAACCCTTACTCTTACCCTAACCTTAACCCCTAACCTAACCCTAACCCTAACCCTAACCATTACCCTAACCCTAATCCTTGCCCTAACTCTAAACCTAAACCTAAACCTAACCTTAACCCAAACCCTTACCCTTATCCTAACCCTAACCCTAACCCTAAACCTAACCCTAACCCTAACCTCTACCCTTACCCTAACCCTAACCCTAACCCTAAACCAAACACCTTAGCCTAACCGTAACCCTAACCCTAACACTAACTTTTACCCTAAACCTAACCCTAACCCTAACACTTATCCTAACCCTAACCCTAACGCCAACCCCTAAACTTAACCCTTACCCTTACCCTAAACCTAAACCTAAACTTTACCCTTCCCCCAACCCTAACCCTAACCCTAACCCTAACCTTAAATCTAACCCTTAGTCTTAACTTAACCCTAACCCTAACCCTAGCCCTTACCCTAAACCTAAATCTAACACTTAGCCTAACCCTAACCCTAACCCTAACCCTAACGCTAACCCTTACTGTTACCCTAACCCTAACCCCAAACCAAACCCTAAACCTAAACCGTACCCTTACCGTAACCCGAAATCTAACCCTAACCCTTACCCTAACACCTAACCCTATCCCTAACCCTAACCCTTACCCTAACCCTAACCCTAAACCCAACCCTAACCCTAACACTACTCCGTACCCTAAGCCTAACCCTAACCCTAATCCTAACCCTAACACTAATCCTAACCCTAACCCTAACCCTAACCTTTACCCTAATGCTAACCCTAACACGAACCCTTACACCTAACCCTAACCCTAACACTTACCCTTACCCTAACGCTAACCCTAACCTTAACCCCACCCCTAAAAATAACCCTAACTCTTACCCTTAAACTAACCCTAACCCTAAACCTTATCCTAACCCTAAACCTAACCCTAACCCTTACCCTTACCCTAACTCTAAACCTAACCCTAACCCTAAACCTAAACCTAACTGTAACCCTTACCCTTACCCTAACCCTAACCCCAAATCTAACCCTAACCCTAACTGTAACCCTTTCCCTAAACCTAATCCTAACACTAACCCTAACCCTTACACTTACCATAACCCTAACCCTAAACCTAAACCTAACCCTTACCCTAACCCTAACCCTTACCCCAACCTAACCCTAACCCTTACCCTAACCCTAACCCTAACCCAAACCCTAACCACTAACCCTAACACTAACCGTCACCCTAAACCAAACCCTAACCCTTACCCTTACCCTAACCCTAACCCTAAACCTAACCCTTAACCTTATCCTCAACCTAACCCTAACCCTTAGCCTTACCCTAACCCTAACCCTAAACCTAATCCTAACTCTAACCCTAAATCTCACCCTAACCCAAACCCTTACCCTAACCCTAACCCTAACGCGAACCCTAACCCTAACCTTAACCCTAACCCTTACACTTACCCTAACTCTAACCGTAACCCTAACCCTAAAACTAACCCTAACACTAACCTTAACCCTAACCCTTACCCTTAACCTAACCCTGACCCTAACCCTAATACTTAACCTTACCCTAAACCTAACCCTAAACCTATCCCTAACCCTATCCCTAACTCTAAACCTAACCCTAACCCTAACCATAACCATAACCCTAACCCTTACCCTTACCCTAACCCTAACCCTAACACTAACCCCTAACCCTAACCCTAACCCTAACCATTACCATTACCATTACCCTTACCCTAACCCTAACCCTAACCCTAACCCCGAACCCTAACCCTAACCCTAAACCTTACCCTTACCCTAACCCTAACCCTAACCCTAAACCCTAACCGTAAACTTAACCCTAATCCTTACCCTAATCCTAACCCTAACACTAACCCTAACACTTACCTTTAAACTAACCCAAACCCTAACCCTAACTCTAACCCTAAAAATAACCCTACAGCTAACCCTAACCCTAATCCTTACCCTAACGCTAACCCTAACACGAACCTTTACCCCTAAACCTAACCCTAAACTTTACCCTTACCCTAAGCCTAACCCTAACCTTAACCCCAACCCTAACCCTAACCCTAACCCAAAACCTTACCCTAACCCTAAACCTAACTCTAACCCTAAACCTAACCCTAACTCTAACACTTACCCTTACCCTAACCCTAACACCAAATCTAACCCTAACACTACCCCTTACCCTTACCCTAATCCTTTCCCTAACACTAACCCTAACCCTTACTCTTACCCTAACCCTAACCCCTAAGACTAACTGTAATCCTAAACCTTACCCTTACCCTAATCCTAATCCTAAACCTAACCCTAACCCTAAACCTAACCCTTACCCTAACCCTAACCCTAAACCTAATCCTAACCCTAACCCTAACCCTAACTTTTACCCTAACCCTAAACCTTACCCTAACCCTAATCCTAACCCTAAACCTAACACTAAGCTTAACCCTAACCCTTACCCTAACCCTAACGCTAACCCTAAACTCAACCCTATACCTAACCCTAACCCTAACCCTAACCCTTACCCTTACCTAACCCTAATCCCAAACCTAACCCTAACCCTAACCCTAACCCTTACCCTAATTCTACCCCTAACCCTAACCCTTACCCTAATTCTACCCCTAACCCTACCCCTAAACTTTACTCTTACCCTAACCCTAACCCCAAACCTAACCCTTACCCTAACCCTAAAACTTAACCTTACCCTAAACCTAACCCTAACACTTACCCTAAGTCTAACCCTAACCCTAACTACAAACCCTAACCCTAACCCTAAAATTTAACCTTACCATAACCCTAAACCTAACCCTTACCCTAACCCTAACCCTAACACTAACCCGAAACCTAACACCTAACCCTAACCCTAACCCTCACCCTAACCCTAACCCTAACGCTTATCCTTACCCTAACCCTAACCCTAAACCTAAACTTACCCTTAACCTAAACCTAACCCTATACCTTACCCTTAACCTAAACCTAACCCTAACCCTAAATCTAACCCTTACCCTTTCCCTAACCCTAACACTAACCTAACCCTAACCTTAACCCTAACCCTAACCCTAACCCTTGCACATACCCTGCCACTAACCCTAACCCTAAGCCTAACCCTTACCCTTACCCTAACCCTAAGCCTAAACTTAACCCTAACCCTAACACTAACCCTAACCCTAAGCCTTCCGCTAACCCTAACGCTAACCCTAACCTTACCCTTACCCTAACCCTAACCCTAAACCTAAACCTAACTCTAACCCTAATCCTAACCCATACACTAACCCGAACCCAAACCCGAACTCTTATCCTAACCCTAACCCTAAACCTAACCCTAACCAAAACCCTAACACTTACCCAAACCCTAACCCTAACCCTTACCCTTACCCTAACTCTAACCCTACCCCTAAACCATAAACTAACCCTAACCCTAACCCTAAAAGTTACACTAACCCTAACTTTAAGCCTAACCCCTAACCCTAACCCTAAACCTAACACTAACCCTAACCCTAAACCTAAACCTAACCACTACCGTAACCCTAACCCTCACCCTAACCCTAACCCTAACCTCTAAACCTAACCCTAAGCCTAAACCTAATCCTTACCCTTACCCTAAACCTAACAATAACACTAAACCCTACCATAACCCTAACCCTAACCCTTACCCTGACCCTAACCCTAACCATAACCCTTACCCTTACCCTTACCCTAACCCTAATCCTAACCCTAACCCTAAACCTAACCCTAACCCTAACCCTAACCCTTAACCTTACCCTAAACCTAATCCTAACCCTAACCCTAAACCTAACCCTAACCCTAACCCTAAACTTAACCCTAACCCTAATCCTTGCCCTTACCCTAACCCTAAACCTAACTCTAACCCTAACCCTAAAACTTACCCTAACCCTAACCCTAACCCTTGCCCTAACCTTAACCCTAACCCTAACCTCAAACTTAAACCTAACCCTAACCCTAACCCTAACCCTAACCCTTACCCTAACCCTAAACTTAATCCTAACCCTAAACCTAACCCTAACCTCAACCTTAACCCTAACCCTAAACCTAACTCCTTCCCTTACCCTAACACTAAGCCTAACCCTAACCCTAACCCTAACCCTAACCCTTACCCTAACCATAACCCTAATCCTAACCCTAAGCCTAACCCTAACCCTAACCTTAACCCTAACCCTAAACCTAACCTAACCCTTACCCTTACCCTAACCCTAACCCTAACCTTAACCCCAACCCTAACCCTAACCCTAAATCTAACCCTTACCCTTTCACTAACCCTAACCATAAGACTAACCCTTACCCTTACCCTAACCCTAAGCCTAAACTTAACCCTAACCCTAACACTAACCCTAACCCTAAGCCTTCCGCTAACCCTAACGCTAACCCTAACCTTACCCTTACCCTAACCCTAACCCTAAACCTAAACCTAACTCTAACCCTAATCCTAACCCTTACACTAACCCGAACCCAAACCCGAACTCTTACCCTAACCCTAACCCTAAACCTAACCTTAACCAAAACCCTAACACTTACCAAAACCCTAACCCTAACCCTTATCCTTACCCTAACCCTAACTGTAACCCTAACCCTAACCCTAACACTTACGCTAATCCTACCCCTAACCCTAACCCTAAACCTAACCGTAACACATAACCTTACCCTAACCCTAACCCTAAACCTAAACCTAAACCTAATCCTAACACTAACCCTAAGCATAACCCTAAACCTAACCCTAACCATAATCCTTAAACGTACCCTAACCCTAAACATAACCTTAACCCCAACCCTAACCCTAACCCTAACCCTAACCCTTACCCTTGCCCCATCCCTATCCCTAAACCTAACCCTAACCCTAACCCTAACCATTACCCTAACACTAACCCTAATTCTAACCCTAACCCTTACCCTTACCCTAATCCTAACCCTAACCCTAAACCTAACACTAACTCTTACCCTAACCCTAACCCTTTCACTTACCCTAACCCTAACCCTAACCCTTAAGCTAAACCAAACCCTAACCCTTACCCTAACCCTAACCCTAAGCCTAACCCCTAACCCTAACCCTAAACCTAACTCTAAACCTAACCCTACCCCTACCCCTAACCCTACCCCTAACCCTTACCCTAACTGTAACCCTAACCCTTACCCTAACCCTAACCCTAACCCTAACCCTTGCCCTTACCCTAACCTAACCCTAACCCTAACACTTATCCTAACCCTAACCCTAAACCTAACCCTTACCCTTATCCTAAACCTAACCCTAACCTAACACTCACCCTAACCCTAACCCTAACCTAAACCTCTAACCCGAACCCTAATCCTAAACCTAATCCTTACCCTTATCCTCAACC
>JANJXV010000947.1:195000-197500 GCA_024803745.1 Megascapheus bottae | reverse complement strand
CCTAAACCTAACTCTAACCCTTACCCTTATCCTAACCCTGACCTTAACCGTAACCCTAACCCTTACCCTAACCTAACCATAACCCTAACCCTAACCAAAACCCCTATCCCTTAACCTAACCCTAACCCTAACACTTAAACTTATCCTATACCTAACCCTAACCCAACCCTAACCCTAACCCTAAACCTAACATTAACCCAAACACTCACCCTTACACTTACCCTAACCCTACACCTAAACCTAACACTTACCATTAACCTAATCCTAACCCTAACCCTAACCCGAACCCGAACCCTAACCCTAACCCTTATCCTAGCCCTAACCCTAACTCTTACCCTAACCCTAACCCTAACCTGAAGCCTAACCCCTAACCCTAAACCTAACCCTCACCCTAACCCTAACCCTAACCCTTACCCTTACCCTAACCCTTACCATTACCCTTACCCTAACCCTAACCCTAACCCGAAACCTTACCCTTACCCTAACCCTAACCCTAACTCTAACCCTAACCCTTATCCTTAGCTTAACCCTAACCCTAACCCTGAACCCTAACCCAACCCTAACCCTAACCCCTACCATTTCCCTAACACTAACCCTAACCCTAGCCCTAACCTTTACCTTAAGTCTAACCCTAACACTAAGCCTAACCCTAACCCTTACCCTTACCCTAACCCTAAACCTAAACCTCACCCGAATCCTAATGCTAAACCTAACCATATCCCTCAACTTAACCCTAACCCTAACCATAACCCTAACCCTTACCCTTACCCTAACCCTAAACCTGAACCTAACCCTAATCCTAACCCTTACCCTAACCATAACCCTACCCCTAACCCAAACATTTACCCTTACCCTAACCCTAACCCTCACACTAACCCTAACTTTTACCCTAACCCTAACCCTAAACCTTACCCTAACACTAACCCTAACCCTCACCCTAACCCCTAACCCTAACCCTAACCCATACCCTAACCCTAACCCTAACCCTAACCCTTACCATTACCCTAAACCTAACAGTAACCATAACCCTAATCTTAACCTTAACCTAACCCTAACCCTTGACCTAACCCTAACCCTAAACCTAACCCTAACCCTAACCCCAAACCTTACGTAAACCTAACCCTAAACTTAACCCTAACCCTAACCCTAACACTAATGCTTAGCTTTATCTAAACCCTAACCCTAACCCTAACCCCTAACCCTAACCCTCACCCTGACCCTAACCCTTACTCTTATCCTAACCCTAACCTTAACCCTAACCCTAACCCTTACCCTAACAGTTACCCTAACCCTAACCCTAACGCTAAACCTAACACTTACCCTCACTCTCACCCTTACCCTAACCCTAACCCTTACCCTCACCCTAACCCTAAACTTAACCCCAACCCTAAACCTGACCCTAACCCTACTCCTTACCCTAACACTTAGCCTAACCCTAACCCTAACCCTAACCTATCCCTAACCCTAACCCTAACCCTTACCTAAACCCTAACCCTAACCCTAAACTTTACCCTAACACTAACCCTAACCCTACCCCTAGCCCTAACCCCTAATCCTAACCCTTAAACAAACCCTAACCCTAACCCTAACCCTTACCCTTAACCAACCCTAAATCTAACTCTAACCCTAACCCTAACCCTAACCCTTACCCTAACCTAACCCTAACACTTACCCTAACCCTAACCCAAACCTTAACCCTAACCTTAACCCTAACCCTAACCCTAACCCTAACCCTTACCCTTAACCAACCCTAAATCTAACTCTAACCCTAACCCTAACCCTAACCCTTACACTAACCTAACCCTAAACCTTACCCTAACCCTGACCCTAACCCTAACCCTAAACCTAACCCTAACCCTAATCCTAACCTTAACCCTAAGGCTAACCCTTGCCCTTACCCTAACCCTGACCCTAACCCTAACCCTTACCCTTACCCCAACCCTAACCCTAACCCTAACCCTAACCTTACCCTAACCCTGACCCTAACCCTAACCCTAAACCTAACCCTAACCCTAACCCTAACCTTAACCCTAACCCTAACCATAACCCTTACCCTAATCCTAACCCTAACCCTAACCCTTACCCTTACCCTAACCCTAACCCTAAACCTAACCCTAACCCTAACCTTAACCCTAACCCTAACCCTAACCTAACCCTAACCCTAACCCTTACCCTAACACCAACCCTAACCCTAATCCTTACACTTACCCTAACCCTAATCCTAAACCTAACACTAAACCTAAACCTAACTCTTACCCTAACCCTAACCCTAAAACTAACCCTAACCCTTACAGTTGCCCTAACCTAAACCTAACCCTAACCCTGACCCTAATTTTAACCCTAACCCTTACCCTTACCCTAACCCTAACCGTAACCCTAACCCTAAACCTAACACTTACCCTAACCCTAATCCTAACCCGAACCCTAACACATAACCTTAGCCTAACCCTAACCCTAACCCTAAGCATAACCCTAACCCTATCCCTAACCCTAATCCTTA
>JANJXV010000947.1:177500-190000 GCA_024803745.1 Megascapheus bottae | reverse complement strand
TACCGTACCCCTAACCCTACCCCTAACCCTTACCCTAACTGTAACCCTAACCCTTACCCTAACCCTAACCCTAACCCTTGCCCTTACCCTAACCTAACCCTAAACCTAACACTTATCCTAACCCTAACCCTAAACCTAACCCTTACCCTTATCCTAACCCTAACCCTAACCCTAACCCTCACCCTAACCCTAACCCTAACCCTAACCTCTAACCCTACCCTAATCCTAACCCTAATCCTTACCCTTATCCTCAACCTAACCCTAACACTTACCTTTACCCTAAAACCTACCCTAACCCTAACCCTAACCCTTACACTAACCCTAAACCTAATCCTTACCCTTAGCCTAACCCTAAACCTAACCCTAACCCTAACCCTAACCCTTACGCTTACCCTAACCCTAACCCTATATCTAACCCGAAACCTAACCCTAACCCCAAACATAAACCTTACCCTTACCTTAACCCTAAACCTTACCCTTACCCTTACGCTTACCCTAACGCTACACCTACCCTAAACCTAACCCTAACACTAACCCGAACACATACCCTACCCTAACCCTAACCCTAACCCTAACCTAAGCCTTACCCTTACCCTAACCCTAACCCTAACCTTAACCCCACCCTAAACCTAACCCTAACCCTAACCCTAACCCTTAAACTAACCCTAACACTTACCCTAACCCTTACCCTAAGCCTAACCCTAATCTTAACCCTAACCCTTACCCTTACCCTCACCCTAACCTTAACTCTAACATTTATCCTTACCCTAACATAACCCTAAACCTAACCCTAACCCTAAACCTAACCCTTACCCTTACCCTAAACTTAAATCTAGCCCTAACCCTTACTCTTACCCTAACCCAAACCCTAACCCTGACCCTATCTTTAACCCTAATCCGTACCCTTACACTAACCCTAACCGTAACCCTAACCCTACCCCTAACACTTACCCTAACCATAACCCTAACCCTAAGCTAACCCTAACACATAACCTTACCCTAATCCTAACCCTCAACCTAACCCTATCCCTAATCTTAACCCTAAACCTAACCCTAACCCTTACCCTTACCCTAACCCTAACCCTAAACCTAACCCTAACCCTTACCCTTACCCTCACCCTAACCTAACCCTAACCCTAACCCTAACCTGAACTCTAACCCTTATCCTTACCCTAACCCTAACCCTACACCTAACTCTAACCCTAAACCTAACCCTTACCCTTAGACTAACCCTAACGCTAAACCTCACCCTAAACCTTACCCTTACCCTAACCCTAATCCTAACCCTAACCTTAACCCTAACCCTTACCCTTACCCTAACCCTAATCCTAACCCTAACTCTAACACTTACCCTACGCCTAACCCTAACCCTAACCCTTACCCTTACCCTAACCTTAACCCTAACCTTAACCATAACCATAACTCTAACCCTAAACCTTACCCAAACGCTAACCCTAACCTAACCCTAACCCTAACCCTATCCCTAACCCAACTCTTATCCTTACCCTAAACCTTAACCTAACACTAAGCCTAACCCCTAACCCTAACCCTAACCGTAACCCTAACCCTAACTCTAACCCTTACCTTAATCCTAACCCTAACACTAACCCTTAACCTTACACTAAACCTAACCCTAAACCTAAACCTAACCTTAACCCTAACCTTAACCCTAACCCTAACCCTAACCCTAACCGTCACCCTTACCTTAACCCTAACCCTAAAACTAACCCTAACCGTAACCCTAAACCTTACCCTTCCCCTAACCCTAACACTAAACCTAACCCTAACCCTAACCCTAACACCTAACCCTAACCCTAACCCTAACCCTTATCCTAACCATAACCCTAATCCTAAACCTAACCCTAACACTTACACTTACCCTAACCCTAACCCTTATCTTATCCCTACCCCTAAACCTAACCCTAACCCTTAATCTAAACCTAACACTAAACCTAACCCCTAACCCTAAACCTAACCCTTACTCTAACCCTAACCCTAAACTCAATCTTAACCTTAACCTTAACCCTAACCCATTCCCTTACCCTAACCCTAACCCTAACCCTCACCCTTACCCTAACCCTTACCCTAACCCTAACCCTAACCCTTACCCTAACCCTAACTCTAACCCTAAACTCAACCTTAACCCTAAGCCTAACCATAACCCTAACCCTTATTCTTACCCTTACCCTAACCCTAACCCTAACCCTAAAACATACCCTATCCCTAACCCTAACCCTAACTCTTACCCTTACCCTAACCCTAACCCTAACCTTAACCCCAACCCTAAACCTAACCCTAATCCTAACCCTAAACCTTACCTTAACCCTAACCCTAACCCTAACCCTAACACTTACCCTTAAACTCACCCTAAACCTTATCCTAACCCAAACCCTTACACTTACCCTATCCCTAACCCTAACCCTAACACTTACCCTTACCCTAACCCTAACCCCTAACCCTAACCCTTACCTTACCCTTACCCTAACCCTAATCCTAACCCTTACCCTTACCCTAACCCTAACCCTAACCCTAACACTTACCCTAACCCTAACCCTAAGCCTTAACCTAACCCTAACCCTAACCCTAACCTCAAACTTAACCCTAACCTAACCCTAAACCTAACCCTAACCCTTACTCTAACACTAAGCCTAAACCTAACCCTAACCCTAACCCTAAACCTTACCCTAACTCTAACCCTAATCCGAACCCTAAACCTAATCCTAACCCTAACCCTAACCTCAACCTTAACCCTAACCCTAATCCTAACCCCTACTGTTAGCTAACACTAAGCCTAAGCCTAAGCCTAACCCTAACCCTAACCCTTACCCTAACCATAACCCTAATCCTAACCCTAAACCTAACCCTAACCCTAAACTTAACCCTAACCCTAACCTAACCCTTACCCTTACGCTAACCCTAACCCTAACCTTAACCCCAATACTAAACCTAACCTTAACCCTAACCCTAACCCTTACCCTAACCCTAACCCTAACCCTAACCCTTACCCTAACCCTAACCCTAATATTAACCCTAACCCTTACCCTTACCCTCACCCTAACCTTAACTCTAACATGTAACCTTACCCCAACCCTTACCCTAACCTAAACCTAAACCTAATCCTAACCCTTACCCTTACCCTAACCCTAAATCTAACCCTAACCCTGACCCTAACGTTAACCGTAACCCTTACCCTTACCCTAACCCTAACTGTAAACTTAAACATAACCCTAACACTTGCCCTAACCCTAACCCTTACCCAAACGCTAACCCTAACACATAACATTACCCTAAACCTAACCCTAACCCTAACCTTAAACCTAACCCTAATCCTAAACCTAACCCTAAACCTAAGCATAACCCTAACTCTAACCCTAACCGTAATCATTAAACGTACCCTAACCCTAAACCTAACCATAAACCAACCCCAAAACCTAACCCTAACCTTAACCCTAACTCTTACCCTTACCCTATCCCTAACCCTAAACCTAACCATAATCCTAACCCTAACCATTACCCTAACCCTAACGCTAATCCTAACCCTAACCCTTATCCTTACCCTAATCCTAACTCTAACCCTAAACCTAACCCTCACTCTTACCCTAACCCTAACACTTACACTTACCCTAACCCTAACCCTAAACCTTAAACTAACCCTAACCCTAACCCTAAAACTTACACTAACCCTAACCCTAAGCCTAACCCCTAACCCTAATCCTAACCCCTACCCTAACCCTAACCCTTACCCTAACCCTTACCCTAACCCTCACCCTAATCTTAACCCTAACCCTAACCCTAAAACTTACACTAACCCTAACCCTAACCCTAACCCCTAAACCTAAACCTAACCCCTACCTTAACCCTAACCCTTACCCTAACCCTTACCCTAACCCTCATCCTAATCTTAACCCTAACCCTAACCCTAAACATAACCCTAACCCTAACGCTAACCCTCGCCCTTACCCTAACCCTAACCCTAAACCTAACACTAACCCTAACCCTAAACCTAACCCTAAACCTTACCCATACCCAAACCCTAACGCTAAACCTAACCCTCACACTAACCCTAAACCTAACCTCTAACCCTAACCCTAAACCTAACCCTAATCCTTACCCTTAATCTAAACCTAACCCTAACACTAACCCTTGCCCTTAACCTAAACCCTAACCTAACCCTAACCCTAACCCTTACCCTAACAATAACCCTAACCATAACCCTTACCCTTACCCTAACCCTAATCCTAACCATAACCCTAAACCTAACCCTAACCCTAACCCTAACCCTTACCCTTACCCTAACCCTAATCCTAACCCTAACCCTAAACCTAACCCTAACCCTAACCATAACCTTAACCCTAACCCTAAACCTTGCCCTTGCCCTAACCCGAACCCTAACTCTAACCCTAACCATAAAACTTTCCCTAACCCTAACCCTAACCCTTACCCTAAACCTAACCCTAACCCAAACCTCAAATTTAAACCTAATCCTAACCCTAACCCTAACCCTTACCCTTACTCTAACACTAAGCCTAAGCCTAACTCTAACCCTAACCCTAACCCTAACCCTAACCTTAACCCTAACCCTAACCCTAACTCTTACGCTTACCCTAACACTAAGCCTAACCCTAACCCTAACCCTAACCCTTACCCTAACCATAACCCTAATCCTAACCCTAAACCTAAACCTAACCCTAAACTTAACCCTAACCCTAAACCTAACCTAACCCTTACCCTTACCCTAACCCTAACCCTAACCTTAACCCCAACCCTAAACCTAACCCTAACCCTAACCCTGACACTTAACCTAACCCTAACCCTAACCCTTACCCTAATCCTAACCCTAACCTTAACTCTAACATTTATCCTTACCCTAACCCTAACCCTAAACCTAATCCTAACCCTAAACCTAACCCTTACCCTTACCCTAACCGTAAACCTAACCCTAACCCTTACCCTTACCCTAACCCAAACCCTAACCCTAACCCTGACCCTAACTTTAAACCTAACCCGTACCCTTACCCTAACCCTAACTGTAACCCTAACCCTAACCCTAACACTTAGCCTAATCCTAACCCTAACCCTACCCCTAAACCTAACCCTAACCCTTACCCATACCGTAACCCTAACCCTAACCCTAACCCTGACCCTAACTTTAACCCTAACCCTTAACCTTACCCTACCCCTAACTGTAACCCTAAACCTAACCCTAACACTTACCCTAATCCTAACCCTAACCCAAACCCTAAAACTAACCCTAACACATAACCTTACCCTAACCCTAACCCTAACCCTAAACCGAACCCTAATCCTAACCCTAACCCTAAGCATAACCCTAAACCTAACCTTAACCGTAATCCTTAAACGTACCCTAACCTTAAACCTAAACTTAACCCCAAACCTAACCCTAACCCTAACCCTAACCCTTACCCTTACCCCATCCCTAACTCTAAACCTAACCCTAACCCTAACCATAACCATTACCCTTACCCTAACACTAACCCTAACCCTAAACCTAACACTAACTCTTACCCTAACCCTAACCCTAACCCTTAAGCTAAACCGAACCCTAACCCTTACCCTAAGCCTAACCCTAAGCCTAAACCCTAACCCTAACCCTAAACCTAACTCTAAACCTAACCCTACCCCTAACCCTAACCCTAACCCTTACCCTAACTGTAACCCTAACCCTTGCCCTAACCCTAACGCTACCCTTGCCCTTACCCTAACCTAACCCTAAACCTAACACTTATCATAACCTTAACCCTAAACCTAACCATTACCCTTATCCTAACCCTAACCCTAAACCTAACCCTCACCCTAACCCTAACCCTAACCCTAACCTCTAAACCTAACCCTAATCCTAACCCTAATCCTTACCCTTATCCTCAACCTAACCCTAACACTTACCCTTACCCTAAACCCTACCCTAACCCTAACCCCAACCCTTACCCTAACCCTAACCCTAACCCTTACCCTTAGCCTAACCCTAAACCTAACCCTAAACCTAAACCTAACCCTAACCCTTACGCTTATCCTAACCCTAACCCTATAACTAACCCGAAACCTAACCCTAACCCCAAACCTAAAACTTACCCTTACCTTAACCCTAAACCTAACCCTTACCCTTACGCTTACCCTAACGCTAAACCTAACCTAAACCTAACCCTAACACTAACCCGAACACATACCTCTTACCCTAACCCTAAAGCTAACCCTAACCCTTACCCTAACCCTAAAACTAACCACAACCCTTACCATTACCCTAAACCGAACCCTAACTTTAACCCCAACGCTAAACCTAATCCTAACCCTAACCTTAACCCTAACCCTAAACCTAACCCTAACCCTAACCCTTATCCTTACCCAAACCCTAACCCTAACCCAATCCCTAACCCTAAACATAACCCTAAACCTAACCCTTACCCTAACCCTAACCCTAAACCTAACCCTAACCCTCACCCTTACCCTAACCCTAACCCTAACCCTAACCCTAAACTTAATCCTAACCCTTACCCTAAACCTAACCCTAACCCTTACCCTAACCCTAAACATAACCCTAACCCTAAACCTAACCCTAACCCTTACCCTTACCCTAACCCTAACCCTAACACTAACCCTTACCCTAACCCTAACCCTAACTGTAACCCTTACCCTTACCCTTACCCTTACCCTAACCCTAAACATAACCCTAACCCTAAACCTAACCCTAACCCTTATCCTAACCCTAACCCTCACCCTTACCCTAACCCTAACCCTAACCCTAACCCTAAACTTAATCCTAACCCTTACCCTAAACCTAACCCTAACCCTAACCCTTATCCTTACCCTAACCCTAACCCTAACTCTAACCCTAACCCTAACCCTAAACCTAACTCTAACTCTTACACTTACCCTAACGCTACACCTAACCCTAACCCTAACCCTAACCCTAACCCTAACCCTAACACTAACCCTAACCCTAACCCTAACCCTTACCCTTACCCTAAACCTAACCCTAACCCTTACACTTACCCTTAACCTTAACCTACCCATAACCCTAACCCTAACCCTAAACCTTACCCTTAACCTAACCCTAACACTAACCCTTACCCTAACCCTAACCCTAACTGTAACCCTTACCCTTACCCTTACCCTTACCCTAACCCTAAACATAACCCTAACCCTAAACCTAACCCTAACCCTTACCCTTACCCTAACCCTAACTCTAACCCTAACCCTTTCCCTAACCCTAACCCTAACCCTAACCCTAACACTTACCCTAACCCGGACCCTAACCCTAACCCTTACGCTTACCCTAACGCTAACCGAAAACTTAACCCCAACCCTAAACCTAAACCTAACCCTAACCCTTACCCTAACACTTACCCTAACACTAACCCTAACCCTAACCCTAACATTTACCCTTACCCTAACCCTAACCCTATCCCTAAACCTTACCCTAACCCTGACCAAAATCCTTACCCTAAACCTAACGCTAACCCTAACCCCTAAGCCTAAACCTTAACCTAACCCTAACCCTAACCCTAACCCTAACCCTTACCCTTAACCAACCCTAAATCTAACTCTAACCCTAACCCTAATCCTAACACTTAATCTAACCCTAACCCTAACCCTAACCCTAACTAAAACACGTATCCCTTAACCTAAACCTAACAATAACACTTAACCTTATACTATCCCTAACCCTAACCCTAACCCTAACCCTAAACCTAACCTTAACCCAAACACTAACCCTTACACTTACCCTAACCCTAAACCTAAACCTAACATTTACCATTAACCTAATCCTAACCCTAACCCGAACCCGAACCCTAACTCTAAACCTTATCCTAGCCCTAACCCTAACCCTTGCCCTAACCATAACCCTAACCTGAAGCCTAACCCCTAACCCTAAACCTAACCCTCACCCTAACCCTAACCCTAACCCTTACACTTACCCTAACCCTTACCCTTACCCTAAACCTAACCCTAACCTGAAACCTTACCCTTACCCTAACCCTAACCCGAACTCTAACCCTAAACCTTATCCTTACCTTAACCCTAACCCTAACCCTAACCCTAACTCTAAACCTTAACCCTAAGCCTAAACTTTACCCTTACATTAAACCTAACCCTAACCCTAACCCCGAACCCTAAACCAAAACTAACCCTAACCCCTACCATTTCCCTAACCCTAAGCCTAACCCTAACCCTAACCCTTACCCTAACCCTAACCCTAACCCTAACCTTTACCCTTATCCTAACACTAAGCCTAAACCAAACCCTAACCCTAATCCTTACACTAACCATAACCTTAATCCGAACCCTAAGCCTAACCCTACCCCTAACCCTTACACTTACCCTAACACTAAGACTAACCCAAACCCTAACCCTAACCCTTACCCTAACCATAACCCTAACACTTACCCTTACCCTAACCCTGACCCTAACCCTAACCCTTAAACTAACCCTAACCCTAACCCCAACCCTTACCCTAACCCTAACCCTAAGCCTAACCCCTAACCCTAACCCTAACCCTAACCCTTACCCTAACCCTAACCCTAACTCTAACCCTAACCATAACCCTAACACTAACCTTAACCAGAACCTTAACCCTAACACTAACGCTAACCCTTGCCTTACCCTAACCTAACCCTAAACCTAACACTAATCCTAACCCTAACCCTAACCCTAACCCTTACCCTTACCCTAACCCTAACCCTAAACCTAACCCTAATCCTTACCCTTATCCTAAACCTAACCCTAACCCTAACCCTTACCCTTACCCTAATCCCTACGCTAACCCTAACTCTAACCCTAACTCTAACCCTAACCCTTACCCTAACCTAACCCTAAACCTTACTCTAACCCTAACCCTAACCCTAAACCTAACATTAACCCTAACCCTAACCCTAACCCTTACCCTAACTCTAACACTAACCCTAACCCTAACCCTAACCTTAACCCTAACCATAACCCTTGCCCTTACCATAACCCTAACCCTAACTCTAACCCTAAAACTAACCCTTACCCTAAACCTAACCCTAACACTTACCCTAACCCTAACCTTAACCCTTATCCTAACCCTAACCCTAACCCTCACCCTAACCCTAACCTTAACGCTAAACCTAACCCTAATCCTAACCCTAACATTAACCCTAACCCTAACCCTAACCCTAACCCTAACCCTTACCCTAACCCTAACCCTAACTCTTACTGTAACCCTAACCTTAAGCCTAACCCTAACCGTAATCCTAACTCTAAGCTTAACCCTAACCCTAACCCTTACCCTAAACCTTGCCCTTACACTAACCCTAACCCTAACACTAACCCTAACCCTAACCCTTACCCTTATCCTAACCCTAACCCTAAACCTAACCTCACCCTAACCCTAACCCTAACACTAACCTATAACCCTAACCCTAAACCTAACCCTAATCCATACCCTTATCCTAAACCTAACCCTAACACTAACACTTACACTTACCATAAACCATACCTTAAACCTAACCCTAACCCTAACACTTACCCTAACCCTAACCCTACCCCTTACCCTTACCCTAACCCTAAACCTAAACCTAACCCTTACCCTAACCCTAACACTAACCACAACCCTTACCATTACCCTAAACCGAACCCTAACTTTAACCCCAACGCTAAACCTAATCCTAACCCAAACCTTAACCCTAACCCTAAACCCAACCCTAACCCTAACCCTTATCCTTACCCAAACCCTAAACCTAACCCAATCCCTAACCCTAAACATAACCCTACACCTAAACCTTACCCTTACCCTAACCCTAACCCTAAACGTAACCCTAAACGTCACCCTTACCCTAACCCTAACCCTAACCCTAAACCTAACCCTAACCCTAACCCTTATCCTTACCCTAACCCTAACCATAACTCTAACCCTAACCCTAACCCTAAACCTAACTCTAACTCTTACACTTACCCTAACGCTACACCTAACCCTAACCCTAACCCTAACCCTAACCCTAACCCTAAACTTAACCCTAACCCTTACCCTTACCCTAAACCTAACCCTAACCCTAACACTTGCCCTTAACCTTACCCTACCCATAACCCTAACCCTAACCCTAAACCTTACCCTTAACCTAACCCTAACACTAACCCTTACCCTAACCCTAACCCTAACTGTAACTCTTACCCTTACACTTACCCTTACCCTTACCCTTATCCTAACCCTAAACATAACCCTAACCCTAAACCTAACCCTAACCCTTACCCTTACCCTTACCCTAACCCTAACCCTAACCCTTTCCCTAACTCTAACCCTAACCCTAACCCTAATACTTACCCTAACCCGAACCCTAACCCTAACCCTTACACTTACCCTAACCCTAACCCTAACCCTAACCCTAACATTTACCCTTACCCTAACCCTAACCCTAAACCTTACCCTAACCCTAACTATAACCCTAACCCTAAGCCTAACACTTACCCTAACCCTAAACCTTACCCTAACCCTAACCCTGACCAAAACCCTTACCCTTAACCTAACCCTAACCCTAACCCCTAAGCCTAAACCTTAACCTAACCCTAACCCTAACCCTAACCCTAACCCTTACCCTTAAGCAAACCAAAATCTAACTCTAACCCTAACCCTAATCCTAACCCTTAATCTAACCCTAACCCTAACCCTAACCCTAACCCTAAACCTTACCCTTAACCTAACCCTAAACCTAACTCTAACCCTATCCTAACCCTCACCCTTACCCTTACCCTAAACCTAACCCTAACCTTCACCCTCACCCTAACCCTAACCCTAACCCTAACCCTTACCCTAACCCTAACCCTTACTCTAACCCTAACCCTAACCAAAACCCTAACCCCTAACCCTAACACTAACCCTAAACCTTCCCTTACCTAACCCCAACATTAAACCTAACCATAACCCTAAGACTTACCATACCCTATCCCTAACCCCAAACCTAACCCTAAGGCTAACCCTAACCCTAACCCTAACCCAAATTCTTACCCTTAATGTAACCTAACCCTAACCATAACCCTAACCCTAACACTTACCCTTACCCTAACCCTAACCCTTACCCAAACCCTAACCCTAACCCTTACACTAACCCTAACCCGAACCCTAACCCCTAACCCTAACCCTAACACTCACCCTAACCCTAAACCTAACTCTAACCCTTACCCTTATCCTAACCCTAACCCTAACCAAAACCCTAACCCTTACCCTAACCTAACCCTAGACCTAACCCTAACCAAAACACCTATCCCTTAACCTAACCCTAACCCTAACACTTAACCTTATACTATCCCTAACCCTAACCCTAACCCTAACCCTAACCCTAAACCTAACCTTAACCCAAACACTAACCCTTACACTTAACCTAACCCTAAACCTAAACCTAACACTTACCATTAACCTAATCCTAACCCTAACCCTAACGCGAACCCGAACCCTAAACCTAAACCTTATCCTAGCCCTAACCCTAACCCTTGCCCTAACCATAACCCTAACCTGAAGCCTAACCCCTAACCCTAAACCTAACCCTCACCCTAACCCTAAACCTAACCCTTACCCTTACCCTTACCCTAAACCTAACCTTAACCCGAAACCTTACCCTTACCCTAACCCTAACCCGAACTCTAAACCTAAACCTTATCCTTACCTTAACCCTAACCCTAACCCTAACCCTAACCCTAACCCTAATCCGAACCCTAAGCCTAACCCTAAACCTAACCCGTACCCTTACCCTAACACTAAGCCTAACCCAAACCCTAACCCTAACCCTTACCCTAACCATAACCCTAACACTTACCCTAACCCTTACCCTAACCCTAACCCTAACTCTAACCCTATCCTTAACCCTAACACTAACCTTAACCCGAACCTTAACCCTAAGACTAACGCTAACCCTTCCCTTACACTAACCCTAGCCCTAACCCTAACCCTAAACCTAACCCTAATGCTTACCCTTATCCTAAACCTAACCCTAACCCTAACCCTTACACTTACCCTAAACCCTACCCTAACCCTAACTCTAACCCTAACTCTAACCCTAACCCTTACCCTAACCTAACCCTAAACCTTACCCTAACCCTAACCCTAACCCTAACCCTAACCTTAACCCTAACCCTAACCCTAACCCTAACCCTAACCCTAACCTTAACCCTAACCCTAACCCTAACCCTTACCCTAACTCTAACGCTAACCCTAACCCTTACCCTAACCCTAACCTTAACCCTAAACCTAACCCTAATCCTAACCCTAACATTAACCCTAACCCTAACCCTAACCCTAACCCTTACCCTAACCCTAACCCTAATTCTTACCCTAACCCTAACCTTAACCCTAACCCTAACCCTAATCATAACTCTAAGCTTAACCCTAACCCTAACCCTTACCCTAAACCTTGCCCTTACCCTAACCCTAACCCTAACACTAAACCTAACCCTAACCCTTACCCTTATCCTAACCCTAACCCTAACCTAACCTCACCCTAACCCTAACCCTAACACTAACCTCTAACCCTAAC
>JANJXV010000947.1:170000-172500 GCA_024803745.1 Megascapheus bottae | reverse complement strand
CCTAACCCTTACCCTAAACCTAACCCTAACACTTACCCTAACCCTAACCTTAACCCTTACCCTAACCCTAACCCTAACCCTAGCCCTAACCCTTACCCTAACCCTAACCCTAACTCTTACCCTAACCCTAACCTTAACCCTAACCCTAACTGTAATCCTAACCCTAAGCTTAACCCTAACCCTAAACCTAACCCTAAACCTTGCCCTTACCCTAACCCTAACCCTAACCCTAACCCTAACCCTAACCCTTACCCTTATCCTAACGCTAACCCTAAACCTAACCACACCTTAACCCTAACCCTAACCCTAACCTCTAACCCTAACCCTAAACCTAACCCTAATCCATACCCTTATCCTAAACCTAACCCTAACACTAACACTTACACTTACCATAAACCATACCTTAACCCTAACCCTAACCCTTACGCTTACCCTAACCCTAAACCTAACCTCACCCTAACCCTAACCCTAACACTAACCTCTAACCCTAACCCTAAACCTAACCCTAATCCATACCCTTATCCTAAACCTAACCCTAACACTAACACTTACACTTACCATAAACCATAACTTAACCCTAACCCTAACCCTAACACTTACCCTAACCCTAACCCTAACCCTTACCCTTACCCTAACCCTAAACCTAAACCTAACCCTAACCCTAACACTTACCCTTACCCTAACCCTAACCCTAACCCTAACCCTAAACCTAACCCTAACTCTAACCCTAAACCTTACGCTAACCCTTACGCTTACCCTAACGCTAACCCTAACCCTAACCCTAACCTAACCCGAACACATAGCCTTACCCTAACCCTAACCATAACCCTAACCCTAACCTCTAACCCTAACCCTAAACCTAACCCTAATCCATACCCTTATCCTAAACCTAACCCTAACACTAACACTTACACTTACCATAAACCATACCTTAACCCTAACCCTAACCCTTACGCTTACCCTAACCCTAAACCTAACCTCACCCTAACCCTAACCCTAACACTAACCTCTAACCCTAACCCTAAACCTAACCCTAATCCATACCCTTATCCTAAACCTAACCCTAACACTAACACTTACACTTACCATAAACCATAACTTAACCCTAACCCTAAACCTAACACTTACCCTAACCCTAACCCTAACCCTTACCCTTACCCTAACCCTAAACCTAAACCTAACCCTAACCCTAACACTTACCCTTACCCTAACCCTAACCCTAACCCTAACCCTAAACCTAACCCTAACTCTAACCCTAAACCTTACGCTAACCCTTACGCTTACCCTAACGCTAACCCTAACCCTAACCCTAACCTAACCCGAACACATACCCTTACCCTAACCCTAACCCTAACCCTAACCCTAACCCTTACCCTTACTCTAACCCTAACATTAACCTTAACCCCAACCCTAAACCTAATCCTAACCCTAAACCTTACCCTTACCCTGACCCTAACCCTAACCTTAACCCTAACCCTAAACTAACCCTAACCCTAACCCTTATCCTTACCCAAACCCTAACCCTAACCCAATCCCTAACCCTAACCCTAACCCTTACCCTTACCCTAACCCTAACCCTAAACCTAACCCTAACCCTCCCTTACCATAACCCTAACCCTAACGCTAACCCTAACCTTAACCCTAACCCTTATCCTAAACCTAACCCTAACCCTAACCCCAACCCTTATCCTTACCCTAACCCTAACACTAACTCTAACCCTAAACCTAACCCTAACCCTAACACTAACCCTTACGCTTACCCCGACGGTAAACCTAACCCTAACCCTAACCCTAACCATAACCCTAAACCTAACCCTAACCCTAACCTTAACCTTAACCCTTGCCATTATCCTAAACCTAACCCTAACCCTAACACTTACCCTTACCCGTACCCTAACCCTAACCCTAACACTTAACCAACCCTAACCCTAACCCTAACACTTACCAAACCCTAACCCTAATCCTAACCCTAACCCTGAACCCTAAACCTTAACCTAAACCTAACCCTAACCCTAACCCAAACCCTAACCCTTACCCTAACCCTAACCCTAACCCTAACCCTTACCCTTACCCTAACCCTAAACCTAACCCTAACCCTTAACCTAACCCTAACCCTAACCCTAACACCTACCCTTAACCTAAACCCTACCCTAACCCTAACCCTAACCCTAACCCTTACCCTAACCCTAACCCTAACCCTAACACTTACCCTTACCCTAACACTTACCCTAACCCTAACCCTAACCCTAACCCTAACCCTAACCCTTACCCTAACACTTACCCTAACCCTAACCCTAACCCTAACCCTAACCTAACCCTAACACTTACCCTAACCCTAACCTTAACCATAAACCTAACACTTACTCTCACTCTAACCCTTACCCTAACCCTAACCCTTACCCTCACCCTAACCCTAAACTTAACCCCAATAATAACCCTAACCCTAACCCTAACCCTTACCCTAACACTTACCCTAACCCTAACCCTAACCCTAACCCTA
>JANJXV010000947.1:165000-167500 GCA_024803745.1 Megascapheus bottae | reverse complement strand
CCCTAACCCTAACACTAACTCTAACCCTAAACCTAACCCTAACCCTAACCATAATCCTAAACCTAACCCTAACCCTAACCTTAACCTTAACCCTTGCCATTATCCTAAACCTAACCCTAACCCTAACACTTACCCTTACCCGTACTCTAACCCTAACCCTAACACTTAACCTAACCCTAACCCTAACCCTAACACTTACCAAACCCTAACCCTAATCCTAACCCTGAACCCTAACCCTTAACCTAAACCTAACCCTAACCCAAACCCTAACCCTTACCCTAACCCTAACCCTAACCCTAATCCTTACCCTAACCCTAAACCTAACCCTAACCCTTAACCTAACCCTAACCCTAACACCTACCCTTAACCTGAACCATACCCTAACCCTAACGCTAACCCTAACCCTTACCCTAACCCTAACCCTAACGCTTACCCTTACCCTAACCCTAAACCTAACCCTAACCCTTAACCTAACCCTAACCCTAACCCTAACACCTACCCTTAACCTAAACCCTACCCTAACCCTAATCCTAACCCTAACCCTTACCCTAACCCTAACCCTAACCCTAACACTTACCCTTACCCTAACCCTAAACCTAACCCTAACCCTAACCCTAACCCTTACCATTACCCTAACACTTACCCTAACCCTAACCTTAACCATAAACCTAACACTTACTCTCACTCTAACCCTTACCCTAACCCTAACCCTTACCCTCACCCTAACCCTAAACTTAACCCCAACAATAACCCTAACCCTAACCCTAACCCTTACCCTAACACTTACCCTAACCCTAACCCTAACCCTAACCCTAACCTAACCCTAACCCTAACCCTAACCCTTACCCAAATCCTAACCCTAACCCTAAACTTTACCCTAACCCTGAGCCTAATCCTAACCCTAACCCCTAATCTTAACCCTTAAATTAACCCTAACCCTAACCCTAAACCTTACCCTTAACCAACCCTAAATCTAACTCTAAACCTAACCCTAACCCTAACCCTTAAACTAACCCTAACCCTAACCCTAACCCCTACCCTTAAACTAACCCTAAACCTAACCCTAACCCTTACCCTGACCCTAACCCTAACCCTAAACCTTAACCCTATCCCTAACCCTAACCCTAACCCTAACCCTTACCCTGACCCTAACCCTAACCCTAAACCTAACCCTAACCCTAACCCTAAACTTAACCCTAAGGCTAACCCTTGCCCTTACCCTAACCCTAACCAGAAACCTAACCCTAACCCTAACCGTAACCCTAAACCTAACCCTAACCCTAACCTAACCCTAACCCTTACCCTTACCCTAACCCTAACCGTCACCCTAAGCCTAACCCTAACACTTACCCTAACCCTAACCCTAACCGTAACCCTAACCCTAACACTTACCCTAACCCTAATCCTAACCCTAACCCTAACACATAACCTTAGCCTAACACTAACCCTAACCCTAAGCATAACCCTAACCCTATCCCTAACCCTAATCCTTAAACGTACCCTATCCCTAAACCTATCCTTAACTCCAACCCTAAACCTAACCCTAACCCTAACCCTAACCCTTACCCTTACCCTATCCCTAACCCTCACCCCAACCCTAACCATTACACTAACCCTATCCCTAATCATAAACCTAACCCTTACCCTTACCCTAACCCTAACCCTAACCCTAAACCTAACCCTATCACTTACCCTAACCCTAACCCTAACCCTTAAACTAACCCTAACCCTAACCCCAACAATTACCCTAACCCTGACCCTAAGCCTAACCCAATAACCCTAACCCTAAACCTAACCCTAAACCTTACCCTAACCCTAACCCTAACTCTAACCCTAACCTTAACCCTAACACTAACCTTAACCCGAACCTTAACCCTAACACTAACGCTAACCCTTGCCTTACCCTAACCTAACCCTAACCCTAACACTAGCCCTAACCCTAACCCTAACCCTAACTCTTACCCTTACCCTAACCCTAACCCTAAACCTAACCCTAATCCTTACCCTTATCCTAAACCTAACCCTAACCCTAAACCTTACCCTTACCCTAAACCCTAACCTAACCCTAACTCTAACCCTAACTCTAACCCTAACCCTTACCCTAACCTAACCCTAAACCTTACCCTAACCCTAACCCTAACCCTAACCCTAACCTTAACCCTAACCCTAAACCTAACCCTAACCCTTAACCTAACTCTAACCCTAACCCTAACCCTAACCCTAACCTTAACCCTAACCATAACCCTTGCCCTTACCCTAACCCTAAACCTAAATCTAACCCTAACCCTAACCCTTACCCTAAACCTAACCCTAAAACTTACCCTAACCCTAACCTTAACCCTTACCCTAACCCTAACCCTAACCCTTCCCGTAACCCTAACCTTAACCCTAACCCTAACCCTAATCCTAACCCTAACATTAACCCTAACCCTAACCCTAACCCTAACCCTTACCCTAACCCTAACCCTAACTCTTACCCTAACCCTAACCTTAACCCTAA
>JANJXV010000947.1:157500-160000 GCA_024803745.1 Megascapheus bottae | reverse complement strand
CTAACCCTAACCCTAACCCTAACCATTACACTAACCCTATCCCTAATCATAAACCTAACCCTTACCCTTACCCTAACACTAACCCTAACCCTAAACCTAACCCTATCACTTACCCTAACCCTAACACTTACCCTTACCCTAACCCTAACCCTAACCCTAACCCTTAAACTAACCCTAACCCTAACCCCAACAATTACCCTAACCCTAACCCTAAGCCTAACCCAATAACCCTAACCCTAACCCTAACCCTAAACCTTACCCTAAGCCTAACCCTAACTCTAACCCTAACCTTAACCCTAACACTAATCTTAACCCGAACCTTAACCCAAACACTAACGCTAACCCTTGCCTTCCCCTAACCTAACCCTAACCCTAACACTACCCCTAACCCTAACCCTAAACCTAACCCTTACCCTTACCCTAACCCTAACCCTAAACCTAACCCTAATCCTTACTCTTATCCTAAACCTAATCCTAACCTTAACCCTTACCCTTACCCTAAACCCTAGCCTAACCCTAACTCTAACCCTAACTCTAACCCTAACCCTTACCCTAACCTAACCCTAAACCTTACCCTACCCCTAACCCTAACCCTAACCCTAACCTTAACCCTAACCCTAAACCTAACCCTAACCCTTACCCTAACTCTAACCCTAACCCTAACCATAACCCTAACCTTAACCCTAACCATAACCCTTGCCCTTACCCTAACCCTAATCCTAATTCTAACCCTAACCCTAACCCTTACCCTAACCCTAACCCTAACCCTTACCATAACCCTAACCTTAACCCTAACCCTAACCCTAATCCTAACCCTAACATTAACCCTAAACCTAACCCTACCCCTAACCCTAACCCTTACCCTAACCCTAACCCTAACCCTTACCCTAACCCCAACCTTAACCCTAACCCTAACCCTAACCCTAATCCTAACCCTAAGCTTAACCCTAACCCTAACCCTAACCCTATACCTTGCCCTTACCCTAACCCTAACCCTAACACTAACCCTAACCCTAACCCTTACCCTTATCCTAACCCTAACCCTAAACCTAACCTCACCCTAACCCTAACCCTAACCCTAACCTCTAACCCTAACCCTAAACCTAACCCTAATCCATACCCTTATCCTAAACCTAACCCTAACACTAACACTTACACTTACCATAAACCATACCTTAACCCTAACCCTAACCCTAACACTTACCCTAACCCTAACCCTAACCCTTACCCTTACCCTTACCCTAACCCTAAACCTAAACCTAAACCTAACCCTAACCCTAAAACTTACCCTTACCCTAACCCTAACCCTAACCCTAAACCTACCCCTAATTCTAACCCTAAAACTTACGCTAACACTTACGCTTACCCTAACGCTAACCCTAACCCTAACCCTAACCCTAACCCGAACACATACCCTTACCCTAAACCTAACCGTAACCCTAACCCTAACCCTAACCCTATCTCTTACCCTAACCCTAACCCTAACTCTAACTCTAACCCTAAACCTAACCCTAACCCTAACACTAACCCTTATGCTTACCAGAACGGTAAACCTAACCATAACCCTAACCATAACCCTAAACCTAACCCCTAACCCTAACCTTAACCCTAACCCTTGCCATTATATTAAACCTAACCCTAACCGTAACACTTACCCTTACCCGTACCCTAACCCTAACCCTAACACTTAACCTAACCCTAACCCTAACCCTAACACTTACCTAACCCTAACCCTAACCCTATCCCTAACCCCGAACCCTAACCCTTAACCTAAACCTAACCCTAACCCAAACCCTAACCCTTACCTTTAACCAACCCTAAATCTAACTCTAACCCTAACCCTAACCCTAACCCTTAACCTAACCCTAACCCTAACCCTAACACCTACCCTTACCCTAAACCCTGCCCTAACCCTACCCCTAACCCTAACCCTTACCCTAACCCTAACCCTAACCCTAACCCTTACCATTACCCTAACCCTAACCCTAACCCTAACCCTAACCCTAACCCTTACCATTGCCCTAACACTAACCCTAACATTAACGCTAAACCTAACCCTAACCCTAAACCTAAACCTTATCCTTACCTTAAACCTAACCCTAACCCTAACCCTTACGCTTACCCTAACGCTAACCATAACCCTAACCCTAACCCAAACCCGAACCCATAACCTTACCCTAACCCTAATCTTAATCTTAACCCTAACCCTAACCCTAACCCTTAAACTAACCCTAAACCAAACCCTAACCCTTACCCTTACCCTAACCCTAACCCTAAACTTAACCCCAAACCTAAACCTAATCCTAACCCTAAAACTTACCCTTACCCTAACCCTAACACTAACCCTAACCCTAACCCTTGTCCTTACCCAAACCCTAACCCTAACCCTAACCCAATCACTAAACCTAAACATAACCCTAACTCTTACCCTAACGCTAACTCTTACCCTAACCTTAACCCTAACTTTAACCTTAACCCTAACCTTAAACCTAATCCTAAC
>JANJXV010000947.1:147500-152500 GCA_024803745.1 Megascapheus bottae | reverse complement strand
TAACTCTAAACCTAACCTTAACCCTAACCTTAACCTTAACCCTAACCCTAACCCTAACCCTTGCCCTTATCCTAACCCTAACCCTAACCCTTACTCTAACACTAAGCCTAAACCTAACCCTAACCCTAACCCTAATCCTTACCCTAATCCTAACCCTAATCCTAACCCTAAACCTAACCCTAACCCTAACCCTAACCTCAACCTTAACCCTAACCCTAACCCTAACCCTTACCCTTACCCTAACATTTAGCCTAACCCTAAGCCTAAACCTAACCCTAACCCTAACCTCAACCTTAACCCTAACCCTAAACCTTACCCTCCCCTCCCCTTACCCTAACCCTAAACCTAACCTTAACCCTAACACTTGCCATTACCCTAAACCTTACCCTCCCCTCCCCTTACCCTAACCCTCAACCTAACCCTAACCCTAAAACTTACCCTTACTCGTACCCTAACCATAACCCTAACCCTAACCCTAAACCTTCCACTTACACTAACCCTAACACTAACCCTTACCCTAAACCTAACCCTAACTCTAACCGTTACCCTTACCCTTACCCTTACCCTAACTCTAAACCTAAACCTAACCCTAACCCTAACCCTGACCCTTACATTTACCCTATCCCTAACCCTAACCCTAACACTTATTCTAACCCTAACCCTAAGCCTAACCCTAACACTTACATTAACCCTAACCCTTACCCTTACCCTAACCTTAACCCTAACCCTAACCCTTACCGTAACCTTAACCCTAACCCTAACTCTAACCCTAACACTTACCCTTACCCTAACCCTAACCCTAACCCTAACCCTAATCATAATCCTAAACCTAACCCTAACACTAAACCTAACCTCAACCTTAACCCTAACCATAACCCTAAGCCTTACCCTTACCATAACACTTAGCCTAACCCTAACCCTAACCCTAGCCCTATCCCTTACCCTAACCATAACCCTAATCCTAACCCTAAACCTAACCCTAACCCTAACCTTAACCCTAACCCTAACCTAACCCTTACCCTTACCCTAACCCTAACCCTAACCCTATCCCTTACCCTAACCATAACCATAATCCTAACCCTAAACCTATCCCTAACCCTAACCTTAACCCTAACCCTAACCTAACCCTTACCCTTACCCTAACCTAACCCTAACCATAAACCCATCCTAAACCTAACCCTAACAATAACACTTACCCTAAACCTAAACCTAACCCTAACCCTAAACCTAACCCTCATCCTTACCCTAACCCTAACCCTAACCCTAACCCTCACCCTTACCCTAAGCCTAAATCTAACCCTAACCCTGACCCTAACTTTAACCCTAACCCTTACCCTTACCCTAAACCTAACCGTAACCCTAAACCTAACCCTAACACTTACCCTAACCCTAACCCTAACCCAAACGCTAACCCTAACACATAACCTTACCCTAACACTAAACCTAACCCTAACGCTAACCCTAAACCTAACCCTAATCCTAACCCTAACCCTAACCCTAAGTATAACCCTCACCCTAAACCTAACCCTAATCATTTAACGTACCCTAAACCTAAACCTAACCATATCCCCAACACTAACCCTAACCCTAACCCTAACCCTTAACCTTACCCTATCCCGAACCCTAAACCTAACCCTAATCCTAACCCTAACCCTAAACCTAAGTATAACCCTCACCCTAAACCTAACCCTAATCATTAAACGTACTCTAAATCTAAACCTAACCATATTCCCAACACTAACCCTAACCCTAACCCTAACCCTTAACCTTACCCTATCCCGAACCCTAAACCTAACCCTAATCCTAACCCTAACCATTACCCTAACCCTAAGCCTAATCCTAACGCTAACCCTTACCCTTACCCTAACCCTAACCCTAACCCTAAACCTAACCCTTACCCTTACCCTAACCCTAACCCTTACCCTTAGCCTAACCCTAACCCTAAACCTTAAACTAACCCTAACCCTATACTTAACCCTTACCCTAACCCTAAACCTAAGCCTAACCCCTAACCCAAACCTTAAACCTAACTCTAACCCTAACCCTAACCCTAACCCTTACCCCTACCCTAACCCTAACCCTATCACTTACCCTAACCATAACCCTAATCCTAACACTAAACCTAACCCTAACCCTAACATTAACCCTTACCCTTACCCTTAACCCTTAACCTTAACCTAACCCTAACCCTAACCATAACCCCAATCCTAAACCTAACCCTAACCCTAACCCTAACCCTTACCCTAACCCTAAACCTAACAATAACCCTAAACCTAACCCTTATCCTTACCCTAACCCTAACCCTAACCCTAACCCTCACCCTTACCCTAAGCCTTAATCTAACCCTAACCCTGACCCTAACTTTAACCCTAACCCTTACCCTTACCCTAACCCTAACCGTAACCCTAAACCTAACCCTAACACTTACCCTAACCCTAACCCTAACCCAAACGCTGACCCTAACACATAACCTTACCCTAACACTAAACCTAACCCTAAACCTAACCCTAAACCTAACCCTAATCCTAACCCTAACCCTAACCCTAAGTATAACCCTCACCCTAAAACTAACCCTAATCATTAAACGTACCCTAAACCTAAACCTAAACATATCCCCAGCACTAACCCTAACCCTAACCCTAACACTAACACTTAACCTTACCCTATCCCGAACCCTAAACCTAACCCTAATCCTAACCCTAACTATTACCCTAACCCTAACCCTAATCCTAACGCTAACCCTTACCCTTACCCTAACCCTAACCCTAACCCTAAACCTAACCCTTACTCTTACCCTAACCCTAACCCTTACACTTAGCCTAACCCTAACCCTAAACCTTAAACTAACCCTAACCCTAACCCTAACCCTTACCCTAACCCTAAACCTAAGCCTAACCCCTAACCCTAACCTTAAAGCTAACTCTAACCATAACCCTAACCCTAACCCTTACCCCTACCCTAACCCTAACCCTAACACTTACCCTAACCCTAATTTTAACCCTAACCCTAAACCTAACCCTAACCTTAACCCTAATCCTAACCCTAACCCTTTTCCTTACCCTAAACCTAACCCTAAACCTAACACTAACCCTAACACTAAACCTAACCCTCACCCTTACCATTACCCACACCCTAACCCTAAACCTAACCCTCACACTAACCCTAACCCTAACCTCTAACCCTAACCCTAAACCTAACCCTAATCCTTACCCTTAACCTAAACCTAACCCTAACACTAACACTTGCCCTTACCCTAAACCCTACCCTAACCCTAACCCTAACCCTTACCCTAACCCTAACCCTATCCCTTACCCTTACCCTAACCCTAACCCTAACCCTAACCCTAATCCTTACCCTTACCCTAACCCTAATCCTAACCCTAACATTAACCCAAACCCTAACCCTAACCCTTACAGTAACCTAAACCTAACCCTTACCCTAACCCTAACCCTAAACTTAAACCTAACACTAACCCTAACCCTAAACCTAACCGTAACACTAACCCAAACCGTAACCCTAACCTTAACCCTAACCCTAATCCTTGCCCTTACCCTAACCCTAACCCTAACTCTAACCCTAACCCTAAAACTTACCCTAAACCTAACCCTAACAATAACCTCAAACTTAACCCTAACCCTAACCCTAACCCTAACGCTAACCTTAACCCTAACCCTTGCCATTACCCTAAACCTAACCCTAACACTAAAACTTACCCTTACCCGTACCCTAACCCTAACCCTAACCCTAAACCTTACACTTACCCTAACCCTAACACTAACCCTTACCCTAACCCTAACCCTAACTCTAACCGTTACCCTTTTCCTTACCCTTACCCTAACTCTAAACCTAACCCTAACCCTAACCCTAAACCTAAACCTTACCCTTAACATATCCCTAACCCTAACCCTAACCCTTATCCTAACCCTAACCCTAACCCTAACCCTAACACTTACATTAACCCTAACCCTATCCCTAACCCTTATCCTTACCCTAACCCTAACCCTAAACCCCAACCCTAAACCTAACCCTAACCCTAACCCTTACCCTAAAACTTACCCTAACCCTAACCCTAACTCTACCTCTTACCCTTACCCTAACCCTAAACCTAACCCTAACGCTTACCCTAACCCTAACCCTCACCCTAAACCTAAGCCTAACACTTACCCTAACCCTAACCCTAACCCTTACCCTAACCCTAAACCTAAGCCTAACCCCTAACCCTAACCTTAAAGCTAACTCTAACCATAACCCTAACCCTAACCCTTACCCCTGCCCTAACCCTAACCCTAACACTTACCTTAACCCTAACCCTAATTTTAACCCTAACCCTAAACCTAACCCTAACCTTAACCCTAATCCTAACCCTAACCCTTTTCCTTACCCTAAACCTAACCCTAAACCTAACACTAACCCTAACACTAAACCTAACCCTCACCCTTACCCTTACCCACACCCTAACCCTAAACCTAACCCTCACACTAACCCTAACCCTAACCTCTAACCCTAACCCTAAACCTAACCCTAATCCTTACCCTTAACCTAAACCTAACCCTAACACTAACACTTGCCCTTACCCTAAACCCTACCCTAACCCTAATCCTAACCCTTACCCTAACCCTAACCCTAACCCTAACCCTTACCCTTACCCTAACCCTAACCCTAACCCTAACCCTTACCCTTACCCTAACCCTAATCCTAACCCTAACATTAACCCAAACCCTAACCCTAACCCTTAGAGTAACCTAAACCTAACCCTTACCCTAACCCTAACCCTAATCCTAAACTGAAACCTAACCCTAACCCTAACCCTAAACCTAACCGTAACACTAACCCAAACCCTAACCCTAACCTTAACCCTAACCCTAACCCTTGCCCTTACCCTACCCCTAACCCTAACTCTAACCCTAACCCTAAAACTTACCCTAAACCTAACTCTAACAATAACCTCAAACTTAACCCTAACCCTAACCCTAACCCTAACGCTAACCTTAACCCTAACC
>JANJXV010000947.1:125000-132500 GCA_024803745.1 Megascapheus bottae | reverse complement strand
ATCAACCTTAACCGTAAGCCTAAACATAACCCTAACCCTTACCCTTACCCTTACCCTAACCCTAACCCTAACCCTAACCCTCACCTTACCTTAACCCTAACCCTAAAACTAACCCTAACCCTAACGGTAACCCTAACCCTAACCCTAACCCTAACCCTAACCCTAACACTAAGCTAACCCTAACCCTAACCCTAACACCTAAACCTAACCCTAACCCTAACCTTAACCCTTACCCTAAACATAACCCTAATCCTAAACCTAACCCTAACACTTACCCTAACCCTAACCCTAAAACTTAAACTAACCCTAACCCTAACCCTAAAACTTACACTAACCCTAACCCTAAGCCTTACCCCTAACCCTAACCCAAAACCTAACTCTAACCCTAACCCTAACCCTAAACCTAACCCCTACCGTAACCCTAACCCTTACCCTAACCCTAACCATAACCCTCACCCTAACCTTAACCCTAATCCTAACCCTAACCCTAAACTTAACCCTAACCCTAACGCTAACCCTTGCCCTTACCCTAACCCTAACCCTAAACCTAACACTAACCCTAACCCTAAACCTAACCCTAAACCTTACACATACCCAAACCCTATCGCTAAACCTAACCCTCACCCTAACCCTAACCTTAACCTCTAACCCTAACCCTAAACCTAACCCTAATCCTTACCCTTAACCTAAACCTAACCCTAACACTAACCCTTGCCCTTACCCTAAACCCTATCCTAACCCTAACCCTAACCATAACCCTTACCCTAACCCTAACCCTAACCATAACCCTTACCCTTACCCTAACCCTAAACCTAACCCTAACCCTAACCCTAACCCTTACCCTTACACTAACCCTAATCCTAACCCTAACCTTAACCCTAACTCTAACCCTAACCCTTACCCGAACCCTAACATTAATCCGAACCCTAACACTAAACCTAACCCTAATCCTAACCCTAAACTTAACCCTAACCCTAATCCTTGCCCTTACCCTAATCCTAACCCTAACTCTAACCCTAACCCTAAAACTTACCCTAACCCTAACCCTAACCCTTACCCTAACCCTAACTCTAACTATAACCCTTACGCTTACCCTAACCCTAACCCTTACCCTAACCTCAAACTTAAACCTAACCCTAACCCTAATCCTAACCCTAACCCTTACCCTTACTCTAACACTAAGCCTAAGCCTAACTCTAACCCTAACCCTAACCCTTACCCTAACCCTAACCCTTACCCTAACCCTAGACCTAATCCTAACCCTAAACCTAACCCTAAACCTAACCCTAACCTCAACCTTAACCCTAACCCTAACCCTAACCTAATTCTTACCCTTACTCTAACACAAAGCCTAACCCTAACCCTAACCCTAACCCTAACCCTTACCCGAACCCTAACACTAATCCTAACCCTAACCCTAAACCTAACCCTAATTCTAACCCTAAACTTAATCCTAACCCTAATCCTTGCCCTTACCTAACCCTAATCCTAACTCTAACCCTAAACCTAAAACTTACCCTAACCCTAACCCTAACCCTTACCCTAACCCTAACCCTAACCTCAAACTTAACCCTAACCCTAACCCTAACCCCAACCCTTACCCTTACTCTAACACTAAGCCTAAGCCTAACTCTAACCCTAACCCTAACCCTTACCCTAACCCTAGCCATAATCCTAACCCTAAACCTAACCCTAAACCTAACCCTAACCCTACCTCTTACCCTTACCCTAACACTAACCCTAACTGTAACCCTTACTCTAACACTAAGCCTAAGCCTAACTCTAACCCTTACCCTTACCCTAAACCTAACCTTAACCCTAACACTTACCCTTAACCTTACCCTACCCATAACCCTAAACCTAACCCAAAACCTTACCCTTACCCTAACCCTAACACTAACCCTTACCCTAACCCTAACCCTAACTGTAACCCTTACCCTTACACTTCCCCTTAACCTAACCCTAAACATAAACCTAACCCTAAACCTAGCCCTAACCCTTTCCCTTACCCTAACTCGAACCCTAACCCTAACCCTTTTCCTAACCCTAACCCTAACCCTAACCCTAATACTTACCCTAACCCGAACCCTAACCCTAACCCTTACCTTAACCCTAACCGTAAACTTAACCCCAACCCTAAACCTAACCCTAAACCTAACCCTTACCCTAACACTTACCCTAACCCTAACTCTAACCCTAACCCTAACATTTACCCTTACCCTAACCCTAACCCTAAACCTTACATTAACCCTAACCTAACCCTATCCCTAAGCCTAACACTTACCCTAACTCTAACTCTAACCCTTACCCTAACCCTAACCCTGACCAAAACCCTTACCCTAAACCTAACCCTAACCCTAACCCCTAAGCCTAAACCTTAACCTAAACCTAACCCTAAACCTAACCCTAACCCTTACCCTTAACCAACCCTAAATCTAACTCTAACCCTAACCCTAATCCTAACCCTTAACCTAACCCTAACCCTAACCCTAACCCTAACCCTTACCCTTAACCTAACCCTAAACCTAACTCTAACCCTATCATAACCCTAACCCTTACCCTTACCCTAAACCTAACCCTAACCTTCACCCTAACCCTAACCTTAAACCTAACCCTAACCCTTACCCTAACCCTAACCCTAAGCCTAACACTTACCCTAACCCTAACCCTCACCCTAACCCTAACCCTGACCAAAACCCTTACCCTAAACCTAACCCTAACCCTAACCCCTAAGCCTAAACCTTAACCTAAACCTAACCCTAAACCTAACCCTAACCCTTACCCTTAACCAACCCTAAATCTAACTCTAACCCTAACCCTAATCCTAGCCCTTAACCTAACCCCAACCCTAACCCTAACCCTAACCCTTACCCTTAACCTACCCTAAACCTAACTCTAACCCTATCCTAACCCTAACCCTTACCCTTACCCTAAACCTAACCCTAACCTTCACCCTAACCCTAACCCTAACCCTAACCCTTACCCTAACCCTACCCCTAACCCTAACCCTTCCTCTAACCCTAACCCTAAGCAAAACCCTAACCCCTAAACCTAACACTAACCCTAACCCTTCCCTTACCCTAACCCCAACATTAAACCTAACCATAACCCTAAGACTTACGATACCCTATCCCTAACCCCAAACCTAACCCTAAGGCTAAACCTAACCCTAACCCTAACCCAAATTCTTACCCTTAACCTAACATAACCATAACCCTAACCCTAACCCTAACCCTAACCCTAACCCTTACCCTAACCCTAACCTTAACACTTACCCTAACCCTAACCCTTACACTAACCCTAACCTGAACCCTAACCCCTAACCCTAACCCTAACACTCACACTAACCCTAAACCTAACTCTAATCCTTACCCTTATCCTAACCCTGACCCTAACCGTAACCCTAACCCTTACCCTAACCTAACCCTAACCCTAACCCTAAACAAAACCCCTATCCCATAACCTAACCCTAACCCTAACACTTAACCTTATCCTATACCTAACCCTAACCCTACCCTAACCCTAACCCTAAACCTAACCTTAACCCAAACACTCACCCTTACACTTACCCTAACCCTACACCTAAACCTAACACTTACCATTAACCTAATCCTAACCCTAACCCTAACCCGAACCCGAACCCTAACCCTAACCCTTATCCTAGCCCTAAACCTAACCCTTACCCTAACCCTAACCCTAACCTGAAGCCTAACCCCTAACCCTAAACCTAACCCTCACCCTAACCCTAACCCTAACCCTTACCCTTACCCTAACCCTTACCATTACCCTTACCCTAACCCTAACCCTAACCCGAAACCTTACCCTTATCCTAACCCTAACCCTAACTCTAACCCTAACCCTTATCCTTAGCTTAACCCTAACCATAAACCTGAACCCTAACCCAACCCTAACCCTAACCCCTACCATTTCCCTAACACTAACCCTAACCCTAGCCCTAACCCTTACCTTAAGTCTAACCCTAACACTAAGCCTAACCCTAACCCTTACCCTTACCCTAACCCTAAACCTAAACCTCACCCGAATCCTAATGCTAAACCTAACCATATCCCTCAACTTAACCCTAACCCTAACCATAACCCTAACCCTTACCCTTACCCTAACCCTAAACCTGAACCTAACCCTAACCCTAACCCTTACCCTAACCCTAACCCTACCCCTAACTCAAACATTTACCCTTACCCTAACCCTAACCCTCACACTAACCCTAACTTTTACCCTAACCCTAACCCTAAACCTTACCCTAACACTAACCCTAACCCTCACCCTAACCCCTAACCCTAACCCTTACCCTAACCCTAACCCTAACCCTAACCCTTTCCATTACCCTAAACCTAACAGTAACCATAACCCTAATCTTAACCTTAACCTAACCCAAACCCTTGACCTAACCCTAACCCTAAACCTAACCCTAACCCTAACCACAAACCTTACCTAAACCTAACCCTAAAGTTAACCCTAACCCTAACCCTAACACTAATGCTTAGCTTTATCTAAACCCTAACCCTAACCCTAACCCCTAACCCTAACCCTCACCCTGACCCTAACCCTTACTCTTATCCTAACCCTAACCTTAACCCTAACCCTAACCCTTACCCTAACAGTTACCCTAACCCTAACCCTAACGCTAAACCTAAAACTTACCCTCACTCTCACCCTTACCCTAACCCTAACCCTAACCTATCCCTAACCCTAACCCTAACCCTTACCTAAACCCTAACCCTAACCCTAAACTTTACCCTAACCCTAACCCTAACCCTAACCCTAACCCTTAACCAACACTAAATCTAACTCTAACCCTAACCCTAACCCTAACCCTTACCCTAACCTAACCCTAACACTTACCCTAACCCTAACCCAAACCCTAACCCTAACCTTAACCCTAACCCTAACCCTAACCCTAACCCTTACCCTTAACCAACCCTAAATCTAACTCTAACCCTAACCCTAACCCTAACCCTTACCCTAACCTAACCCTAAACCTTACCCTAACCCTGACCCTAACCCTAACCCTAAACCTAACCCTAACCCTAATCCTAACCTTAACCCTAAGGCTAACCCTTGCCCTTACCCTAACCCTAACCCTAACCCTAACCATTACCCTTACCCTACCCTAACCCTAAACCTAACCCTAACCCTAACCTTAACCCTAACCCTAACCCTAACCCTAACCTAACCCTAACCCTAACCCTTACCCTAACACCAACCCTAACCCTAACCCTTACCCTTACCCTAACCCTAATCCTAAACCTAACCCTAATCCTAAACCTAACCCTTACCCTAACCCTAACCCTAAAACTAACCCTAACCCTTACAGTTGCCCTAATCTAAACCTAACCCAAACCCTGACCCTAAATTTAACCCTAACCCTTACCCTTACCCTAACCCTAACCGTAACCCTAAGCCTAAACCTAACACTTACCCTAACCCTAATCCTAACCCTAACCCTAACACATAACCTTAGCCTAACCCTAACACTAACCCTAAGCATAAACCTAACCCTATCCCTAACCCTAATCCTTAAACGTACCCTATCCCTAAACCTATCCTTAACCCCAACCCTAAACCTAACCCTAAGCCCAACCCTAACCCTTACCCTTACCCTATCCCTAACCCTAACCCTAACCCTAACCATTACCCTTAACCAACCCTAAATCTAACTCTAACCCTAACCCTAACCCTAACCCTAACCCTTACCCTTACCCTAACCCTAACCCTAAACCTAACCCTTAAACTAACCCTAACCCTAACCCTTACCCTAACCTAACCCTAACCCTAACCCTAACCCTAACCCTTAAACTAACCCTAACCCTAACCCTTATCCTAACCTAACCGTAACCCTTACCCTAAACCTGACCCTAACCCTAACCCTAAACCTAAGCCTAACCCTAATCCTAACCTTAACCATAAGGCTAACCCTTGCCCTTACCCTAACCCTAACCCTAACCCTAACCTTTACCCTTACCCTAACTCTAACCCTAAACCTAACCCTAAACCTAACCCTAACCCTAACCTTAACCCTAACCCTAACCCTAACCCTAACCTAACCCTAAACCTAACCCTTACCCTAACACCAACCCTAACCCTAACCCTAACCCTAACCCTAACCCTTACCCTTAATCAACCCTAAATCTAAATCTAAACCTAACCCTAACCCTAACCCTTACCCTAACCTAACCCTAACACTTACCCTAACCCTAACCCTAACCATAACCCTAACCTTAACCCTAACCCTAACCCTAACCCTAACCCTTACCCTTAACCAACCCTAAATCTAACTCTAACCCTAACCCTAACCCTAACCCTAACCCTTACCCTTACCCTAACCCTAACCCTAAACCTAACCCTAACCCTAACCTTAACCCTAACCCTAACCCTAACCCTAACCTAACCCTAACCCTAACCCTTACCCTAACACCAACCCTAACCCTAACCCTTACCCTTACCCTAACCCTAATCCTAATACTAACCCTAATCCTAAACCTAACCCTTACCCTAAGCCTAACCCTAAAACTAACCCTAACCCTTACACTTGCCCTAAACTAAACCTAACCCTAACCCTGACCCTAATTTTAACCCTAACCCTTACCCTTACCCTAACCCTAACCGTCACCCTAAGCCTAACCCTAACACTTACCCTAACCCTAACCGTAACCCTAACCCTAAACCTAACACTTACCCTAACCCTAATCCTAACCCTAACCCTAACACATAACCTTAGCCTAACCCTAACCCTAACCCTAAGCATAACCCTAACCCTATCCCTAACCCTAATCCTTAAACGTACCCTCTCCCTAAACCTATCCTTAACCCCAACCCTAAACCTAACCCTAACCCTAACCCTTATCCTTACCCTATCCCTAACCCTAACCCTAACCCTAACCCTAACCTAATCCTAACCCTAACCCTTACCCTTACCCTAACCCTAACCCTATCCCTAAACCTAACCCTATCACTTACCCTAATCCTAACACTTACCTTACCCTAACCCTAAACCTAACCCTAACCCTTAAACTAACCCTAAACCTAACCCTTACCCTAACCTAACCCTAACCCTTACCCTAAACCTGACCCTAACCCTAACCCTAAACCTAACCCTAACCCTAATCCTAACCTTAACCATAAGGCTAACCCTTGCCCTTACCCTAACCCTAACCCTAACCCTTACCCTTACCCTAACTCTAACCCTAAACCTAACCCTAAACCTAACCCTAAACCTAACCTTAACCCTAACCCTAACCCTAACCCTAACCCTAACCTAACCCTAACCCTAACCCTTACCCTAACACCAACCCTAACCCTAACCCTTACCCTTACCCTAACCCTAATTCTAAACCTAACCCTAATCCTAAACCTAACCCTTACCCTAACCCTAACCCTAAAACTAACCCTAACCCTCACACTTGCCCTAACCTAAACCTAACCCTAACCCTGACCCTAATTTTAACCCTAACCCTTACCCTTACCCTAACCCTAACCGTA